>OX459053.1:16353684-16694232 GCA_949775005.1 Orthosia gothica | reverse complement strand
GCTGCAGCCAGAATTCAGTTAAGACATTAACATCCCAATCGACATTAGACCTGGCAAGTAAAGTTTGAAAGTTGGGCGTGTTGCAATTAATACTACGTATATTTCGAGTTAATATTTTAGATTTTTTTGAAGGATTTTTTAACAAAGAGTTACGGCAACTCTGTCAATATCACAAGACGCAGATTGAACTACTTTAACAGAATCCATATCATTGTTAAGTATTACGTTAAAGTCATCCATTATTCAAAATACTATATTTTAGGGTGCAATTTAATTTATCTATGTATTTAAGTAGCCATCCACTGGCACTGTATCCAACGCATAAGATCTTAACAAAAGATATTAAAACCATCTCTAACAAATAACGGGTGTGTAATTGTGTGTATGTTTGTAAGTGAATAAAATGAGGTATAATGTGAATGAATATTATAACAAATGCATCTAATTACGAACATTTTTTTTAAAGTTATAGTAGTAGTGTATTATTGGGCATTCTATGCCACTGTCGGCAAGTAGCTCGGCCAGTGCGCCTCGCTACGCGACAGTGGCATAGAATACCCAATAATAAACGATCGACTCGACTGTGTAGTATATTAGTGTACTCACCTGAAGATCTTGTAAGAAATACCACTGGCTACCAGTAGCTGGGCGAGTACGCATTACTACATAAAGTAACGCTGAATAATGTAAGTACGATCGCTTCTCAAACGATCACTCTATCGTGAAAAACATGACTGTGTAGTATATTAGTGTACTCACCTGAAGATCTTGTAAGAAATACCACTGGCTGCCAGTAGCTGGGTGAGTACACATTACTACATAAAGTAACGCTGAATAATGTAAGTACGATCGCTTCTCAAACGATCACTCTATCGCGAAAAACACAACTGTGTAGTATATTAGTGTACTTACCTGAATATCTTGTATGAAATACCACTGGCTGCCAGTAGCTGGGCCTAATACTTCATCGCAACAGAATGTTTGAAGTATGTAAGTAAAACAACAGTCTATTCATTAAACTTTAATTGTATCCAATAACGTTACAAGTTTTCTCATGTGTGTAACAACAGTCAGTTATCGTAAAATTTTGGTTGTTCTGGAAACAATGTGTCAGCCGAACGGACGAACTCTTGCAGTTTTCGCCACTGAGACGAATCCGCGTTGCTCTGGAACTTAACACGAACGAGCGCCTTCTTCCATAGCTCTTGAGAGTCGGTGAGGCGCGCGTCGCTAGCCTTGTAGACCTTGCAGTCTATGTAGTATTCACCGACCGTACTTGCTGTTCGACGCTCGCAACCGTTGGCCACACGGCTTACGAAGTACGATGGCAGACCAGATGAACCCGTGCTGTGCTCTGTGTCATTTTCATGGTTGCGACTGATACCAAATATATCAGTGCTGGTATTTGATAATTTGCTGAAAAATAAAACTGATGTTAATATGTTATCCTATTAAACAATTTATATATTTATCATTTATACTAATTAGGGTAATCTCTGGAACTACTGAATTGAAAATAGTTTCTCTACTAGAAAGCTACATTATATTTCCTGAGTGACAAAAACTGTATTTTGTTTAGAATTACACCTGTGCAAATCCAGAGCAGGGCGTTAGATTAGGATAGAATATTAAGAACACATAAAAAATACACAAAAATAACAAACGAATTATTTGTAAAATCTATAAGACATAAGACTTAATTAATAGAAAGCAGCATTAATAGAGTTAATTCAAAATAAAAAATCGTTTACCTTGTGCGAATTGCATGAGTCGATGGTGAATCCGACTTGCGTTTCCCACTGACTTTTGTTGGTTTGCGAGTTGGTTTAGTTTTCTGATCAAGTGTTAGAGCTGGTTGACTATATTCACACTCAGAATCAGACCTGAAACAAAGATATGAAATGTTTTGTTTAAATCATGGCATGCTATAAATATACAAACAGATCACGGGTCTCAGTAAACACTTAAAATATTTTTACCCGACTGCGCTAGAAGGAGGGTTATATTATACTTACATTTTGCCAATCTGCAGTTAGAATTTCACTGAATTGATTTGATGAATATTAATACTGGTATTGACAACAACTCGAGATTTACACTATCTAATTATAACTGATGGTACAGAACTTCTTATAGACGACTTCCACACTTGCAAACTGCAATTAGATTGTTTAATGTACTCCAAAAACACGTAGCTTATAAAATCGATAACGCATTATAATTAATTGTTTCAAAAATTACCTCATTCAATCAAATGTGATACTATAAATCGTCTTTTTTCCTCGGACGTATAATACCAGTTCAAAAATAAAGACTAAGCAGTTATTACTCGTATACCTAGTAGCGGATGACGATTTGGCGATGCAGCGAAATAACGTAGGGTTGACGAAACGAAACAGTACTTTAGTAACAAATCGGACGGTGAGCTATGGGCAGCTCGCTGTCCGACCGTTCAGAATCCGTCTGAATCGAGCCCAAGTCGTCAACGGCGCGCCCCTTTCGTCAATGCATGATTTTTTGTAGAGCATTAAAAAAAGAAAAAAAAAAAAAAAAAAAAAAAAAAAAAAACTTTTGTAACAAATAAAAAAGTAATCAAGTGACTTAAATATGACCTTTAGTTTATTGTAAAAATGCATAGCAACTAAGTTTATTAGTAAAAAAGAGTTTTTTCATATTTTTCATTCTCTGAAAGTAGGTCTAAAGTTGCCTATGGAGCAGGATGAAAGCTATACTTTTTATCCCTAGGAGTTCTATTTCAACTGAAAACTGTCAAATTATTAAAAAAAACCAAAGGAGCATAGATCGGGCGACTTAGCAATGAGATTCTTAGATATCCTTTGGTTGAACGGAACAATAACAACGTAATTATCTGAATAGGTAACATAATGTTGAATGCGTGTCAACCCTACCTAAAATAGATGATTGATGCAAACGACACAAAACGACTTAGTTGACCCAAAAAAACAAATACTTGCGCAATAAGTATTATAATACAAAATATGATACTTATACATCTTTTAAATTTATTACCTAAAATCAACGACGGAAGCCTGCTCAAAAGACGTTACTTATGGTTAAATATTTTTGTATTAAATTAATTATTTACCTAAGAATTTGGGCAATTGACATCTGGATCATTCTTAGGTATAAACATTTTGCAGGTAATTTTATACACTTTTTTTGTATTTTTTTTATTCTACTATCTGAGGGACGAATTATTATTATTATTATTGTGCATTTCTCTTTCCAGAAACAATTATTTCAACAAGCTTCTCGAATATTTTATAAAGAAGAGATTATTAAACTAGAGGACTAGCAGCAAACTTTCTAATCTGGATGACTAGACTATCCATTTTATTGAAGGTAATTTTGTATACTATATTTACTATAATTATTTGAACTGGGCGCCTAATTAATAATATGCTTTTCTCTTTTCAGGACTATTTTGTCAAGCGACTCGAATCTCGCTAAATAAATAACTACAGCAAATTATTGACCTCTGGATCATGCCTAGGTATAAATATTTATATTTTGCAGATAATTTTATGCACTTTTTTGTATTTTTTTTTTTAATTCTTAAATCTGAGGGGCAAATTATAATTATTGTGCATTTCTCTTTCCAGAAACAATTAATTTGACAAGCTTCTCGAATATTTTATAAAGAAGAGATTATTAAACTAGAGGACTAACAGCAAACTTTCTAATCTGGATGACTTGACTATCCATTTTATTGAAGGTAATTTTGTATACTATATTTACTATAATTAATAATAATAATAACATTCCAAAACTTTCACACAACGCTTTCTAGTCCTAAACTAGCAGAGCTTGTGTTATGGGTACTAGACAACTAATAAACATACTTATATATTTCTAAATACATACATATTATAGATAAATTACACCTAGACACAGAACAAATGATCGTGCTCATCACACAAACATTTGTCCTGGGTGGGAATCGAACCCACGACCTCCGTCACTAATCACTAGACCAACAGGCCAGCCAATTGAACAATTATTTGAACTGTGCGCCTAATTAATATTATGCTTTTCTCTTTTCAGAACTTATTTTTATTTGGATGTCAATAATTAGGTAATCCTCCTAATACTTTCTTCAGTTACTGTATACTTTTACTTTTTCTCTTTATTTCTGTAGTTTTTTTTTTTTTCTACTTTTTTGTTTGATTACTTTCACAAGATCACTAATTTTAGTTCTTAGTATTATTCTTGTTATACATATTATACTTAGAAACTCTAATCTTTTAGTCAAACGTTAAGTACGTTATAGTAACGATAAGTTATATTAAATTAATCAATAATGCCCCATTGTTCAGTTTGTAATATATTGGTAGATAATAGTCGATGGTCTGGTCATTTACGTAGTAATAATCATAAAACCAATAGTGCGACCACTGTTTTTGACAATGTCGCAATTATTAATTCTGCATTTAAAAAACGAATCGTTAGTTACAAGATCACCGCAACTGGCGAACAAATAAATAATTTTCCTGAAATGTTTCTCATTAATATTAGTAGACAAGTTAAAACTTTAATAAATCAATCATTATTGAAACATACAGCTCTGAAAATAAATTTTGAACTTTTTTCTTTTTTTCTAATGTTTAAAAATGATCAAAAAGAAATAAAATCATTCGCCACAAAAAACATTATTGTTAATTTTAATTACGACTTTGATTCGATTTATAAAGCAGTGATTGATTTATTGTTAAAGAAAATTGAAGAGTTTCAGGAGAGAGATAGCGGTTGGACATTTTTAAGCAATTCCCATGTAGAAATAAATATTAATAAATATCAACCTCTCGGCGGATCTAAATTTATAACTTTACCGAAATGTATAAAAAATAAAAAAGCTTGCTTGAATATTCGTAACAATGATGAGTATTGCTTTTTATGGTGCGTAGTAGCGGCTCTGTACCCTACTAGCCAACATCCCGACAGAGTTTCATCTTATCCTTACTTTCAGGATGTTTTGAACGTTGATGGTTTGACATTTCCGATAACATTTTCAGACATAGCTGTCTTTGAGAAAAATAATCCGTTTTTGAATATTTACGTGTATGGTTTAAAAAATAATAAAACTATCGTTGGACCTTTGTATTCTACATCGAATCATAAATCTAAGAGCATCCATCTATTGTTCTTGGAAAATAATACTAATACTCATTATTGTCTTATCATTGATTTACCTCGTCTAGTCAGAAATCAGATAACCAAACACCATGGTAAACTGTACTTCTGCGAAACGTGCTTATTGTTTTTTCCAACGCGCACCCAAATTGATTCACACCTATGTGGAGGGATTGCCACGGTATTACCAGAAAAAGGAACATTTTTAAAGTTCAAAAATTACGATAGAAAACAAAATGTTCCTTACGTCATATATGCTGATTTCGAAACGATACTTGAACCGATTTCCGGCGAAGATTTCAACACCGCTAACACGTCATATTCTCACCGACACGTGCCGTCTGCGTTCGCCTATAATATAGTGTCATCATTTAACGATACGGTTGGTGACTATAGAAGTTATCGCGGAAAAGATTGCGTTTCAAAATTTATACATTTACTGACTGAAGATGCTAAAGCAATACACAGAATTCTCACTCAAAACGAGCCTATGATATTCACAGATATAGATGCTCTTGATTTCAAACGCGCTGTTAAGTGCTACGTTTGTGAAAATTTACTGTTGAAAGATAGAGTTAGGGATCACTGTCATATGACAGGCCGGTACCGGGGTGCAGCACATCGACACTGCAACCTACAACTCAAAGTACCAAAATTCATCCCAATATTTTTTCATAACTTATCCGGATACGATTGTCATTTATTTATTAAAAAGTTAGGCGAAATACCTGGACAAATTAAAATAATACCCAAGACTAAAGAAAAATATATATCATTTACAAAGTTTATTCCTATTGCTGATAACGAGTTTATACAAATAAGGTTTTTAGATTCCTTCAACTTTCTAGGAACTAGTTTAGACAAACTTGCTAAAACATTGCAAACAGATGATTTTGTTAATCTTAAATCAAATTTTTCTGATGAAACACAATTTAGTTTGCTGATTCGTAAAGGTGTGTACCCGTATGACTATATTAAAGATTGGAAATGTTACGAACAAAAGTCGTTACCTTCTAAATATTATTTCCATAATTCTTTGACTAACGAAGGTATTAGCGATGAAGATTATAGTCATGCACAAAATGTTTGGGCTGAATTCAGTATTACTGATCTGGGCGAATATACAGATCTATACTTAAAAACAGACGTGCTTTTGTTGACAGACATATTTCAAAATTTTCGGAAAACATGTAAACATTATTACAAACTCGATCCCGCCTTTTACATAACTGCACCTAGTTTATCGTTCGATGCAATGTTGCTAAAAACAGGTGTTCAGTTAGAACTGATTTCGGATTTAGCTATCATCAGAATGATTCAAAGCGGTATACGAGGCGGCTTGTGCATGTGTTCCCATCGGTATGCAAAAGCAAATCACAAATACATGCCAGAATATGATGCATCACAGCCTCAGAGTTTCATAGTATATCTAGATTGTAATAATTTGTACGGTTTTAGCATGTGTCAGTATTTACCTTATTCTAATTTTAGATTCCTTGATGAAAGTGAATTAACTAATTTTTGTGTAGAAAATGTCGAGGATAACTCTGAGTGGGGATTTATATTAGAAGTCGATCTTTTTTATCCTGAACATTTACACAAATGCCATAATGATTTACCATTTTGTCCCGAAAAATGTATACCTCCAGGAGGTAAAACAAAGAAACTAGTTGCAAATTTACATAATAAGTACAACTACGTAATACATTATATTCATTTAAAAAAGTGTTTAGAACATGGCTTAACATTACGTAAAGTTCATAAAGCTATTACTTTTAGACAAAGTCCTTATTTAAAACAGTACATAGAATTAAACACTCGGTTAAGACAAAAGGCAAAAAGTTCTTTCGAACAAGACTTTTTTAAATTGTTAAACAACAGTGTTTTTGGCAAGACATTGGAAAATACTGAAAATAGAGTAACCGTACACTTAGTTAATCAATGGTGTGATCAATCTAATCGAACTAAGAAATTTATATCCTCCGAGAGACTTGTAGCCAACCCCTATTTCCATAGCGCTTCAATTCTAACTGAAAATTTAGTTGCTATACAAATGAAACCTGACCAAATTATTTTAGATAAGCCTATTTATATTGGATTCACTGTATTAGAACTTTCTAAGACACATATGTATGACTTTCATTATAACATTGTAAAACCTTTTTATGAAGATCGAGTGCAGCTGTGTTATACAGATACCGATTCGTTTGTCTATAAAATATTCACGTTTGATTTTTATAGTGACTTAAAGTATAATTTTTTACAATATTTCGACACCAGTAACTATGATGACAAAAATAATTTTAAAATACCAATTATTAACAAAAAAGTTCCAGGTTTGTTCAAAGACGAAATGGGAGGAAAATATATATCAGATTTTGTTGGTTTGAGATCGAAACTTTACTCAATAAAAACAGTCGATAAAGTCATTAAAAAAGCAAAAGGAGTAAAATCAAGTGTAATAAAAGACTTAAATATAACAGATTACGAAAATATTTTATTAAATGGGGGAATTATTCGTGGAAAAAATATTATGTTTCAATCTATAAAGCACGAAATATTTACTAAGAGTGTCAACAAAATTGCCTTATCTCGAAATGACGATAAACGCTTAATATCTGTAGATCGAATATCAACGCGAGCCTGGGGTCACTCGCTTATTTTAAAACGCTAAAATTAATTTGAATGTAATTAGTAATAGAGTTAGAATATGATTTATGTAACCTATGTAACATAGTTCTTGATCTTTAATGTATGATAAATATAATTCATAGTTTTAAAAAGCTAAGTTTATGTAAAGATATTAATTTAATAAAATGTGAATGATTATGACTACTTGTTTAATTTATATTTTAAGACATCATCCTCCTTTTTTGTAGTTGGTTAAATAAAATGAAACCCGACCAAGATTTAAGGGTGCCACACACGACTAAGGTACTATAATTATTATTTTATTTGATTTTTTTAATAAACTAGTGCGCCTCATCTTCAACGATTGCATTACTGCTTAACATGAGGTGGAATCGCAGTCAAGCACTGGTTTATAAAAAAATGTCTTAAGATACAATATCACTCGTCATACAATTCAATGCACCATTACACACGACGAAGATATTTATTTAATATTTTCGTTAATAGGTGAATTGTATGGCGAGCAACATTGTATCTTAAGATAAAATATTATAGTATCGTAGCCATGTGTAGCGCTCCTAATTTGCAACATGATATGCATGTTGAAACATGAATCGTTCATTTTACGTAAAATGTATTTTGTACGCTATACAATAAGACTGATTATACAAATTTCAAATAATGAATAGTTGCATCAATTGCATAACGCTGATCATGCAAAATAACTATTACAAAGACATAGCAGTGCATTACCCTCATAAAAGCTTAGTTAGCATTTTAATCTAAATTGGAACATGTTTCGCCATCGCAATATATATAATTTTTAGGGTTCCGTACCCAAAGGATAAAAACGGGAGCCTATTGCTGAGACTCCGCGGTCCGTCTGTCTGTCTGTCTGTCTGTCTGTCTGTCTGTCTGTCTGTCTGTCTGTCTGTCTGTCACCAGGCTGTATCTCATGAACCGTGATAGCTAGACAGTTGAAATTTTCACAGAAGATGTATTTCTGTTGCCGCTATAACAACAAATACTAAAAACAGAATAAAATAAATATTTGAGTGTGGCTCTCATACAACAAACGTGATTTTTTTGCCGTTTTTTATGATAATGGTACGGAACCCTTCGTGCGCGAGTCAGACTCGCACTTGGCCGGTTTTTTCAATTTACGAAATATAATTCGTCTTGAGTACTTGTATCACGCACACAGTGTCTTGCGATCATGTCATCGGTAAGTTTCTCAATTTTTTTTTATATTATTTATAAACTAGCGATTTATGTAGTGTGAATAGTGTAATCTGCTGACAATTCGTGTATGCATCACTATTTTTAACCGACTTTACAAAAAGGAGGAGGTTCTCAATTCGGATGTTTGTGTTAAATAACGAAGAGAAAAAAAAAAAACTTTAATAGAAACACCGACTGCCGAAATTAAAGTTATTTTGCACTTTTTGGTGAAGTCGGTTGTATTTTTTTTGTAAAAAAAAGTTTTCAAAGTTTTCTTTTTAGTTTAAATTTCATAGGTGTCTATTTTTGTTCCAGATTACGGAATCAGAGGTTATGTTTAGCCAGTACGCTCAAAATCCTTATGAAGGATTCTCCGAAATGCTTCATGACGAACCCGGGCCCAGCAAACAAGTGACGAAAGAAAAAAAATCAAAACAACGAAGCAGGGAAAAGTCGAAGAAGCACAATCCAACTAAATCCTTTGTGATGAGCCGATTACAGCGACGAGGCATCAAATTAATTAAAATATCGGTCCTAGATCTATGCAATAACAATCCGCAAACCAGTGAAAGTGACAGTGACAGTGAAAACGTTATTATAAGTGCTCAATATATCGTTAAAGACGCTATCGACAATGTTATGGACGAAACTGAATCTTTAGTTAAAAAAATATCTAAATCTTTGATAGATAGTGATTTTTAGTACTTGTTTGTCTAAGAAGTTGAGTACTTATTTGTGTTGTTTTGTTTAATTTTAAAGAAGATTGTTTTATTTATAGAAGTTTAGGTGTTTGAAATAAAAGCAGTTTTACAATACATATAGTTTTTTATTTATGAAACCAATAAACTTTAACCAGGTACACATTTATAACTCTAAATACTTTCTAATACATAACACATTTTTAAGAGCACAATGTTTTAAATGTTTTACACAATTTAAATTAGTTCTTCCTTCACAGTATTTTTTATGTAAAATTAAGAAATTAGGACATCCTTCAGTACCAAGGTCTGATACTTTACAATTCTCACAAAGTTCCTTTATCCACTTTACTTTCTCCAAACCATTAACAACGATTTCCTTATTTTCTAGATAGGGAACAATTATACGACGAAATTCTTTATAGTCGATATACCCTTCATTCCAATAAATACCTCTGTTTCTTTCCAGCCACTTAACTTGCCTCTTTTCTTCACTTGTTAAGTATTTAAACAAGTATGGTGGTTTTATCAAAAATGTTTGCGTATAATCACGGGTAGCAAAAGCCAACTCTTTTATTATAAAATTATTGTACAGGTCTTTAAACCCTTGAACATCTAATATAACAATATTAGGATTCATGATATTTTCCTGACTGTATTACTTAAAGGTTTATATTCAATAATACAATCGTTCAATATAAGACAATACGCAGAAGTTTGATCTGGTATTTCCGTATCACTCTCAATTTCCAGTCTTACGTCTACAACGGGCCCAGTCTTTAAATTGTCAGCTTGCCTAGAGCAATCGATAACAAATAGTGGCGCTAAATCTTTAAATTGTTTTTCGCTTAGTAAGGGCTGCGGTCGACGCCCGTAATAAGACTGCTGAAATCTAACGTATTGCTCATATAATAAAGCGATTCTGTTATTCGCGAAACTCACATTTAGGTTTTCATACGGGAAATAAGTAGAGTTGAGGTACACTTTTACATCACGAACATGACAATGATCGAACTGAGACATATCAGAACTGGCATTGTTTTTTCTATTTGTCTGTAGTCCCATAATAATGTATCTTGGTTTCTCTATTTGCGAGGATGTTTTGATTGACCAGGTATGTTTTGTAGTTTTAGGTAAAGCCGGATATTCGTACAGATCCCAATTTCTGAATACCATCTGCAGTGGTCGATCTTTTTCTAATAGTTTCAATAAACTTATTTTCTCTTTGTCAGACACTTTAACGTGCGGTACGCGCCAAATGATTTTATTTATCTGAACGTCTTCCGCAATTTCACCGGTGTTTAGTTTTACAGCATTCAGGTTAGTGTTACTTCGTAGCAATATCAATTCATGCTTACAATTTATCACGACTTTCTTGAAATCCTCTGCGAAACCAATGATATTACAGAGGGGTATAGAAGCAGAAAAATTACCTCCGTGAATGTTTTTTGTGCCATCGATATTCCAGCCCCATGAATTCGATGTCTTTGATTCGTTCTCATTCATTGATATTAAAGATTTCATGGTGGTAGTAACGCCAGCATTTTTTATTTTATCAATCTCTACTCCATTCAACTCATACCTTATATCTTGGAACAAGTAAAGGAGAGCATTATTCGTAAAATGAACGCTAGAAGCCTTGTCTTTTGAGTCCTTTTTGCTAACAATTACAGTTCCTTCCAAATAAAGAGTGCTAGCTGATGGTAGTACATATAGGTCCTGTTGGTTGATGGGTATGCGAATTTCATCATTTCTATTAAAACTTGTAACGTAGGGCTTGTAGGAATGAAATTCGATTCCTTCAACTGTATTGTCGTAAGTCGGAGCGGATAAAACGTCTAAAATATTCATTTTAACAAACCGATAGCTTTCAGGAATGCCTTATTATTATTGGTTAATTTTATTTTTTTATTAGAGCGCGCTCTTATTTTCTTGGTTGCTAAATTAGCACTGATATTTTTGACCTGGGGCTGCTCATATTTATTATAGTCAATCATTTTTTCGTCTGAGATGTAAATATAGTTGTACTTCTTCACCACGTAAATTTATTAGACGATTGTTAATATCTAACAGTCTGATATGTATACAGCTTATGTTGTTTTGATTGATTGGAAAGTATATTGCGTTCTTCGGGATTTCTATGATCCTATATCCAGGCGGCACATTGAGTGCAAATTCGTGGATAATGTGACTCGGATCTCCGTTTATGTAGGATCCGCTTATAATATCACATTCAATCCTGATCACGGTCGTAGGTAAAATGTTGACGGGAAACTGTGATACATGCCATTTATTACCTTTTAATATCTGCTTATCAAACCCTAGCAGACGTCTAAAGGTGTTTTCTTTTTCAAAATTGATGTCTTTCGTACAGTGTATAGTAGTTTTTAAAGTATTGTTATTGCAACCTAGTTTTATTGATGCTCCTTTTATCTCCGATTTTAAATAATCACTGATATCTTGCAATTCATAGGTTCCATCCGGTATTTCAATGATTTCGGAACCATAGTAAAACTTGTTATTCGTTTCATCAATGTTTGGAATAGAATTAAATGTTGAGAAATGCAATAATGCACACTCATACTGTCCATTTAGTTGTAACGTATTAGGATAGTACGTGGATAAGGTAGACGAGTTTCCGGTTATCGATAAAGTGAGTGACATTTTGCAAATGATTGAAATGAAAGACACACATTAATTTTATACATCTTTATTCCAAAATTGCCACAGATATTCTAAACATAGGTGACCACAATTTACTGTGTTAAACTTTTGATATCTTGTGTAGTTGTAATAAACAGTACAATTCTTAAAATATCGCATTAATTCCATTGGAGGTTTCAAGTCTCCATAACTATCAAAGTATTCACAATAGTCGGCTACTTTAACATAAGCTACCCAATGCGTTCCTTCATTTTTAGATTCGTCCAAGTTAACAATACCACATTCAATCTGTTTTGGCTTTCTTGGCAATAGATCCTTCATGTACACTCCTCGAAAGTGTGGGATGTCTCGTGCATGTTCTTGGATGTCGATATTAGTCAGTGGGCGATTAGGTAGCTTCTTCATCAGTTTTTTGGATGTTCAATAAATAACCCTTTACCATTTTTATGCGGTTTAATGTATAAACCCTTACCCAACGCTAAAGCCTCCATAGTCTTATTATGACGTTCTGTTTCTCGCAAATTTTGTTGAGCTGATTTGTAATCATTAACGGTTTTTGCAATACCCGCTGCACCACCAGCCAAAGTGCCTAAAGCTGATAAGCCAGCAAAAATTGGAATTAAAGGCAAAATACCTCCAGTCTTTGGTATTGGTATGATTCGAGGTACCCGAATTTTCTGAATTTTTGGAAATATCTTTTTTGCTGCTAAGTAAGCAGCATTAATTAAAGCTTTACTATCTTTATGTTTAATTTTCTTAATTTTTGATTTTATCTTTGATACAAAATTTTGAAACGTTTTAATTCCGGCACCAGACTTTAATTTGGCTTTCATAACTTTGCTCACTAGCCATGAGCTAAATTTTTCACCTTTAGCAGCATCTTTTGATTTAAGTCTTTGTTTTGCCATATTCATTAATTGTAAATCAGCTTTGTGACGATGTGATAAGTCTGTGTGGTTAGCGTATGCAATGTCGTGGTGCATACAAGCTTCATCCAACTTATTAATACCTCGGTCACCACGTAATAAACGTTTCTGGAGTTTTGTTCCTGGTCCGCAATAATTATATCCAGGCAAATGAAGCTCGAATGGTAGATTTTCTATTATACTATTAACTAGTCCACCACCTTGCATTGTACAAAGCGCAATGGAAAAATATTTAAAAAAAAATGACTATATACTTATTAACTCAATCCACTAATGCAGCTTTGTCAATCCAACTATTTTCGTTATTACTAAGACCCAACCATTTCACGTAAATTTTAGTTCCTTTCTTTTTTAAAACTTTCTCTATCAAATAAACACCAGGATAGTTTGATTTTTGAAGTTCTTGTTCATAAAAGGTTCCTAATATAGTTTGTTTTCGTTGATCTTGTACATGGTATGTCACTGGTATTGTATTATTAATCTTCTTTACAGTAAAAATTTCTGTTGACCAATTTGGAGTATAACCTTTCTCAAAATTGTGTTTGTATTTACTGATACGAACATTATCGCCAATTTGAAACTTAGGTTTATATGGAATAGATACAGGTTTATGTACTTTTAAAATACTTTCTTTTATTACTTGCTCATTAGATTTGTTTACATCGATTGGTTTTAATTTAATAGTTCGATGTTTTGTGTTGTTATACGATTCCAGTGTAACTTCTAATGGTTTACCTAGCCACTTATAGTTTCCATTAAGGCTAAAATATTTGTACAATTTATTTTTTATGGTTTTTATTAGTCGTTCAACAATTGATGCTTTTTTGGTAGAAAACGATGAGTAATGGTTAATTTTGTATGTTTTCATAAGCGCTTGAAATGTGTTATTATAAAACTCTGTTCCCATATCCGTTTGTAAATTATCAGGTTTTCGATTACTGTCAAGTAATATTCGTTCAAATGCATGAGTGACATCAAGTTTATTTTTTGATTTTAACGGCTGCGTCCAAGCATATTTTGAGAAGCAATCGATCACTATTAAAATGTAATTGTAGCCTTTGTTATATTTCCTTAGATTTTGCATATCCATCAGATCAGCTTGCCACAAGTCATCGATTCCCTTTAGAATGACATGACGTCTAAGGAAATTTCTTCGTGCTGCACTGTGTATTTCATTAACAATTTGCTGTTTTGCCATTACTGATTTTTTGAATTAATTTATCAACCTCTTCTTTAGTATAAAACTTATCTTGCAAATGACTTACAATTGCAGGCATCTCGGCTTTTAAAGAAACCTGAAATGTTTCCCGTGCGTCTATAATACTTTGTGAACGCAATGTCCCTATAAGTGTATTAAATTCTTTTATCATATTAGCAGTCATTCGATCTACATAATCCTTGTTCACTGCATCGTCAGCTTCTACTGGATTTTTGATTCCTCTCAGTCTTGATGTTTTTAAATCAAAATCTCCGTTTTTTGATTTTAATAATGTATTTTCATTAATCTCAAATAACTCTGATAATCGCATTCTTTTATGAATATGATGTCCGAATTTATCTACGTTCATGTTTAAGGTGTATTGTGTTGTGAGGTTTATAATAAAATGAACACACCTTTTAGAAAACGTAGATGTATTATTTATTTATAATTTTACTTTCACGTAATTCTTCAATGATAGATATAATTTCATTATCTAATCCTGTGTTACCAGCATCTCGAGATGCGATTAATAATTTTAACCTATCCACCAGTTCATTTGGATCATTCCAATATACAAAATCAACCTTTTTCTTCCACATTTTGGTTAAGGGTAGTCCTTTTCCCTTCGATTGAGGAGTCTGAACAGTGTTTTGTATTTTGAAAATAGGCTTGATAACTTGCATATACTTTTGACCTTTATTGCTTTTTATTGGTTTATCCGGCTCATAGTCTCGTCGATGTGCGTTTGTATCAAGTAGCATTGACTTATAATGCTGCATATCACTTTCTGTAACCATGTTTAAATCTACGTTCTTTTTCAGTAACAACTGTTTCAAACCAGACGTATTTCTATAATTGTGTCCAGCTACTGTGATAAATTCATCGCCGATCGTTATACGAGCAGAACCTAACATCAATCTCCCATTTTCTACTCTGACACCGAATGGAACATCTGAAAGAGCTTCTGAGGATACTGACCAGGATGACGTGTCACGAGCGGGGTTGTTTTCAACTAATGATTTATATGAAGAGTCACTTTCGATATCAGATTCATATTCATTTGAATTTTCTTTTCTAACATTGACTTCTTCGTTCTGCAAAGCTTTATCAATAAACGGAAGTTCTTCTTTTTTTGTAGGACACAGGTAAGAAGTCTGCTTACTGGCATTAGCAATCTGGTTGAGTGGTTCTGTTACAGGCTTGAAAACTGATTCCAGTGTTTGCTGATTGTTATTCTCGACATCTCTCATTTTTCTTACTTTTTTCTTAACAGCTTCAGCTGCAACTACTATTTGTCTTTTTAAAGATTTTTCCATTGCGAAAAAAAATGAGCTGATAGTGATTGATGAAACGATGTCTGAAGAATAATAATAATATCACGAAGGTAACGGACTTAAATAACCCTATTCTTAATCAAAGACTACAAAGGTGTCAAATTTGTTTCTGTAACATCCTTTATTTTTTAAACAATCTTTATTAATTACTACATAACTGAAGGGCTCGTTCCATATTTTTGAACACATTTCACGAAATTCATTCCATGTCATATCAGTGTTGACATGTTCTTCATAAATATGACGCAAATTAATGTCATCTTGTTTGAAAAGTATGATTAAGTTCGCGTTGTCTCTTACTAACTGCTTAGGGATTTTACTATAAGTTTGATTTAGATAAAAACAATCGATGAACTTGTGTCTTCCCATTGCAAAATAATCACGCATGCTATCTTGATTTTCGCAAGCCACATCATCAAATATTATCACAGAGTTAGGTTTTGCGTCTTGAACTCTTATCACTTCCTCATTTCCATTATATTTCTGGAGTAAAGTACCTGGCACTCGTTGTAAAACTTTTTCTAAAAACATGTATTTGGGTTGATACAGAGTTTTCGAATAAACATAAACATTTTTAAATCTTAATCCATTTTCGTGTATGAGAAGACCAATCAATAAATTGGTTTTTCCACAGTTAGACGGTCCGCATATGATACATCGAACTGAGTCAGGTAACAATTCTCCGTGACGAAAACTAGTCTTACTAACATCCTCGCAGATTGTTGTAACATGCAGTGATTGTGGCTGCTTTACAAACTTCATGATTATACTTGGAAACAATCTGATTGGTAATGAGTAAAATGTATCTGATACATTAATATTTATAAATTGAAATAGTAGTGCAACCTTTTTCGCGATAGAGTGATCGTTTGAGAAGCGATCGTACTTACATTATTCAGCGTTACTTTATGTAGTAATGCGTACTCGCCTAGCTACTGGTAGCCAGTGGTATTTCTTACAAGATCTTCAGGTGAGTACACTAATATACTACACAGTCGAGTCGATCGTTTATTATTGGGTATTCTATGCCACTGTCGCGTAGCGAGGCGCACTGGCCGAGCTACTTGCCGACAGTGGCATAGAATGCCCAATAATACACTACTTAAGTTATAATAAAAAACAAAAATCCACATAGTCTTCACATTCACAATAATAAAAATAAAATAATATAATACTTTAAAAAGTAAATATTCTTGTCATTGCAAGAAAACAAAAAAAATATCAAAATTAAAAACAAAATTCACGGTGCAAAATATAAAAAATCAAAATTAATTGGAGCAGCTCAATCCCAAGCCTTTTTGTCCTCAACGTAATCTTTAATAGTATAAAACGCTTTCTGACACAACTTACGTTTAATGAATGATTTGAATTTATTAAGACTTAGATCTTGTACGTGGCTTGGAAGCTTATTATAAAAGCGTACACATTGACATCTAAACGAGCCACCTATCTTCTTGAGCCTTGTTGTAGGTACTACAAATTTGTGTTTGTTCCTAGTATTTATGTTATGGATATCACTGTATTTTTTAAACAATTTTATATTTTTATGAGCAAATATAAAATATAAAATTTGATGTTCATTAACGAAGTATCACGTTTTATTCCGGTAGAAATAATCACAGAATGACAGAAGTCCATGGCACCTAATCGGTCTAATTATCATCCATTTCCATCACTAATAAATTGTAATTTAATTAGTCACTGTAGTGATGTTGATCAATGGCTCTTGTGCAATATTCTAGTCAGTTCTGTTCGATAAAATCAGATGACTTTTATTCGAAAGTGGCGTTAAAAGTACAACAATGTCACTTTTTATTGCGGACCCAAATCAGATAACTACCACTTACTCGGAATGTTTGTTATAAATCGGTAGCCTAATACTTAAAAAACGTCTTTCACAAATTCTAAATATTTTTTTAACCGCATATGCGCCCAATGAAATAAATCCCTAACTTTGTACCCTAAGAAATAGTCATAATAATATATTATCGTCCATGTTGCTGCAATATGAGGCTGTAGGGCTGCCATGGAACGTGTTTAGAAATACTGATATATAATCATTCGTTTGTGCACTTACTTGTTACCGTGTTGGTATACTACACTTTTCATGTTAGTACAAATTTCTACGACGGTTCGAACCATCATCGTCATGGCTTTGGAATTATTACTCCAAACCAATGTAATGGGCCCATAGTTTTGATCAGATAAAGAACATATCTTTGTGAAGTAACCCTAGTGTGTGTGTGCTCACGGTTGACTAATCAAAATTCTTTATGTCGCTAGTGGTCCGTGAAAATCCTCTAAATATGTTTGCGCCAATCCACGCCATGTTCGCAAAGTGAACGAATAAGTAATTGGCTAATGACTGGGCTCCAGATAACACTTTAAATTTTATATAAATAGGTTTCACAAATTTAATTCATGCAGGCAGCAGGCTTTAGATTAGATTTCAGTGTTATTTCGTTTCATGATTCTAAAAAAATTACGGAGCATCTGCCAAACTCAATATATCACTGTCAGTCGCAGACCACGAAGAAGATCTCCTGGGACCATCAAACCAATTCCAACCTCTTCCTCTCTTTCAATAACAGTTGCCTATAAATAATGTTCAGTAGTTGTAAATGGCTGTGTGCGATAAATGGTCACGCACATGTATCAAGCGTGTCAGTTTATATTACTGAGAGAGGGTACTTAAAGTGTTCATGAAAATGAGATATTGTGCAGCGAGGAGTCTATGTACAGACAGTACTTTGGTCGACCGCGGTATTGGAGCTATAATTTGAATATTTGCAGATATCAGGATATTTTGTCTTAAGTCTTGATTTTATAAATCAAATTACTACCTTTTCGTTTTACCAATCTTTAATATATGATCCAAGACATGGTCTATGGTCTTTCACGAAGGTTAAGAAAGGCGTTTTTTTAAAATGGAAACGAATGAATCTATAAAATGTATTTGAACGGAACACGCATAATTAAATTGAAGGAACGGCTTAGGGAAGAACATTTTACTTGAGTTTCAATGCTGACTTAACCACTCATTGAAATTAAGAATAGAAAATCTCTAGCATTACTTATCTGTAGTAAAACTAGATTTAAGTGGTTATTAAAAATTGCCGTAGATTACAAAAGTATCGAGTTCACATTTCTTCATTTAGATAAATCGGTAGGTAATGTTTGACTCATTTTTATATTAAAATCTCGTAATAAGCAAAAATCACGCTTGAGCCGACGCGACGTGAATACTTTACGAGATTTATGTATTAACCGGGATTTACGCAGTTAGGTTAGGGATTTAGCAGAGATTGCGATCTTATTTTTGTTATATATCTACTTTGATGTATCTGCAACACTCGGTTTTTCTAAAAATAATTCCCTATCTAAACATGTACAAAACAAAAATACGACGTTCAAATTTCAGTTTTAAGGAGACCATTTTTTAGGGTTCCGTACCCAAAGGGTAAAAATGGGACCTATTGGCATAACTGTGGCATGGCTTTTGCCGACATTTTTCAAAATTGTCATCATATTACACAAAACTTCTTCATGTTTCACTCTGTCGATTGGTGAAAACGAAAGGTTTAGTCGTTTTTAAGTTTATTACGAACAGACAGACAGACGCGGTGGGGGACTTTGTTTTATAATAGGTAGTGATACTCGTAGTGATGTTTCATTAAACACGTTAGTCCAAGGGATTTATTTAAAAAACATTATTACTACCATAGCAACAGCAGCTGGAGTAATATAAAAGTTTGTAAACAATACGTGGGACACTCAGAAAGTTTTGCGAAACTAAAAAAAATTGTTCTATACGTACATATATTTTTATTAAATCTTTTCAAAGTACTTTCCACCAGCCTCTATACAAAGATTCATGCGCCTAAACCAGTTTTCAAAACACTTTTTCCAGTCCGCCGCAGACACCTCGTTTACAGCCTGCTCGAACGCAGCCAGCGCATCTTCCGGCGACGAAAATTGTATCCCTTTGAGCTGATTTTTTATTTTTGGGAATAAAAAGAAGTCACACGGTGCTAGATCAGGGCTGTAAGGAGGGTGACCCAGGAGTTTGACTGGCGTGCTGTCCAGGAAGTCCCTCGTTTTGAGTGCGGTGTGCGCAGGTGCATTGTCGTGGTGGAGCAGTAGCCCGCGGAGCCCTGTGTTTGGTCGCTTGTTGCTTATAACAGAGAAAACTTCTGGCAAACATTTGGTAGTATACCATTCGGCATTAATGCTTCTTTGATCCCGTAAGGGAATTGATACCAAGTGGCCAGTCAAATTAAAAAAGCTAGCGATCAAAATCTTACCCCCGCTTCTAGATCGCTTCACTTTGGTAGGCGTTGGCTCATTTTGAAACACCCAAACAGTCGACTGGCGCTTGGTTTCTGGGTCGTATTGATAAATCCAGGACTCATCACCTGTAACGATGTCGTAAACACGCCGAGACGAGCCTGCTTCAAATTTGTTAAGCATATCACGGCACCATTCCACCCGGGCCTGCTTCTGAGCATCGGTGAGGTTGTGCGGCACCCAGCGTGATACTATCCTCCTCACGCGAAGATGGCTGTGTAGAATCTCGTGAACGCTTCCCGATCCAATCTTCAATATGTGTTGAATCTCCTGATATGTAATTCGCCTATTGTCTTGGATTAAATTTTTCACTGCTAGCACGTTTTCTTCGGTAACAGCCGTCAAAGGGCGACCGCTTCTTTCGTCATCCCCCAAAGTTGGTCGACCGCGCTTGAATTCGTTATACCAACGATACACGGTTGCCTTGGAAGGGCCTTCATCCATGAATGCCATTTGAAGTCTATCGTACGATTCATCCGGTTTCAGGCGACACTTGAAATCGTATAAAATCATAGCTCTAAAATGTTCCCGGCGCAGATCCATATTTCAGTGAGACACAATACTTTGAATTAACTCGCAAAAAATGTGGAGGGAAATTTTGAAATTGGAACTTACTTATTTTTACTTATAAATAATCATATTTTCGAAAAACATTATAACTGGCCAGTCTCCCATATATAAAAACTTTTTTTCGCAATACTTTCTGAGGGGCCTGGTACAAACCATTATAGTGAAGGATTTCAGGAAAAAATAAATGAATGTCTTGCACTTGTTGATTTACGAGTCACAATAAATCCTAACGCCTTTACCTAGTTCCTTCTGATGTTTAGCTCACTACAAAAAATACGAGACTCGTAAATAATGAATCGGGGCAAGTGTAGCAGGGATTGTGATATATCTACGAGTGTTTGTATCATTAGGGAACTCTTTAGGGAAACAAACAAGTATTAACTAACTATGGCGAGGAGCTCAACTATGTGTTTCCGTATGAAACCGTCAAACGATTCGCTTGTAAGTTTTGTTTCTCCTGCTATTTAACTTGTAACCTAAGAAAATTAGCTAGGTGTATGGAGACCATCGTGAAGTAAATCCACAGACCGTGTTAATATAAAAAAAATATTGTTATTTTTTTTTCTTACAGTGTCTAAGCTTTCCTTTGAAAGGTAAGCGAATACTTACCTTTACTTACTTACCTTTCCTGTTGTCTTCGCTCTTCGTTTGTGTAAATATTTCCTCCATAAAGGTTTTCATTTCAACCAAGCTTTAAAAACTTCGTTATCTGCTAAATTATTACGAATTTCAATAGATTTCATAATTATACCAAGTAGTAGTTTATCTCCTCTAATAATCTCTTGATTTAGTTTACCAGCAGCAAACGAGACCTCACTAATGGAAGGCCGCTCGCAATACTCGTAAATAACTGCATAACACTTACAGTTAGGAATGTCTGGATATTTAAGGGTTCGAGAACAACCCTGCGGCCTGTACGAGCTTTTATGTTTAAAACATTAGGGTTAGCTAGAAATTCGCTTTATGGTAGTCAGCAATGTAAACTAATAAATTGTGAAATCTACCATATTGTGGGAGACACGCGCGTTTTGGGGTTAACTGTCGTATTTCTGTTTATGACATACCTCCTGTTTATGAACCTCATACTACATATTATTTGTTTTAAGTTACGATTTACGCCGGGTTTAACTAAACCATTCTGAACAAACTAATGAAGGGACATTAAATCATAAATCATTTATTTCTTTGCAAACATGGGTAATTGAGACATAGATGTTCTTTTTTACATAATAAAGTCCTCCATATTCTACCGTCGCACGGGCATGTAAATAATATTCAATTCTAAAATACAATACGAATAGAGATAAATGTCAAATCATAAGAAATTATAAATGTCAAATTTAGTTAAATAATTTTATGTAGAAATGTCGGACTGGTTACGCTAGTAAAAATTAAAACACAATGATGTCAAAACAAGATAATAAGTATGTCAATCAGTATACTTGGCAGCAGCTCAATAATAAAATAAGTTAAACAGTCAACAATTCATCATTGAGGACGTCCTCAATTTTGTAATAACATTTCTCAATTAATATTTCGTTAAGCGCCCTTTAAAATTTTATTACAGTCATATTTTTTATTACATTAGGTACTTTATTATAAATACGCGGGGCAATACCAAAAAAACTTTGACATTTAACATTGATGTTAATCTTCACTTAATAATCTCGGTTAATAATATACCTTTAAAAAACTTGTTACAAAGAACTATTCACAGCATTTTTGATGTTAGATGGTTATCGTCACTTAAATGATGCTTTTAACCCTTTTCTTATGAATGTTTACCGTTCGAAATTACAATGAAATGCAACGCCTGTGTTTCATCTCATAGTTTATTTTGGATTCTTTACTATTCTTTGGTACTATTTTTTTTATAAATATTGATAGGCTCACGCTTGAACACTATCTTGCCTCATAGTAAGTAACGATGTGGTCGACGATGTGGCATACTTACCTAGAAGTAACCTAGTTGGGTAGTAGTAGCTGGGCGTGAGTTACTCACAGATATCTTATCTATTGTAAATACAAAACGCGACAACAGCGTCTCAACAATGTACTGTCCGTCCAGCCTGTAATTTTAAATTTGACAGCTCAATAATCTACAGCTAATCATACAGTTATGAACTAACGCGGTACCAATTCGATTTCTTATAACAATTGACTTTATCAATTATGAAATTTTTAAACACACATTGGTGTCTATTTTTGCTTAACAATTTTAAGTGTTTGAAATCAAATCAAGTTACATTTATCGCATCTATAATACTAAGTGCATAATAGGTGATAAATATTATTAACTTTTATAAATTATTTATTATTTTGCAACATACATCGTTTTTGTGCTCTCGAGAATTAATAATTAATGTTACTGGGGATTCAAATGATGATTCCAGTTTATATGGAGAATAATTCTACTATTTTCATCATAATAAAAAGTATTAAGTGTATTAGGTATTTTGTTTGCTGTTTTTCTATATATTTAATCCTATATTACTTTTTTATTTATTTAACCGTCACACTTTTACACTGCGATATATTTACTGCTAAAATGCTAAAACTGCGTAAATTCATTTTAACTGTGAATTTTATTTTTTTGTAATAACGGAGCAAATAAGCATGTGGCTTCACTACTGTAAGCGTCCATGAAGTATTGAATTTTATTGTCTATTACCTATTAATAATTATTAAACATCTTAAGCGTGCATCTGTTAAATGTAAAATAACAGGCTGGATGGAGAATAATCACATGTTATATTCCAATTTAATATTTAAAAAGACCATGTATGGTAGTATTTCCAAATATATATGTCATGGATTAAGTATTAGTACTAAGTGACACCGCCGAGGCCTTATGAATCTCGTCAAATCGGGCAATGTAATGAATACAGATTTAAACTTCTTTATTTATCACATTGTCTGGTTATTATTAATATTGCTACATAACGGTTGGGCAATTTGATCATTATCACCAATAAATTAGTTCAAGAGCGATCGAAAACAGGGAGCTCGGGAGCTTAGGGCACCCTGACATGGATAGGTTAGGTTTGAAGGAGATGACGGGAGTTGAAGTGAGCGGACAAAAAGACCGAACTCAGCTTCCGTCATCTCCTTAATTCAGGGTCATTCAAGGTCACTTAAGACCCTGCAGACAGAAATAGACCCTGCAGGCTCCATCAATATCTTGCTTAAATAGTAATCGTACTTACATATATTATATATTAAAATCAAAGTCAACATTAAAATAATAAACAAAACACATATTTTTATTACCCGGCCCAATAAGTGATGGGCGTTATTCAGAAAGCCCAGTCAACTGCAATCTTTCAATAGTTTTTATTATTTTGCCTACTCATATTGGGCATTTTTCGAATCCCTGGGCATAATGCCGTATCATGCCGTAATCACTTGGTCCATAACATATATATTAATAGTCTCACATATAGAATAAACTGGAGTCGTTTAAAAGTTTGCTACTTCGTGGTAAATTTTAATTAACTTAATAGTTTACGACCCTAAACAAACAACAATTTGGGTTAAACGAGTTTTGTGAATTGGACTATGTGTAACTTTACGTAAAAAAAGTTCAGTAAGATCAGTAATATGACAAATATTTGACAACAGACAAATATTTGGGTTTGGGTAATTGCGTTCATAAAACCCGAACCCCTATGTCCCTAACTGAAAAACAAAAGCCAAACACATGTATCACGTGACTTTATGTGTCGGCTCACAAATATCTCCCGGACGTATCATCTTCTGTAGACAGCGTGTCTGCTAAACAACACGTCACTGCTCAGCAGTGCTGTACACGTGAACACGCTGGGAGGAGCAGTTCCTAACATGACAACGTGCTTGTGTTCATCTTACTGCTTACTAATAGTATGAATACGAAATGTTGGATAAATTAATGGATGTATGTTTGTTACTAAATCATGACACAATAACTGAACGGATCTGGATGAAATTTGGCTACTTTTATCCCGGGCATATTATTTTATTCCCTTGGGATTATTTCCAACTTTCACGCGGGCGAAGCTTCTGGCAGAAGCTAGCTTACCATAATTTGAATTAAGATGACTTGCTTTGTCAATATAGTAAGCAATGCGAACTGTTCAATGATGCAAGACATTGTGAATATTTGTTTATTTATTTATTTATTAGATGGAAAACCAACAGCTATACATAAAATGAATACACAAATTGAGTATGTTACATTAAGCCAATTACAGGTTCTCACGGCTAGAGATATAATAATTTTTAAGAGATCTTTGGGATCACTAGCAGCAGGCACATCAATCAGAAAAAATTAATCCTAACGCTAAAGGACAATATTGCACACTATGCACTTTTGAAAAAGTCAAGGTTAAGCTGCTTACGCACTGACAAGCTTTTAGTGGTAAACACATCAAATGAGAACTCCTTACACAATAAGTTAAGATCCTTACTCGCTATACTTATCAGGTAAACATTTCGATCAAAACATAATGAAGTGAAGAGTTCTACAATGTTTTAAAAGAAACTTATGTGCGTTTTGCAAGTGACAATGTAAGCAACCCTATAAAGTAGGACTGCCGTTTCACTAAAAGCCTTTAGACAAATAAATGTAACGATGAAAACAGTAACTTGTTACAATGGCCTCGTTAGTATGATGTACGAAGTTTTGTACATTTTCAGCACTTTACTGCGTTTCTGCTAGACTGGTTATATATATATATATATACTTTATTGTACACCAAGATAAGACAATACAAAAATAAACATTAAAATTAAAACAAATATACAACAGGCGGCCTTATCGCGCTCTGCGATCTCTTCCAGGCAACCTTGAATGGATAGAGATAGCCTGGACACGATATGGTATGTATATACGTTATTTAAAAGTAAATTAATTTTTAGGTGATCCTTTCATAAAATTTACTAGTTTCCTTAGTTAGCTCGGTGGTTCAGCATATACGAGTGAGCAGTAATGGGGTATTTTGTTCTGTAATGGCTATATTATCTCATCATATTTGTGCTGTAGCTTTTTAGCGGTATTTTGTAGTGATATTTTAAATGTGTTCTATTTACTTACAAAAAATATCACTAAACACCCTATAATACGTGAATTTAAGTAGCAGTAGTTCCGTATTGAACGTTACGTACTGTTATGCTGTCTAGCAGAACAATGCTGCGATACTCTTTATACTGTTACAGAAAATAGTAGTCACTTGTATACCCAGTGATAAACTCCATTAAGCTTCAACCCAGCCCTGATATTTATTACAGGTTACTCGTTTAATATAATATCATTCATGTACAATTGTAAATACACCTATATGAAACATTACGACTAACATGTTGAATATTATCTAGCTACTACAGCGATATAAAAAAGGAAAAAAACACTTAACGCCGCATTAATACATATAATTTGGTTTTAATATGAACATTTACTGAAAGTATCTAAAAGAATCCAAAAAGGAACACACACTACAAATGAAATTAAAATACAAAGAAACCGCAGTTATCAAAATCGAGTTGGTTAATTTATATCTTTAGTAAGGAAAACTTAGGAATGAAATTTTGGCGAGTTTTGAAAGTATTACACTGAACAAACGTGCCTATCGTCAACGCAGTTGCAACTAGTTAAATTAATTTAGATGGAAACGAATCCTTAACCAAAAAAAAGCTAAGTTATAAACTACGCATTGGCGCCAGCCAATGAGGTACAATGACTAAAATTATAATAAAGTTGATTATTAATCATATATTATGATTGAAATAGACGTTTGCTAATTATTTTTTTTTCAATTAACGGTCTTAAAATAACATACAAATGATTTTAACAGACTGTACCTTATATCTTTGAACTTGTTTTGGTATTCGTTTAAACAATGGTTTTCTTTCGGAATAGAAAATAAACATAAGTTGAAATAAATACCAGTAGTATTAGTTGTTGGTATTAGAACGGAATAAATGTACACTGTACGTAGAGTGACACATCCAAAATATTTATATACCAGGCCCCTCAGAAAGTATTGCGAAAAAAAGTTTTTATATATGGGAGACTGGCCAGTTATAATGTTTTTCGAAAATATGATTATTTATAAGTAAAAATAAGTAAGTTCCAATTTCAAAATTTCCCTCCACATTTTTTGCGAGTTAATTTAAAGTATTGTGTCTCACTGAAATATGGATCTGCGCCGGGAACATTTTAGAGCTATGATTTTATACGATTTCAAGTGTCGCCTGAAACCGGATGAATCGTACGATAGACTTCAAATGGCATTCATGGATGAAGGCCCTTCCAAGGCAACCGTGTATCGTTGGTATAACGAATTCAAGCGCGGTCGACCAACTTTGGGGGATGACGAAAGAAGCGGTCGCCCTTTGACGGCTGTTACCGAAGAAAACGTGCTAGCAGTGAAAAATTTAATCCAAGACAATAGGCGAATTACATATCAGGAGATTCAACACATATTGAAGATTGGATCGGGAAGCGTTCACGAGATTCTACACAGCCATCTTCGCGTGAGGAGGATAGTATCACGCTGGGTGCCGCACAACCTCACCGATGCTCAGAAGCAGGCCCGGGTGGAATGGTGCCGTGATATGCTTAACAAATTTGAAGCAGGCTCGTCTCGGCGTGTTTACGACATCGTTACAGGTGATGAGTCCTGGATTTATCAATACGACCCAGAAACCAAGCGCCAGTCGACTGTTTGGGTGTTTCAAAATGAGCCAACGCCTACCAAAGTGAAGCGATCTAGAAGCGGGGGTAAGATTTTGATCGCTAGCTTTTTTAATTTGACTGGCCACTTGGTATCAATTCCCTTACGGGATCAAAGAAGCATTAATGCCGAATGGTATACTACCAAATGTTTGCCAGAAGTTTTCTCTGTTATAAGCAACAAGCGACCAAACACAGGGCTCCGCGGGCTACTGCTCCACCACGACAATGCACCTGCGCACACCGCACTCAAAACGAGGGACTTCCTGGACAGCACGCCAGTCAAACTCCTGGGTCACCCTCCTTACAGCCCTGATCTAGCACCGTGTGACTTCTTTTTATTCCCAAAAATAAAAAATCAGCTCAAAGGGATACAATTTTCGTCGCCGGAAGATGCGCTGGCTGCGTTCGAGCAGGCTGTAAACGAGGTGTCTGCGGCGGACTGGAAAAAGTGTTTTGAAAACTGGTTTAGGCGCATGAATCTTTGTATAGAGGCTGGTGGAAAGTACTTTGAAAAGATTTAATAAAAATATATGTACGTATAGAACAATTTTTTTTAGTTTCGCAAAACTTTCTGAGTGTCCCACGTATATGATGGTGCGAAACACTCGGTGGGCGAGTCTGACTCGCTCTTGACCGGTTTTTTTTAATTGATCGCATGTTTCTGTTACATCCTGTACATTCACACACAAGATGTATCGTCTCAACATCAATATACTAGCTCCACGAAACGATCCTTTCATAATATCATTATGCTGTCACTTAGCTAATTGACTTCAGTATATTATTTTATAGTCAGTATATTTTTTTATGTCTTTAGAAAGAAACCCGTAAATACAATAATTTTATGATGGAAGGCTCATCAAGCTATTCAATAAAGTGATCAAAAACTTAGTTGAAAGTTTTGCGATAAAAGTCAACGAAAAGGCAACGTTCAATGCTTTCAAATATCTAGAAAGCCTTTGTGAGATTCGAAGTCTAGATTAAGGTAAGTCTTCGAATTTTTTGCGTGGGACACCATTTTCTTCGGTTAGACTGATGGAGATTGCGGTCCGTTCAATCATCATCATCATCCACAGCCCGACTTCGCCCACTGCTGAGCATAGGCCTCTCTCTTCTTGTACCAATCACCACGTTCCCGTGCCAACCTCATCCAGGTTCTACCCGCAATGGCAACAATGTCATCTGCCCATCTCGCCGCTGGACGACCAATACTTCTCCTTCCAGTCCTTGGACGCCATTCAGTCACTACTATACTCCACCTATCATCACCGCGCCTTGCCAGGTGTCCCGCCCAACTCCATTTCAGTTCCGAAATTCGCTTTCCAATGTCGGTAACCTTCGTACGTCTTCGGATCTCAACGTTTGGAACTCGGTCTATTAGCCGTATGCCAAGCATGGAACGCTCCATGGCTCTCTGTGCAACTCGAAGCTTATACACAGCCTCCTGTGTAAGCGTCCACGTCTCGGCACCGTAAGTCATGGTGGGCAAAATGCACTGGTTGTAGAGACGGGTTTTCAGAGATTGTGGTATCTTGACTGACCTCAAAATATCGTCCAGTTTGCCAAAAGCGGCCCACCCGAGCTGTATTCTTCTCGATACTTCCGTCTGTTGATGTTCTTTGCCAAATGAAAGAATATGGCCAAGGTAGACATATTGGTCAACCATCTCCAGCGTCTCATTTCCGACTTTAACAAGAGCATTTGAATCGCTGCAGAGGCTTGCCATAACCTTTGTCAAGTCCGTTCAATAATTGACTACAATTTCTCACGATTGAAAAAAAGTTTAAATGATTTCGTTTCTTATACAGTAAGATGATAAAAAATCCAACTCATCATACTGCATATCAAATTGATGCTGATATTTTTTATCAAACAATAGGTAGGTTAATAGAATATCAGTATCAATTCGTTAGGTATATCTCAATAGCGTTTTATTTCACTGCTAAATTCTCAATATGCCTTGAGCTGTTAGCTACACATTAGCGGCTAATGCATTCCACGTGATTTATGTTCAGTCAGATTCCTTCCGTTAATTTGCATAATCATCGGTTCGGTGAGGCTCGATTGTTGACCGTTGTAATTATTGCTGTTGGATTGATACCGGAAACAATGTCATCAATCAAGTACTTCAATATAAACTTTGCTGATCCTTGAATAAAAGTCTATTGCTAACCAAGTCAAACCAAATTTATACTTTAACTAAATAAATGGTTATAGGTTAATTTTGTGAATTAGCTTTGTTAACATCTGTTGGAGGCTCGTACTAGGTATGTAGGCATTCACATGTGATAATCACGTCGGATCTCTGTGATTAATGCTCGAGTTGTGTGTGTTCGAATGTTTACGAACTTCCCAGGGTTTGTGCTTCTGGTTGGAATGTTTCAGAGTTTAGTGGACCGATAAACTGTATATGTGGCGTCGGATAACGTCAGAGTTCTATTGAGATGGGCAAGACTTATTTACATATCTGTATCTCTATACGAAAGTTGTAATTTAAATTACATACCAAATGTACCTTTTCTTTTTATCTATACTGCTGCAGTTCCAAGTAACCGGTTTCTCTTTATCTTATGTATGCTCACCTCAGTATCACGTACTACGCTGCAGTTTTGCCATCTCTTGATCACGTAGACAAGCTCTCATGACCGCATTATCTCATTATTCAGCTATTTGCCGATCTACACGGTATTTTACCATGTTCAAACTTTCAGAGAGATCCAATTTAAACAAAAAGATGCCGTGAAAAAGTTTCACATTTCAGTGTTTATCACGTTTTTATTACATTTCTGTTTCAAACTTGTAAGTAAAGTAAAGTTGCTTCAAACTATATAATTACTCATTCCATTTTCAAGCAGATTGGCATAACTTCAGGAATAAAGTTCGCTGACAAATTGAAAATTTACTTTAACGATGTTTTTAATAACATGATTTGTGTATTTAATGATTTGCGTTGTTCGTTTCGTAAAAACTAAAATTCAATATTCTTTTTTTAGTTCGTTGTTAAACAAAAGATGTCAATATTAATTAAATTAACGCTATGCCTTGCCGTAAACGGCATACGAGTATTCTAATTAATAATTGGTAAAAATAATAAATTATTAAAAATTAATAAATAGAATGTCATTAGATTACAATTTGTCTTCCAGGTACTCATTAGCTGCACAGGAAGATTTCACGCCAAAAAAAAAATTGAGCCTTTTTGAAATCGTGTATGCTGTCAAGATCTCTTACTGTAATGGGTAACTTATTATACAGCTTGTGTATCATTCCTAAAAAGCTCTTTAAGTATAGTCTTGTGTGGAATAGCACATATCTATTGCGTCGTTTCGATCTCAGTGTTTGGGACAGATGCAAGTTTGATTTTGCGAATACTGCTGTCTCGTAGATGCACAAACAAGTCAAAATAACTATCAGTCTTTATTAGCTTAAACACAGCACATACTCATCTCTTTTCAGCTTTGAACGCAATTTTTTTTCGGTGATATTTTCCCAATGCATTATTCCAAAACGTAACGTCGATAAGACATACATTCTATTTTTTATTGAAGGTTCAATGAAATAATGAAAACAACGAAGTTTGAATGAAGGTCAAGATTTATACATGAGCTTTTTTCTCAGTTTAACAAGAATTATAATTAATGCACTGATTTTCTGAAATGTAAGGAACTATTTACCTGCATTATTCATAGTAATGTTCCGGCTTGACTATGCATTTAAACTTCAGAAACTCTATTAGAATCTTAACAGCTTTCCTCATCAGGAGGAGCAAACGCTTGCGAAACTTCTTCCTAGAGCTAACGCTTCCTATGCGTAAAACGTAGGTTTAAAATATAAAATTAATTTTAAATGAATAAGAAGTAAACGAAGCCGATATTAAGAGTATTTTTGTTGTCATGTAAAGGAGCGTATCTAATTAACAAAAGGCTAAGTAATAAATAAATTAAGGATAATTTATCGAAAATCTTCACATTAAATTGTGAAGTTAAATAATATAATGTTCTTATTTTCTTGTTCAGCTTATAATTCGCGCTTGGTAGGCTTCCCAACAGTGATTATGTTCTAATTAGTTAAATTACTGTTGCGAACGTTATTTTGTTTATAAATTATTGAAAGCTCTTTTCATTATTAGAATGAATATGGTTCGTTGTTGCAGGTGGTCACACCGGTTCACTAATTAATCTCCTGGTCAGGCTGTTCATCGTAATTAGTAATAACACCGTGAATGGAACCACTAGAAGCTTCGTGCGCTTTCGTGTTTAATTATGTGAAGTTTGTTACTCTGTGTTGAGTCACCTATAGACGTCTGGGAGGAACTTTTATACGAATGGCATTGTAGGTGGGATAATTCCATCAAGGGCCGACACCTCCACCAATTCTTTCCATCCGTTCGCGTGCGGCTGGCCAGCACGTGGCTGGAAGTGGATCACTGTATTGCCCAATTTCTCACTGGACATCTCTGGAAGTCTCCTGCTTGATAAAGAGGGAAGTGGAAATTTATATTTTTCCTACTCCTCCGTTATTCTTTTCTGATTAATTTCGTTGCGGGATCCAAGACAGTTAAATTCATTCTCCGGGACTTCGTCGAGCTTCATTGCCTCGGCGCTTTTCTGGTGGTCGCCACTGTTGATTCTGGCTTTCAGGAGTTGCAGTGGTTTGGGAATAGTGCGGTAGGACTGTCCCAAAAAAAAAAAACTGCGTTGACTACGCAGCACGCGAATGCTTATACATGTTGAAACCAGTGAGATCAAAACCACTTAGGTTCCACATCCAAGCATCTGATTATATTTAATAACCTACAGCCGCACCGTTGTAACATCGGCGTCACATGCAGTGGATTATACAGACTTTAAAATGCAGCAGCAATCACGGTTTACTAATTCATTGTTTGATTTTATGTAATTTTTGGTTATTTGGCATTGTATATTTTAATTGTATGTGTAATTTGTATATTTTACATCAATAAACGAATATATTGTTATGTTTGGATTAATTAAGATATTGACGCGGCTGATATAAGATTTAACTGAGAAACGGGTCTAATATTAAATCTTGAAGCAAATTTTAATAAGATTAATTAATTTTCAGTAGAAAAAATTAACTTCCAAGTATTTGAGTATGTCGGAAGCGTTGGGCATTAACTCTCATTGGCTCGTTTCGTTCGACTCGGCTCGTTTGTGGAATGCATTACCTATTGAGGTAAGACGTGCGCAAATATTACCTATAATTAAAAAAATGGTGAAGGAGCATTTCCTTTCTCTGTAACTATTCTTCTCCTTTCTCTGTTCTATATTTGATATTATAGTATATTATTTTATTTGTATGCATGTATTTTATGTTATATCTAAGTAATATTATCTAATATAGTTTTTGTACACTGACAGCCCTATGTCTATCTCGTCTCATTCAGTCCATCCAAAGGTTGTCTGTAAGAGATTGCCCTGTGCGATAAGTCCGCCCATTGTACACTTATCTTTATAAATGTTTAGTCCTGTAATTATTTAAGTGGTGTACAATAAAGTAAACAAATCAACACGGTCTAGGGATATTTTTAAAAAAGGGAATTATTATCAATGTGTTAATTATTTATATGATATTATTAGAAATCAGAAACGAATTAGATTAAAAAAAACAAACTTTAATTAACCTAAAATTATAAGAATTTACAAAACAAATACAATCAAAATATGACACAAAAGAATGACTCAAATACAGTAAGAAGAACACAATTTTAAAGACTCACGACCTCCTCGTACGACGGATGACAGCAGAAAGGGAGCGTGCGCCCATTCTACACCGCTTTTATACCGTCATCTGCCGTACCCCTACCCTTAACCTAAATAATAGCTAACACGGCCTCTCCTGACACCCTGACGTCCACGGCAGGCTTGGCTTGGTCGACTGATCCAGTTACAGCTTAGTCAACTTCAGGCATATCCAGGCCTCGTGCTGGTTCTTCTCTCAGGTCATCAGGTCTAGTAGATGGTCCTGGTGCTGGCTCATTATTTTCATCATCATCATTCGCTGAAATCATATCGCAATATTACAATTTGAATCGTAGTAAGTTTCTAAATTAGTAATATTGGTTAAAGTTAGTTTTAGTTGTACTGTTACGAGATAAACATTTATTGAATGCCTGTGTTCTAGAATAAAACTTGAAACATTTCGTTTAATAAAACAAATGAACTATTCCATGGTTACATCTAACTTAAGTTCTCTAGAACACTACACATTCAGACAACCACACCATAAAACATAACATGCTTAATAAAGAACACTGTGAGCCTACACTGCACAGTGACTGATCGGTTTGCAAAGCCGACCAGCTTCCGAGGTCGTGGGTACACCCCTCTGGGTGTACCACACAGACAGACAAGGATCCAATAGCACCATTCATCAGAATAGATGCAACACTTCCGGATCAGAGAGATCATACAAATCTGAGACTCACCCTCAAAGAAGGCAGAGCAAGACTCGGGAGTCCATTCACCTCCCCAGGGAACCATAAACTGCGCAGCAGCATATGTGGTCTTCCCGTATGATCCAGCCAACAGCCTCAGCTCATAGCGGCCGTGAGGAAGAACACGCACCACTCGGTAGGGACCGCGCATTCCATGGTCAAGCTTGCCTGTGGACTGAGCATACTTGATGACGAAGACATGGTCGCCTTCCTGAAACTCACGAGGGGGGCGTCTGTCCCGATTAACATAGGTGTCCATTGCTGCCTGGTTTCTAGTTAACCGTTCGGCCGTCCTTTGCCTAGCGATTTCTCTTTTTGCCTCACGACTACTTGAAGCAGGCTCCTGGGCGATATCTCGCACCAGAGCACGAATCGCTGGCGTAGTGTTTTCATGGCCCACCAACAGTTTTAGAGGCGATGTTTGTGTAGTCTTGTGCTGTGTTATATTAAGAATTAGTTGCAGACGCCATAATTCCTCAGCCCATTCATGTTTTCTGTGATTTGCCTCAATTCGTAACATGTTTAAGACAGTTCGAGCGTACCGCTCTACTTGCCCGTTAGCGTGATGCATCTCAGCAGTAATGTGATGCAGCTCGATGCCGAGGACTTGCGTCCACGTTTTGAACCCAGACGACTCGAACATGCGGCCTCTGTCGGTCACTATTAATTTCGGTGTTCCAAATAAGGATATAACAGTCTTACAGACCTGCTTCAGTTCGTCCAAGTCTTGGCGGTGGATGGGAGTGAGGAGGCAGAACTTGGTGAAGGCGTCAACGACCAGCATCACGTGCTTAAATCCTTTCGATTCAGGTAAAGGGCCCAGCACGTCGAAGTGTAGGGTGTCGAACGGGACGTCAGGTTTAGACCAGGAGGAAATAGGTTGAAGAGGGGCTCTAGGAACACGTTTATGTGCAACACAAGTTATACAATGACGTATGTATTTTTTTACAAAAGCCCTAAGGCCAGGAAACCAAAAATGCCTAAGTATAAGCTCTAATGTTTTATCAGCGCCTATATGGCTGTGTTCATCGTGAAAGACCCTAAGGAGGCTTAAGCGTTGGCCCTTCGGTATATAGCAAAGGAGCCTCGGCTCTTCCCCTACCTGACTGTGCCGGTAATAAAGAACATCTTTTTGTACTTGATAACGTGATGGGTCTAACTCTCCCCGTTCTACAGCCTCGATTATGTTACGGGTCTCTACATCACCGGATTGCGCCATTTGGGCCCAATTACGCGGCCTTTCAATGTTATTAACCGAACTAATGGGGTTGCGACTCAAATAGTCCGTGTGCGGCAACATGGCGCCTTTTCTGTATGAGATGGTAAAATCAAAATCTTGCAAGTAAATCCACCATCTTGCCACACGCGGTAACAAATCTTTCTTACTCTGAGTAGCTTTCAGTGCGTTACAGTCTGTAATTACCGTGAAACGCGAACCAACTAAGTAGTGCCGGAATTGCCGCAGTGCTTTTACTACAGCCAGGGTCTCGAGTTCGTATGAATGATATTTCGGCTCAGCACCCTTAGTCACCTGGCTGTAATAAGCAACCACGCGCTTAATGTTGCCTTTGTGGACTTGCAACAAAACAGCACCGTAGCCCAAACTGCTGGCATCGGTATGTACCTCCGTGGGTAAACTTGGGTCAAATATAGCTAAAACAGGTGCGCTGGTCAGATTAGCGATTATCTCCTTTCTGACACACTCTTGATCTGATCCCCAACTAAACTGAACGTCCTTGCGGGTTAAACGTGCTATGCATGCTGTCTTAGTCGAGTAGTTTGGGATGTATCTACGAAAATACCCTGCTAACCCGAGAAATTGGCGCACCTGCTTGACATTTTGCGGGGGACTAGAATTAACTAAGGCCTGTATTTTTCCGGGAGATGGTCGTACTTCGCCATTTGATATAATCCGCCCTAGGTATTCAATCTCGGTACACAAAAACGAACACTTTTTAAGGTTAATCGAGAAACCCGCCTGGGTTAACGTAGCCAAGACCTCTCGCAAGGTCCGCAAACCCTCGTCAACTGTATCAGACAGGATCAGACAATCGTCGATATATACCAAAATTTTTCCAGCCTCTATGCAATCGCGTAGCGTAGTGCTTATAATGCGCTGATACACTATGGGTGCATTAGCCAAGCCATAGGGCATCTTTAAATATTCAAAATGACCCTCGGGCGTTACGAAACCGGTCAATGGCGCAGATTCGTCATCTAACCGAATTTGGTGAAAGCCTGTGGCCATATCTAGCGTGGTGAAGAATCTACACTTACCCAACCGATCAATGTGGTCATCAATTAACGGTAGCGGATATCTGTCCTTAACAGTTATTTTGTTCAAGGCGCGAAAATCAACACACATACGGTCTGAGCCGTCCTTCTTTTTGACCAACAGAATAGGGCTAGAATAGGGCGACTCCGACTCCCGTATGATGCCTTTAGACAAAAGGTCTTGAACAATGTCACGAACCTTCAGCTTTTCACTGTGAGACATTTTATAAGGGCGATAATGTACAGGGACATCGCTGCTGAGTTGAATGCGCATACATCCAGTATTGACAGTTGATGTAGCTGTTCCCGAGATCATGTGTTCTGAATAATCTTGCAAGATAGATTTTAACTTAGTCAAATCATCACAGGTTAAAGGAGTATCGATAACGGGCTGCACATTCAACGCCGCAGTCGATACAGCCGACGGATTTGAATCACGGATAATGCGTTGAGTATTCTTAGTTCGTATGTAAACAACGCCATCTCTATTAAGCACATCTGTCCCGATAATAACAGGGGCGTTCATACATTCGCTCGGAACTACCAACAAATCTACGTGCAGTGAGATACCTTCCAATTCGATTGTAAGCGTGACATATGAATCAATTTGAGTAACTGACTCGCCTACCCCCTTTATTTGACAGTTAGTAGTTTTCTTGGCACAAGAAAAATATGTCACAATCGAGGACGATATTAACGATACACCAATGGCGCCACTGTCGATTAAAATGTCTACTGGAATGCCCTGAATGACACCTACGACAATATCACTGCGCTTTTGCAAAGGAGCCGAGCAGAAGTTAACTTTTTTATTATTATTACGTTGCTCATTAACACGTTGTCTGGCAAAACATGATTTTATATCATGACCCGGCTTTTTGCAGTAAGCGCATGTGATTTCACTTGAAACTGGAGATGGTTTTGACTTTGAATCGGTATTGGTACTAGACTTAGGTCGTTTTGGGCACGAAACTTGCTTGTGTCCGGGCTCGCCACAACCATAACACTTGGTTAGAACTTTCTTAAAACCCTGTGATTTGTTCTTGTCCCTATTGACGGTAAAATGGTGATTTGTCCCTTTACTTGTATCCATAGTTTTGATAGGTTTCACAAAAGTAGACAGATAATTGACCAAATCAACGGGTTTTAAGTTAGCGTTCGTCGCTGTTGCCTTCACTTGAGGATCAATTAGTCCCCTCAAAACAATCTCTGTGATCAGATCATCGCTCAGACCTTTTACGATTCGCAACCGCAATAGTGACTTGCGTGCATACTCGGCATAAGTACGGTACTTATCCGAGTTAGTCGGCATTACCTCAAACAAAATACCCGCCGAATCTATTCTTTTAATGCACAACGGTTTAAAATCACTTTTAAAGTTTGTCCACGTTCTATCATTTGATACCCACTCATTGAGCCATGATTTTGCATCACCCTTTAGACAGTTCCCTATGCGTGAAAGACATTCGTGGTCACTCCATTTATTGGCAAGTTTAGCCCTATCGACTTCACTAAACCATGTATCTACGTCGTGAACACTGGGATCGAAATTCGAGACGTAATAATGACTAGTACCTACAGATTTCAACGAATGTATCGCTTCAACAATTTGTTCCGTGCCTGGTCCAGCGACGGGCTCAACTGACACTGGGGCATGCGAACGCCTCTCTAGCGCCTCCAAACGTGAGAGCACAGTATTTAAAGAGTCACAATTTCTCTGCAATGGCGGCAAGGAAGGCGTACGCACAGATCGTGAAAATCTCTCTCTGCGGTTTACATTAGTGGCACGATTTGGCGAGTACCTATCACGACGACACCCTCCATCACGAGAACGGCGGTCTCGCGAGTCACTCCCCTGAGAACGTCGTCCCCGCGAAGCCGATCGACGATTGCGTACACGCTTAGCATGCGGCGAACGACTGCGCGAGTAGCTACACGAGTGCCGGCCTCGGGAACGCCGATCCGTTGAGCGACGGTTATGCCGGCGTCGATAACGCGGTGTAAAACTACGCGAGTGATTGCGTGAGTGCCGAGATTCAGGAGTTAGATCCCGCGAACGGCTATGCGAGTGTTTATTCGGAGAACGATTATTACGCTGGCACCTGCTACGCGATTTCGGCGAGCGTCGATTACGAGAACGTGAACGTCCCGGCTTATCCATGTTTCAAACTCAGTTATAAATAACAAAACAAAATGTCAACACAAACCTAGTCAACGTGAATGACTAATAAAATTAAAAGGAACGTAGGTAAGAAAAGAAAGACGTTCGAAACTTAGTTAAAAGCACCAAAACAAAGCATCGACACAAATAGCGCTAATGTAAATGACAGTTAACGAACAAAAACAAAGAAAAGTACCCTCATAAGAAAATAATATTCGAAACTTTTTAAATTAACCAAAGAAAAAAAAATTGTTCTAAGAAAATGGGTGAGAACAATAATCAAGATGAAAGTGGGAATGCTTTCTTAATCCCACTTCTGATATTAGAAATCAGAAACGAATTAGATTAAAAAAAACAAACTTTAATTAACCTAAAATTATAAGAATTTACAAAACAAATACAATCAAAATATGACACAAAAGAATGACTCAAATACAGTAAGAAGAACACAATTTTAAAGACTCACGACCTCCTCGTACGACGGATGACAGCAGAAAGGGAGCGTGCGCCCATTCTACACCGCTTTTATACCGTCATCTGCCGTACCCCTACCCTTAACCTAAATAATAGCTAACAATATATATATATTTAAAAGATACGTTATTTAATATTCTACCATATTTTAATAATGGTTAAGGTACTTCGATTAAAATTTCAGGATTTTATGGAAAAAAATTAAGCATAGACGGGAACCGTATATGAATTAACTTTTAATTTATGAGTAAAAACTGAAAAAATAGAAAAATCATTTAATTTGTGTTTATAAACTTGAAGTTAGTAGTCTGAGAAAGCGCCCATGATGTTCATAACACATCAGCAACGATTCGGCATGCTCAGAACAAGGTTGTCAATGTCTTGCTGCGGAATATTGTCCCATGTCCTTCTGAGGTGCGCAAAAGTTGATCTTCTGTAGCCAAATTTTCAGGAACTTTCTTCAGAGCTCTTCTTTGCAGAATATCCCACGCATGCTCAATGGGATCTAGATCTGGCGATTGAGCAGGCCAGTCTAAGGCCCTAACATTGTGTGTATATAACCAAGCTGCTACCGTTCTCGCCGTGTGTGCCCGGGAATTGTCGTGCATGAGCAGGAAATCTTGCCCCATTTGTGTTCTGTGGGGCAAGATTACGGGCCCCAGCACCTGTTGGACGTATCGTTCTGCCGTCATATTGCCCCGCACCCAAACGAGATCCGTCCGTCCTCCAAGACGAATTCCTGCCCAAACCATAATTGTTCCTCCCTGGTATGGGTGAACTTCCTGAGGGTTCTGAAGACGGCTCCAACGTCCAGGAACTCGCCAAACACGCGTCCTTCGTGAATCTGGATGGAAGCCGAACCTGGATTCATCCGTGAACAGCACATTGGACCATTGCTCACGGCCCCAGTCCACGTGGTTCCGAACCCATTCTAATCGTCGTCCACGATTGCCTCTCCGTAAAGGTGGGACCCGGAGTGGTCTACGAGAGCGTAGATTGCTTTCATACAGTCGCCTTCTTACAGTTTGGTCACTCACAAGCACTTGGTGTTCCACTCGCAGCCTTTGGACCAATTGAGTCGCCGTTGCATTTGGTTGAGCTCGCGCAGTAATTTGCAAAAATCGGTCTTGTCTGGGGGTAGTGATGCGACTTGGCCCCCGGTGCCTCTCCGCTACTTCACCTATGGCAAGATAGCGTGTCCAGAATCTTGAAATTACATTTTGGTGGGTCCCTATGGCCTCAGCAACATTACGCTGAACAGACCCAGCTTCCAGCATTCCCACAGCTCGTAACATCTCCGCCCTCGTCAAATGTTGGCGTTGCATGGCTACAATACCTCAATTTTAACTTTATCTTTCGTTTAAAAATGAAAAAAAACTGTAACTAAACATAATTCTTATTTTTTTCTAAATTTCGCCAAATGAAAATTCCCTCTCCCTTCATCATGACATTTTTATGCCACCGAAACAAAAGAATTTTCAAAAATTTGAATTTGGAATTAGTTTGAGATAAATTACAAACAAATCGGTGTATAAAAGATTCCAATGCGGCCAGTACTTTTCGAGTTATTTAATTGAGTAGGAAATATCCCTAGACCGTGTTGATGTGTGTATATAATAAATAAATTAATAGTACTGACATGAAGCAACTGCTGAAGGAGCGTTTCTTTGGCCACCTGAAAAAGGTATTAAATAGCCTTTTGTCGGGTGGAAATAAAGTGCGCGCCTTCAACATGGGTCATGCCGGTTTTGATGTAGGTACTCTTTCGGCATACTCAAATGGACTCAGACTGAGCTCGACGCCCTTGATGAGAGGGTCCGGACACTGCTGACCGCAAACCGGATGTATCTGCCACGATCATCAGTGATGAGACTGTAAATCCCGCGGAAATACTCCGACCCCGTGGGGGTCGAGGCTTTTTAAACGAGAATACTTTTTAAAAGCTGAAGTGGGTATGCATCAGGATGTGGTTGCAGTGGACAAGGGACTCACCCCGTTGACCGTGGCTAAAGAGAACTGGCGCAAGCCTGTAATACTAACTAATGATGAACGCAAAGAGGTATGGCAAGGCAAGGAGCTACATGGACGCTTCTATCGGGCTCTCCATGGGCCCGATGTAGATTTCCAAGCGTCTGTATCCTGGCTACGTTTCGTAATAAATCTTTTGCATGAAAATTCAAAATAAATACGTAAAAATAATTCAAATTTGTTATTTTGACGTATTCCTATAATATCCGTTATTCCTATAATTGATGAATATGCATAAATACTACTAGGGCTAGTAGTCATTATTCCTAGAATATTATGCGAATCAAAATTATTCCAAAACAAATTAGCCTAAAAGATAATTATGTCAACATAATATGTATGGCAAAAAAACAATTATGGCAAACAATAATTATAACAAAAAATATGGCATACTATATAGGAATGGACTCTTTGACACAGGGTATACTATTGTAGGATCCAGTGTCACATCTTAATACTGTAACACTATTTTGTTGAAACAATAAACTTTATTTTATTCGATATTAGGAAAAAAAAACATTGTGCAAAATGAAGGGATCCCACTATATTACAGGCATACTTTCATTACATAAAGCTGTGACCTATTAATTAAAAAACAACTAATTCTATTATACATTAAATTTAACGGAAACCTATAAATAACTCGGCAATGAATCAAATTTGCTTTTAAAAGCGTAAATGCCTACAGCTTAAAGTGAATTTTGGTATCAAAACCTATCGTTCTATACAGTTCTACCAGCTTTATGAGTCCCTATATCATTCATTTTGCAGAAAATATCCCATATATGTGAATTTGCAAATTCAGCCATGAAAACTCTAACCATTTTAAGTTTCACCTCACTTTTGCCGTCAACTGACGAAGGTCTCGGCCGCTTGAGCCCTGTCACACCCACAAACCAATGGAAAAACTGAAATGGATTGCTAACATAAAAAAGATTTCGCTTGGAAATCGTTCTTGTATTACGGAGTCAATTTAATTTGTAAGAGATATTACTGGTATGTTCTAAAGGGTCCTTGTTTGTGACAAAGGATTCTTGCATTCACTTTAGGGAAAAAATAACTAGGTTTTAGGAATTTGGTTGTATTTGTTATTACATTTCTTGGAAAAGGAATTTTAAATGAGCGAATATTTATATTGAGGATACCGTTATTGTTACGTATTTTACAAACAAAACAAAATTTCCAACCTTAAGATACATTACCTTTCTTGATCTTAACGCAATCCTTAATTCAGGTGCCAGCTGAATATGTTATTCATCACCAGCACTGTCAGGATTTTATTGCAAAAAATGCTTTGCCGGAAATAAAAAGAATAAAGTACTATTTCATCTTTTCACTAAACATGAACGGAACGGATTTAATCAATTTACTTCCTTTCTTTGGGGAAATCACAGTAAAGAGTTTTTATTTAACATCTTCCCTGTGACTTACTATACACATTATACTAGGCAATTAATAGGTCGAATCTGTTCCAAACCGATTTGGGGTATCCCGAGATAAATACACTCTAGGAGTAGTGCTACTCCTAGAGTTTATATAAATCCGAAGACACGAAGGTTGAGCAACCCTCACCTTCTGTAACAAACCATAGGCAACCGGGCGAGCCGCAAAAGGCTGAAGTTGGTCGTCGAAGGTGACCAGTAAGCCGAAGCTATGGAGGTGAGCATATTTCAATTGAAAATATATATATATATGCATTTCGAAAAAATATCCTGTAGTCTGGTGTGCAGACACAGCTGACGGCGACCGGGCTCATCTGTCTGTCGGAACATGCAGTTGAATAAATTACGTCCAAAGGTTGGTTTTATGAACATTTTATAATTCGACAATTATTGATGTGTAGAAGGAAATAGGCCTTTAAAAAACATCAGTCAACAGTAGAAACCTGAAGTCCTAGAAAACTACATAGCGTAATTTTATGTTACGATAAGTATAGTATAACCCCTTTTTAATCCAGAACAAAAAACCGACGATATTAAGGCTACATGACACAAAAAAGGAAATGTGTCAAAACCTAAATGGGACCCTTACAAAGAGATGTGGCACGCTCTCTAGAAATTAAAACAAAATGTGTTTTCTTCACATATTCCTTTTTTTATAGGTACTTGAAAAAACTTATTGTTCCTTTGTTTTATTTTAGAAAATGATATAACGGAAAAGAAAACTGGAAACAACTCACAGATCCTCGGGCACAGTGGACCCTCTCCGCAGTCCGCTCCAGAGTAACCCGGGAAACACAAACAGTAGAACTGTCTGCGATGAGGGAAACATTTTTGAGTAAATCATATTATTTTGTAAATAACGACGTGGAAGGATCCATCATGGTTTTATATTATGAGAGCGAGGTTTTGTCGTGCAAAAAATTTGTTGAAGACGAATGATGACGCTCACTTTTGTCGGTATTCTAACACATCACGCTTGTCATCGATTTTATAGGTAGCTTTTGCAATTAAAACCGAATACAATCGTTATTTATTTAGTATCTCTGATGTCACTTATAGCGTAGCAGTGTCCCAGCAGCCTGCACTCGACAGAGCTGCATTTAGTGGCTCCCGTTGCCTGCGCTGCTTCTTAAACCTCATACGTCACGTTGAACCCATACATGGACAGCAGCCCCAGCGTCCTGAGCTGTGTGCCCTCTAGTCTGTCCTGGGTGAGCTCCAATAAAGGCTGTCAATAAAGTGACAAATTTAAATTCATCATCATATGAATAAATATCGAATTCTCAATCACATTCTTGTATAAGGGTCAGCGTTACTATTATTGCTTATTTCAGACTTATTCGTAATTTAACAACAATGAAGACATACGTCAAAGAAACACCTTGTTGAAGACATTCTTCGTCAGCCACCCTCTAGCTGAAATCTATACCAAGACCGAGAATTACACACTAGACAAGATAACTTGGCAAATCTCCAGACGAAGATAATGTTTCTTCTCTCCCTTTTGCAAACTGGAAGCCTTATTAAAATATAACTATGTGTCAACACCAGCTAACACAAGAGTACACGTTTAACTACAAAGAAATAAACAAAGCAAAAAAAAGTTAAGGCAGCTTCATGTTATGTTCTATCCAGTTGAATCGAAGTTCGCCCTCGAGCGAGATTTAGATTTAAATTGCAAAAGGTTTTGATGATATTTTGATTTTTACACGACTGCGGGAGGGTATTCTTTTTCGAGCGTATGTACGAGTAAGTATGTTTATTTCAATGTATGCTCTAGAGCCCAAACGGCTTGACAGATTATGACCTAATAATATATGAGGTGTCGTTGGATTTGTCCAAATTGTGGAAGTGAAAAATTATATAGCCTATGGGCTATATGATTTTTAGGGTTCCGTACCCAAAGGGTAAAAACGGGACCCTATTACTGAGACGCCACGGTCCGTCTGTCTGTCTGTCTGTCACCAGGCTGTATCTCATTAACTGTGATAGCTAGACAGTTGAAATTTTCACAGATGATTTATTCCTGTTGCCGCTATAACAACAAATACTAAAAACAGAATAAAGTAAATATTTAAGTGGGGCTCCCATACAACAAACGTGATTTATGTGCCGTTTTTTTGCGATAATGGTACGGAACCCTTCGTGCGCGAGTACGACTCGCACTTGGCCGGTTTTTTAAATATGCTGCCCCCCCCCCCCCAAAAGGGAGTAATCTCTTGGCCAAATAACAACAGCCGCACGGGTCGGTTTTTTGCAATGACATTGAAATGGTTTAAAGTTCGAGCCAAGTAATTGCTAAGTAGAAAACTGGGGGCAAAACTTGTTAGAATGGTTCTTTGTTCTATAGCTATAACAACTTACAACGACATTTGTTTTGACCATGTTCTTAGAAATGAAACAAGAGTAGGCAGGACATGTTATTTAGCGTTCCGTACCCAAAGTCTGTCATCAAAGTATTTCATGAACCGTGATAGCTAGACAGTTGAATATTTCACAGATTATGTATTTCTGTCTGACTAAAAAATAATGAAATTAATATTTAAATGGGGCCCATACAAAAAACGTTATTGTTTGCCGTTTTTTGCAATAATGGTAATCTTAGTGCTGATCCTCGGAGCTGCAAAAAATAAATAGCCGTCCACCTATTTTTTATCATATCGGCAGATCTCGATTGTAAAGTTAAACGTAACCGCACAAGTAAATACCGCGCAAGGATGTGGAATAAGAAATGAAAAATTCCTACTTTGTAGACGAGGCTTGAGCAAAATCAAAGGAACTCCTAAAACTGTATAGGCATACATGTAACGGTTTTGGTATTTTCATCAACAATCCAATAATTTTCACTCGGCAAGTATCATTTAGTGAAGTGAAACTGATAATGAAGACCACAGATGGACACTGGAACTCCTTAATGATAAGTAATGTCACGGGTATAAGATATCTCGAATAGTTAAACGATAATTATAAAAAAAAAAAAAAATGATGTAAAAAATACTTATAAATAAATGGTACTGATGGAAATGGTACCATCGAACTGATCTGATGATGAAGCCGGAAGTAGGCACTGAAACTCCGTAATAAAACAATGTATCCTAGTCGTGTTTGGGCTTACTAGAATCGTCAAGTACAAATTTGAAGTACTAAAACTAAAAAGAAAAAATTCAAAACTTTGTTAAAAAATAACGGAACAACTGCTACCAAAAACACCGACTTCAGAAAAGAAAGTTACTTTTCGCTTTGTAGTGAGTTTTTTTGGAACTCGGTTTATTTTTTTTTGTTATTTTTTTTATCTAAGTGACTTGGCCGCATTACATTGTCACTTGGCACAGAAACTTCGCCATAGCCACCTCTTTATTAGACTACACTACCTTCTTTATTTTACCAGAAAACAATATTAAATACAAAAAAAAAAAGCCAGTATCTACAGAATATTATTATACGAGAATCATAGAGGTTGCGACTTAATTTTCAAATTTGAAGTTTTTACTGTCTGAATCATAAAGTTTGCTCTTAGATGAGAATATCTAAGACATTCTGGTATAATAATTTCAGTTAAGTTTTATTTTTTTAACTGTTTTAATAGAACTCTTATTGATGTCTTGTTTTTTTATTAACGATTATGGTATAACTTAAGCAATATCCTATTTATGGCGCTGGTGACATAGTTTTGGTGAAATATATAGAACTTTATACTCACAGACATTGTAAACTTGATTGTTACGTCTTCAGTAAATCTTTTTTGTCCCATGAACGCTCGACTGCTTTCTTAACCGTAGTATTTAGGATGGTTTATGTTAATAGTGTATTCCGGACAATGAAACCCTTCGGGAACATGACCATAACGACGGTAGGATACCGTCACTGAACCTTTGTAATGGGTTCTTTGCCCAATTTTCGACTAAAAAAGTTTTACTCGCCGTGGAACCGATAGTATGTGAAAATATTAAACCTACAGCATTTTTGCTTCAAAAAATATATTTAATGAAGAAAAAGAAATATTCAAAAGCAAATACATTTACTTACGTATTTAATACATTTGAAATTGTTAGTTCTGCAGGTAAAAATTGTACCTATAAGCTTTTTTATCTTTTCTTTTACCAAATATTTTGGTAGATATGTATAATTTGCAAGCCTCGCGGACTACTTCTTCGTTCGATATTTAAAGACGTGAAATGTGTACATATGTTGTTAAATTTTTTTGAGTACACAAATGTTACTTATAATAACCAGCTTTTTTAAGCAGATAATAATATTAAGCCGTGTAGGATTCGTTTTAGCATTTTATTTAATGATAAAGATAAGTTATTTGCCACAACATGTGTTAACATACCCTAGGCCTGCACATGCATGTTCACTAAATTAAATTACCAAAAAAGGCATAATAGTACAGAACAGCTCATTGTTTCTTAGGGGTTCGTAGTCAACAAGGAATACCTTATAGTTTCACTATGTCCGTCTGTCCATCTGCAGCTTAGCTCAGAGAGTATTAGTAGCCACTTTGTTGGAATTATAGCCAAATTATAGCTCTAGCAAGCTATAATTTGGCATGAATATACATATAAATAATTCCAAAAAAGTGGTAAAATAAAATTATGAATAAAAATTTTACCTCCTCTACACGGATGGAAGATGTTTTTGGTGTAGGGTATCGCTAGATAGGCCTTTAATAAATATTACGGGTCTGTTAAAACCATTTTTCGATTCAGGGATCCTTTTGCGTAAAATTATGCTTTAAATTGCTAATTTTTGTTAGAGTCAATTGTCTCCCCTCCCTTGCCAGGTAAATGGTTATTTTCTTTTGTCGACATCAATCTATAAAATCACTATTCGACCCAACTACATCACTAATTGAGAAGCAAAAAACTTTCGAGAGTGAATTAGTGAATACATATTTTTTTTTTTTTATTGCGAAAGCGAAAGAAACAAGGGGCGTGCGTTTGAGGATCCAGTGACGAATCATACCATATCCCGTTGCTCTAACGTGCTGTCGTATCGGCTCCTTTCGCAATTGATGTCCTTCTGTCTGTTTCTTCCTTTAATTGAATAATTTAATTTTACTTTTTAGTAGTTGAATAGGTTGTTTAGGATGAAAGGAGATTGCATGTAGCAAAGATGAGAATGTTGAGAGGGATGTGCGGCGTGACGAGATTGGATAAAGTGAGAAATGAGTATATTAGAGGCAGTTTGAAAGTGGCACCAATGGCAGAAAAGTTGAAGGAAAACTGTTTATCCTGGTATGGTCATGTGATGAAGAGGGATGCAACGCATGTTACTAAAAGAGTTATGCCTATAAATGTGGATAGATGGTGAGGAAGAGGAAGGCCAAAGAAAAGATGGATGGACTGTGTGAGGAGAGATATGAAGGAAAAGGGAGTCAGTAATAGCGTAACTGGGGACAGAACGGTATGGAAGAGTAAAACGTGTTTTGGTGACCCCAAGTAACATGGGATAAGGGCAGGAAGATGATGAGTTGAATAGGTTGTTTGAAAATACTTATACAAAAATATTTGTTTTCGGTTTGCAAATAACTACAAATACCAAAAAAAAAATGATATCGATTGTATCTCGTACCGCAACCGAAGATAGTTCAATATGTGTAGTAAGTAGTGATGGGAATAAAATAATATCTCAGTTGTCGATTGAAAATGTTTTATTAATTAGTCAAAGTGTTTTTCATTAAAACATGGTAAGCACATTGATTGCTTGCATTGCACGCAAATGGTAACGTATTCGTCATCAATAATGTGGTATTATTGTTACTACTTTTTGGACTGGATATCGTATTCTGAAGCACACTAAATAGTTTTCCAGTACATGGGCTGATATATATATTATTTTCATTACTTAGCTGCGTGTGCTCCAACGTAGAAAGTTTCATCATTTTCTTTTTAGGTGCGTCAAATATTTTATAATCACTGTCATTATTAGCCAATGGGGGGCAAATTTTGGGTGAAAATTTTCGTTTAATACTCGTGTGACAGTAGACAGTTCTATTTATATAAAAAGAGACAAGGGCAAACATAGTTTTATAACGAGCTCGCATTTTTCACCACTTTATAAGAATCTAAGAGTTTTCTAAGAGAGTGACCATGGATGTCGTAATATTTCGGTTATACCTACTCATTTATAAAGTAATATTCAAAAATAGTATTTTAGTTATAATACCTACCTATGTAAAGAATAAGAATTTGATCATCATCATATTAACGCAACGTTTTTCGGTTCGCGGATAAGCCCCGCCCAATAAAAATTGACTTATACACCAAAATATTTACTGAAGAATTGCTTGAAACTGCCCAAGGCTATAAAAATATATTCGGATCAAACACCATTCCAAAGATCTTATATGCAAAATCTCTAAACCAAGCTTTAAGAGCGTGAACAAAAGGGTGGACGTAATAATAAAGTATATCACAGGCATACCTACAATTACTCAAAGCAAATACTGACCTACAAAGTCATCATTCCTCAAATTATTTTACGCTCAAGAAGCACCCGCATTCCAGGAAAACTTGAAGAACCTACCAAACGGTTATATGTGAAAACTAATCTTTTCAATCTGTCTCAACTGTATATGTATGTATATTAGTAAAAAAATATCTTAGACAACCCTAAGCAAGTTAATATTAGACTAATTAAACAACTACTTAAACACAAACCAGCATTAGGACCGAAACTAAGGGATTTTATTTTATCATTAAATTGCATCACTGTACAAAATCACTCAAATAAAATCACTTAAATTGAATTATATCACACATTTACAACAAAAACTTTTCACTATCAAGCATATCTATCTATATAATTATTAAAAACCTTACAAGCTTAACCGGTTAGCGGCCTCCGATACTATACTAGTTATCGCAAACATTAATTAAATACGGTTTAAGACATTTATTTTTCTCAAAAGGTTATATTAATGACTTACAGAGAAAATACAATAATAAGTAAACAAAATAACCGATTAGCGTTTTTAGTAGGGTATCTACCCTACTAAAAACGCTTAACGTTAAAAATGTTAGTGTAGATTGTGTTTGGTTAGTAACTTGTGTGTTAAAGCCTATGGCACAGTGCGTATAAATAAGCGGAATTGATCAGTTTTATACATTGTTTTAGGATTTCATAAATAAAAATGTTCCTTTTTGTGGGGGAGTAAGCGGGTGTAGGTTATTTAGCTTAAGGTTAGTTTTCGTAGTGCTAGTATAATTACAAATTTATCCATATCGTTCCATTAATGAAAGATCCTTCAAGTCGTGACATTTTAATAGTTTCTTAAATAATTTAAACATGTAGAAGAATAACCCTAGCAGTGTTGTCCCGTAAATTTTATTTCCAGTTTACTTATTGTTGTCAATACACACAACTAATAACCTAAGAAAATATAAATGTACAGTCTGATTGACAGCAATGAGTAAACATTAACATAGTTATTCAGTTTTAAACAAAAATATAGTTGAAAAAATTAAAGGCGCTGCCACACACAAACATAATATACAACTACACATTCACAAACGGTCTTGTCAATTGGTATTTATGGTCTCAACAAAATGAATTATGTAGGTACCTTGGTGATGACCAATTAATGAGCTGTGTAAACTTGTTTGCATGTACTTACTCTTTTCAATGTTTGTGATTGATTATTATAATTGTAATTTTTGTTTTGCATGCCTCGTCATTAGACGACGGTTTATTTATGTAAACATTTAATTCTCACTTAAGTGAGCTGTATAATGTTTTTATAAGAAATAAAGATTCCTTAAATCTAAAACCACTTTGTTCATTTTATTTTTATAAAATGAAAGCGAAGTTTCCACATTATCCTCATGAATATTAAATGTAAACCCAACAGAAGCATAAATCTTGAGCGGCTGGAACGATGTAAGATAAAGGCTTTCACACGATAATAGTTTATAGCAAGTATTATTTGATAGGCTCTCACGCATAACAAAGCCTCCCCATAACTTGTTGTCTCTGTCTACACACTACACTACAGCATAATACCGTCCCGCCGTCAGATAAAAGCACAATTAATGTGGTCAATTTTTTGTTCTCGATTTAAGACGGTACCCTGACCAAAAAATCGGCATGAGATATGAGCGTTTCTATTGGTCTAGCGGCACTGGTGGCGCATGAATTACAGTAGTGAATACGCCCAGATTTTAGAATAAAATCTTTATAAAACTCGAATTTTGGTCTTTTGAAAAAAATAATTCTACAAAAATGTTCGTTATTTAATTGTCTATCCATTAGTGTTAGTACAAAAAATAATCAATGAACACTTTACGAGGAGATGCATAACATCAATAATTATTTCTCATTTTTATGTTTTTTTGGAAGTAGATTAGTGAAATATATACAACATTAAAAAAAAAACTAAATCTACCATTTTAGAATTAATATTATGTAGAAATTTAATGTATTTTTATTAATTGATATTTCTTTTTAAATAACGAGTAGATAGCTCCTAAAAACAGTACAAAAAACGGCTTGCGCGGCGTTTTGCTCGGGGTACCGCCTTAAACAGTCCACTCTCGTATTCAGTTGGTAATTGTTTGTAATTCGATCTTTGTTTTTATCTAGTCTAGTGTACTCGATGATACTGTTCTGACATTCAGATTAGAGATCGGGAGCCACAATCTGTTTGTCGCCTCAACACTTGAGACAAGAACTGTTTGTGATTCTGAGCTTCTGAATTGGGCACTTATACTGTTATTCACTGAATGTCACCTAGAGTTAAGTACGATCTTAATGTATATTTTTGGTTGAAAGTGCAGCTTTCATCCCATCGTTTTGCTAAGTTCAATCAATATGTTTACCAACATGTTTATTTTTATCGTATATTTAAGTTTTTCACTTGAAAGAGAGCAGTATTAAGTAACCTTTTGCTAAAAAGTCGTCATAGCCCTTTCATAAAAGGCCGTCTGAGCTGAAATGGACGATGAGTTGTAAATTCATTGGAGAATATTCATAAAAGTTATTGGAAATATCGAGATTTTTGTCAATATGTGCTGTGTTGAGATTTTATTACTATAAGAGACGCTTTTTATTGAGAAAGTCACAACAAAATCGAAATATGTATCAAAATTGCCACATGTTTTAAGAAGTCCATTCACACGTCATCCAATTCTCAAATGATCATGGTAACGACCAAATAAACTGGATCGTAGAATAAACATACATAGTATCGTTCAGCGTATCAACGTAAACGCTCGTAGCATTTCGTAGCAAGATGCGGCTTAGCTGTCCGTAGCACGTCGTAGCGGTTCGTAGCACAACGCATCCGATTGCATACAAATCGCTTACAATGACATTGCGATGCATAAACAACTATTCCGCCGACATTATCAACCTATGTCACTATTGATTGTAACATTCTATACGGTATAACGGGTAAACGGTAAAATTTAAACAATAACAGTTTGAAAAATTTTAAAACTATGTCCCATTTTAAATTTTAACTCATAAGTAATGAAGAATGTACCGTATGCTGGCGGAGTACCGTATGGTGTCGGACGTAAAGAATTTCACCATACCATAGCTTCCCGTGGGAGTAGTAAGAGGCGACTAAGGGACACCAGAGAATGGGCAGCAGCGTTCTTTCTGGTTTCAAAACTCACAACACAGTCAGTGGGAACTTCAATGCGAAACTTGGCAAACGAGACGAGGATTGGAACCAACGAGGTCACCTACTGGCCAATTTTATAGAGAAAGAGGGCCTCTATATGATGAACACCAACTCTCTCGTAAGCCAACTTAAGAAACAGTCAATTAAAACAATCCTATTATCCATTAAAGTTTCGTCTGATCCCTTCATCGGCGATACAGTTTTGTCGTCACGGGTAGGCTAAACTTATAAGAATAACAAAAGTTTGATACGGGTGTACACAATCGTACGCTGCTATAATTATGAAGGTAGTAAAGAAACAAAGATAGGATAGACCCATGTCTGTCGTCTGCCGACACATACAACTGGCACATGACTGTTTACCTTCAATCTTGTGTCATAACGTGCAGCGACCGTGTGACGTACAGCTCATGATCACGTGGCAGCTATATCGAAAGCACAAACTTATTTTGTGCATTATTCGATTAATGTTACCTCTAGTTTAAAGTCATTAAAAATATTAATACGAAAATTTCAAAGTAGACGAAGTTACGATTTTGGAATATATTCATTAACAGAAAGATGAAAAGATTAAACTTTTCATCGAGTTTATCCACGAAAACGTATATGTGATCAGTTCGGCCAGGAGTGACAGTGTGAGGAATGCAATATTGATGCTTCGGGTAATTCTAGAATTTAAGATATCTGAATCCAATATGGATTGGGATTCAGAGGAAAATAAATTTTATTTACATAGATAAAAGTACAAACAGTGTATAAAATACTTAATTAACTAAGACTACAAACATATACACTTAAACCAAAAACTACATACATACATACATACATAAACTCACGCTTTTTTCCCATGGGGGTAGGCAGCAACTACAGAACGCCACCTGCTACGATCCTTTCATACTTCTTTTGCTTCACACACATTCATACATCTAGTCATACACACACGCCGGTTATGGGTACTGCGCACTTGGCCTTTCTGAAGAACATCACCTATAAGGTCTATGTATGTCTTTCTAGGGCGTCCCCTACCGGCGTTTCCATTCACGTCTGCCTTGTAAATACCTTTCGTTAGTCGACTTTCATTCATCCTCTCAACATGGCCAAACCATCTTAACATAACCTTTTCAATTTTAGTCACTACATCTTCTTTTAAACCACAACGTTGTCTTATTACCTCATTCCTCAATCTATCAGTTAAAGTTACACCACACATACTCCGCAAGGAGCGCATTTCTACTGCATTAATCCTACTTTCATGTCTTTTTTGCCATACCCAGCCTTCACTTCCATACATAAGTGTAGGCACCAGCACGCTGTTGTGAACGGCGAGTCGAGCTTCTGGAGACATCGACTTGCAAAAAACTACTCACTAATTAAACCTAATAAATATACTAAACTAAAATATGGTTCGTCAGGAATATTACATATAAAATACTGACACATGCAACCTGAAAATGCTGAAAACTGAAACAGTAAGGGCCAATAATCAACATGTTTAATATAAAATATGTAAAATTATATTTTTATTAAAAAATGCCACACCTGTGTGGCACATTGAGAAATATTCAAATCAGAGCTATTTTTTTTTAGTTTTCTGAACACAAATATTATTGTGTAATCAGCCATAAATAAGGTCATAGCCATAGTAAGGTCTCGATAAGTTTGTTAGAATCAAGATGATTAATCTAGGAAGGGGTTTTAGCAAGTTTTGACGTTATAATAGTTGTGGGTTTGAATGTAATGACGGTCTTAATGTAAAAACGAACGACATTAGTGAACCTAACTTGAATGAGTTGCAGTCGGCATACGTTCGGTTCTACATGTAATGTGTTTAATGTAGCTCACTTCTTAGTTACTAATTTACACTGCTTATACATACTTTGTGCCGATAATGTTTAGAGGACTTCAAGTAGTATTGCTCTATGGTAACTTTATGCCGGAATACGTTATTGTATGTGGATTCTGATTCTGTGATTTAACACAAAACTACCTGAGTGAAATTTAACATACCAGCAATTCAGACTATATCTTACGTATAAATTAAATTCCATAGTTAAAATAAAAAGCATATCTTCTGGATTGTCTCAAAAACGTCCTGTTGATACGGGTAAGTTCATACAAACAATTATTTTTTCTAAACTTTGCCCCAAACTAAGAATATCTTGGGTGCGTTTACAAACATTTTAATGTATTATATTAAAACACATTAATTATATTAAACAGCGTAATACAGAATTTAATTTAGCGACTGCACATGGCCCCACACACTCAGATAAAGAGGTAGCTCAGGAATTTGAAAACTTTTTTGTTAGTATTCCACTTAAAACTACAGCAGCCTTAAACTCCTCACCTGCATTGTCTGCTGCCTTACTTAGAAAGAACGTAAATGCGTGCCCTTCGGAGTTCAAGTTTCAACATACAAACCCCCAAGCTATTTTAAAAGCTTTTAAAGATCTTAAAATTAAATCAACAGAAGATCTTTGGGGACTATCTGTAAAAATGTGTAAACCAATCATTGAAACTGTTGCACCCTATTTAGCTTTCATATTTAACACTAGTGTCGAGCAAGGAGTTTTTCCGGACCTCATGAAACACAGTAAGGTAGTTCCATTGTTTAAATCTGGGGATAGCAAATAAGCCAATAATTATAGGCCAGTGTCAATTCTGCCGGTTCTCAGTAAGGTCTTCGAAAAGTTAATGCTCAACCAATTGTTGCGTCATTTTAACAAACATTCCATCTTTTATGATCAACAATACGGTTTTACCAAAGAGCGTTGCACAACTGACGCGGGTGTCACCCTAATAAAGAACATATTTAAGGCCTGGGAGGAAGCACAGGACGCCATTGGAATCTTTTGCGACCTCTCGAAGGCGTTCGATTGCGTTAACCATGAGACACTATTGTTGAAGCTCGAGCACTATGGAATAAGACATACAGCCCTTGAGTTACTTAGATCATATTTAAAAGCCAGACAAGTTAAAGTTCAGGTAAACTACGCCGTTTACCTGAACTCACTAGGGTCTGAAATGACAATGGGTGTGCCTCAAGGCTCGATATTGGGTCCTTTCCTCTTTATAGTTTATATTAACGATTTACCCCAATTACTACAAAATCAACCGAAGATGGTGTTGTTTGCTGATGACACATCTTTGATATTTAAAATAGATCGGCGGTCACGAAATCTTGATGACGTGAATAACTCCATTTATCAGGTCCAAAATTGGTTCACGGCAAACAATTTAGTACTAAATGAAAAAAAAGAAGATTCAAATTGCCGAATGTTAGAAGTACCGAATGCGATATCATATTGAATGGCGAAAAGCTGGACTTTGTAAATCAAACAGTTTTCCTGGGAACCACTCTAGACGACAAATTGCAATGGGGTCCTCATATAACATCTCTTGCGGGTCGGCTAAGCTCAGCCGCTTATGCTGTTAGAAAGATAAGACAGTTAACGGATGTAGAAACCGCGCGTTTGGTCTATTTTAGTTACTTTCACAGCATAATGTCATACGGTATTTTACTGTGGGGTCGAGCGGCTGACATTGAATCCATATTTATATTGCAAAAGAGAGCTGTCAGAGCCATATATAAGTTAAGTCACCATGAATCTCTTAGGGAACTGTTTAAAAATATTAATATTATGACAGTTTCTTGCCAATTTATTTATGAAAATATTATGTATGTAAGGAAAAATATACATCTCTTTAGTAAAGTCAGTGATAGACACAATTCTAATACCAGAAATAAAGATAAGTTAGATCATCCTTCTTACAGACTAGCTAAAGTACAATCATCTTTCATGGGGTACTGTGTTAAATTCTATAACAAAATACCTTGTGATATATTAAAACTAAATGAAAGTAAATTTAAAACTTTAGTTAAAAGCACCCTTTGTAAACAAGCATATTACAAATTAGATGATTATATTCAAGATAAGAATGCTTGGAAACATGCTGGTCCTGCTCCATAGGGCAATCTTTGGTGTAGACAAAATCAAATTTGTTAATTTATATTCCCATTATGAATGGGAATATAAATTAACAAATTTGATTTTTTTGTTATCGTATTCATTGTTTTGTATTTTTTTTATGTTTTTTAGAAATTGACTCACACACTGTTCCGTTGTTGTTGAATTAGGTATTTTACCTATGTTTGTAATATTTGTAAGTATGTGAGAACCATGTTCCTACTTATCAAATTAATTAATTTTCCTGTTAATGCTTTTTAATACTTTATACCTGTGTGTAGAGTTATTCTGGGTGCATCGTCCTCACATATATTAATGTATGTACGTATGTTAATATTGTAAAACACCAATTTTTTTTTTTTAAAAGAGTATGTATGGAGTTTCTTGTGCGTTCTTCTCCATAACAATCTACTTTCCGAATGCACGGTAGAATCTTTTTTTTTTTTTTTTATCTTATTTTTTTTTATTACTTTTAATTTTTAATTTTAATTTATGTGACGTTCAAAAGTGCCGTTTATTGGCCTAATTGAATAAATATATTTGACTTTGACTTTATTTCAAAGTTCTGGGTCTGGTTACTTGAGTATGTGAGATACACAAACAGCTGGACCTGGAACCACCAACTGTTAGCCATAAATACATTATTTCTGTGCAAGAATCGGACCCGCGACACGCAGCACACTAGCCAGTCGCTCAGCCACTGCTCCAAACGTAGACAAACAAAATAATTATAGGTCTACCAGAATCTCATGGCAAAAAGGGAAATAAAAATTTGTTGTATGCAATACTGGGGAAATTGGATCAAACGATCTTGATACTGTTTAATTTTTATTTATGTCTTTAGTATTAATGAACATGAGGTACCTATAATATAGTAGTCACAACGGATCTTTTTGTCTTTGAACTTGGTCCTGCCAACCATTGCGTAAGAAACAGTTTGTCATCGAGTATACTGCATAGAGTAAGCGAGATAGGACGATGACAAAAAAGACAAAAGATATTTATTTCAACTGGGCCACCAAGCGGCACTTTTGAATGTCACAATTTAAATTTACATGGAATAAAAGTTGATTCTACCGTGCATTCGGAAAGTAGCTTGTTATGGAGAAGAGTGCACAAGAAACTCCGTAAGCTTATGTGACATACATAAGCGAGTGAAAGAGACAGTTATACAATGCTATCTTCACCTTCAACATTGACACAAAAATAGCTACTGCGCGGGGTCTTGCAACCAATTCAGAGACACAAAGATCCACTGTGAGTATTATAGGTATGTGTATGAATAATGTTATTATACATCGTGTTCTTAACATAGGAAAAATAAATCAATTGAATATTAATTTATGTACTAATTTATTATTTAGCATTTAAATCATACTAATAACTTAAAACCTCATTCAGAACTAGAAAACTAGAATACGATTCCATGAACTCCACTGGCATTTCAGAAACTTGTATTTTTGTAGTTTTATGTCATCTCTCTAAAATTAAGTAAGAAAAATGGGTGCGCCAAAGTTCACCTAAATTTTCAACTCCGATAATTGGAAATCCGAAAATGTTCTTCCTAACATTTTTCATCCTAACAATCACAATTCCTAACTACTCTGTCTCTAATGTTCATATTCGGAAGCATTCAACTTCATAATGTCAGTAGCAATAAACATTTATTATACTTTTATTTGTTTTCCTATATTTTCTCAACATAACTATCTTTTACACTATTATTCAAAGTCATATCTTTTTTGTTTAGATTTGTTTTTATTCATAATAATCAGTATTATATACATTAATTTTGCGTAACTTTATTTTCACTTAACATGTATAACATATAAGAATAACAGGTACCATGGTACAAGTATTCAAATAAATACATGTTTTCATATACACATTTCAATTAAATTAGTTAAATAATAGCGGCTAAAGATTTCAAATAATCACTTTTATTGGTGTATTTTGCTTTAAAATTAAATATATATTTAATTCTATCATATTTGCCGTTGATTTGGAAGTTCATTTTATTTTTGTAGGTAGTACTCATAAATAGAAAGCTTTATAAAAATTTTCAAGACTCGGCAATGTTATGTTTTTTTGTATGTTTTTCGTGAGGTAAAAAAGTGAGAAAAAGTCCAAGAGCGAGCGAAGCGAGCTCGGGAACTTAGGGCACCCCGACACGGATAGGTTAGGTTCGAAGGAGATGACGGAAGCTGAAGTGAGCGAGCAAAGCGAGCGAACGCAGCTCCCGTCATCTCCTTCATGTTAGGTTACTTTAGACCCTGCAGACAGAAATAGGAGCGCCGCGCAGCGGGGCTCCGTCGACTTAGTTGCTTAAATCTTCCATAACCATCGGGTTCCGTGGGGTTGGGATGGTACATTGAGGTAGCCCCTCTACCCTCCTTTCCCTTTCCCCCTTTCGCGCCCCTTAAATCGATGGAAATTTATGGAATTTTTTATTCTAACCTGAAAACTTTAACCATGAATATCTCCATAACTATAGGGCTCCGAGTGGTTGGTGTGGGTACTGAGGGGAAGCCAAACCTCCCCCCATCCCTCCTCTACCCTATCCGCGCCAAAAATCAACGGCATATAATCGAAATTTTAACCTTACACTTATACTTTTTGTTGCTTCTTAATTCACACGCCCAATATTGTTTATCCACTGTTATTCGGTTTTTTTTCATATGTAAATCCATGTACGTCGAATTTTAATCCTCCGCGACTGGTTTTAAATGATTTTAAATAATTTTTCTCTATATTAATAAAGCATTAACACAAACATGCTCGTAATGATAATACACCGACATGAACTTAACAATAGACACAACTCAGTACGCTTTGTAAAGCATACCCCAAATAATAATCATCCCTCAAATTAAAACTATAAATATCATCTTCTAACCAAATATATTTTTTATTACACTTGGTAAATGTTTCTTTCTGAGTATGAGTGAAAATATTATGGTAATTATGTTTAGGGATAAAAGCGTTATGATAAAAAACAGTAGGAGTTTATATATATTTACTTAATGATATTATTAATTACAACTTTCGGAAACACGAGTGTTATGAACATCGCCGGTAGCACTACAAATAGTATGAATGAAAACTTTAGGATGAAATTTTTTAGGAAGAGTGATCATTCGGATTACAAATCGTTAGGAAGAACAATTTCGGGTAAACAACTTTAGGTGAGCCAATATGGACCCAAGAAAAATATAAATTAAACTAAAAGTATCAAAACAAGTCAGTCCAACTTACCGGTCCACTGTACGACGCACTTTAAAATCAAAGATTGAGTTTGATTTACGCCTTCTTCTTCCCTTATTTTATGATACACATTGAAAACAATATGTCTCGCATGAGATCGAAGTGGGTTTTTCGACATTTTCACAAAAATAACAAACTTTCCAGATAATATCAAAAAATTTCAGCAGCGGTTGACACATCAAGTACTTTGATTCGACAGGTGACAATTGACATTGCCATATGAAAATCACAATTTAAAAAAAATAAAAAATGCCATGAGATTCTGGTACACCTATATCATGTTCGAGCTACGTACGGCACTTGACCTGTTTACCGATGGAAAAGGGTTTACCATATTGACAGGCTTTTGCGTTGGCTTTCAGAAACCGAATTTATCAACGTTGCATTCTATACAAATGTGGGTTTTTGAGTTCTTGCTAACAGAAGAATCCCAATATATTTTTAAGAAATTAACGTCTCCAACCCGCACTGGGCCCGCGTGGTGGATTACGGCCCATTCCCTCTCACAAATAGGAGGCCTGTGTCCCAGCAGTGGGAACATTAATAGGCTGATGATGTGTGATGTGATGTAACGTCTAAAAAATAAATATAATAGAGTCATAAAAAAAACAGTAACAGTAAGGGTTAGCGAGCGTCAGAGTACCTCGCGCCGACAGTGGGTTGATTTTATTAAAAGATTTCGGAAGAACGTGGAGAAAGGATTCTGTTTTTTTTGCTGGGGGCACCGTGTTTAGATAACAGACTCTTCAGCTTTATATTAGTATAGATTTATTAATAGAAAAAATTGTGTAGCGATTTCCACATAGATTCATATTGCATTCATGCATTCGTCTTAATTCAAATCGTTTTCTGTTACATTGTTTATCGTCATCTATACTTTAATATTATAAAGCTGAAGAGTTTGTTCGTTTGTTTGTTGGTTTGAACGCGCTAATCTCAGGAACTACGGTTGGAATTGAAAAAATATTTTTGTGTTGGATAGTCCATTTACCGAGGAAGGTTATAGGCTATATAACATTACGCTACAATCAATGGGAGCGGAGCATAAATGAAAAATGTTGCAAAAACGGGATAAAATATGCATTTTTGAGAGCTTCCGTTGCGTGCGCTGCGCGTAAGCGGTTAAAGTTACGCAACAATCATGTATGTAGGGTGGGGTAGGTAGGTAGCCAGTTGATGGGAGCGAGCTAGTTTGACATAAAATTATTAGCATTTGACGAAATAAGCTCGAGGAGAGTTATCAAACGTTTCTCTGCAATAGTCGCCTCGCATGACGTAATTTTCCCTTAACAAGTACCGAGAAATGTTATATCAACAAGAATGAACGTTTAATTTAAAGAGTTCTCCGTATTATTATTACAGAGTACCTGAAATTACGAAATATCATATAGAAACGTGTTTTGTAGGTATAATGTAACATTGGAATGATAAAAGTTTGTTGTTGTACGAATTTAGAAAAACGAGGATAAGCAAAATGTTGTGTGTGATATATGACGCTTATTCATCCAATTGCTGTATAATTAGACAAGCCGTTCCCGCGGCTTTGCTCCCGTGGACCACCCCACAGGATCCGATTTCGGGATTAAAAAATAGCCTATGTCACTCAGCAATAATGTAGCTTCCTATTAGTGAAAGAATTTTTAAAATCGGTCAAGTAGTTTCGGAGCCTATTCGGTACAAACAAACAAACAAACAAAAAAATCTTTCCTCTTTATAATATTGGTATAGATTATCATAAGATGATTTTTCTTAACTTAATTCAGCCTATGTTCCCACAGGTACATGATATGACATGATGTATCCTGTTATTGATTAAATTAATAATACCCTATCTCCAAGAAGAGAACTCCATACATCGCTAAAATAACTATCAATATTTTGACCAAAAATCAACGAACAACGTTGAGAAATAAATACCAAAGCAGGCCTTAGGCGTCGTCCTAATTGGTTACATAGTGCGATTTCGTCACACGACGATATTAAACATACACATTTCTTTAGAGTGTCCAAATTGAAGCTTGCAAGTCATCGCGCGAGCAAAGGAACACATTTTCATCTTGCGATGTAATTGCATCGTTAACTCGTACGATCGTTAGCCAATGACGACGCCTTAGCCTAAGATGAAAACGGGATACTTTAAAAGGAACAAAAATATATTTACTAAAAGGCAAATAACATAATATCACAAGATCACCAAGTCAACTGACTGATAGTAACCTCAACATGATCAGCACGCGGAAGTGATAACGATTACACAGGCTTATCTTAGTCCAGCAGCTTTATTATGTGCTCACCTTGTAAGTTATGAGGTCATTTAAAATTGTTTTCACGATAACAGAAATGTTAAGTTACTTAGTGGAACCTTTTTTTAAATTGAAATATAGAGGTTCAGAATAATAATATAAATTTTAGAGTAAATGAAATTTTTATCGTAAATTAGTCTGTTGTATGATAAATTATTAACGTTTAGGTAGGTACCGGTATTTTTGCTTATCGTCTGTCTTAACATTGTTCATACTAGGTAAATTAATTATTTATTAATCACAAAATCCTCAGCTTTAGCATACTTATTGTACTACTTCTTTATTTAATTTAGTAGTTTATTTCTACCAAACGGCACTGAAGTGTGTGACTACACGTCACTTATCTCTATATTTTAATATTTAAAAACTACGCATGGCCGGCCAGATGTGTTGAACACATTGAGACGCGGACCTTTGGGTTTGACAGGCTATGTCATAAACTATGGAACACGAACGTTTAACAAGATAAGACAAAACCCAACCTTTTAAAGATGCTCATAAATTGCCTTTTGAAGTAAGGGCTGTCAAGACAAAAGTAATATTCTAAAGAGTCTTGGAATATCTGATTTCTTACACGAACCAGCCCCAAAGCAATTAAGCGTTGCACAAAAAACCGAATTGAAGGGAAAGCAGATGGTTTGCGGATGAAAGAAGGTTGGAGACGGGCTTGTAGAGGCGAGTGGTAGGGACACTTAACTTTAGGCGGGCAGAGTGTACGGACTGTTTTGGAGAGATCGAAATAAGTCCGTACTGGTCGAATACTAGAGAGTAAGGGACTGAGAGGGAGGCTCGGAACGGAATAGGAAAAGTCGCGTCGTTGTAACGTATCGTGTTAACGAGTTTAATTATTTAGTTAATTATAGTTTAGTCTAATCTCGTATTAATACAGTGTGAGTGAGTGCTGGAATGTCTGTGGTAAGTTTTAATTATTGTATTAGATAGGTAGGGACTACCTAATGTACTATTTATTTTAGCTTGGCGAGTCCTTGTATAAATCCTTCAATCCTACAATCCATCCTTGGCAGGTATTTGTCACGAACATTTGGTTAAGTCTTCTTTCACACTTTCATACCCTAATTCACCATTTATACACTAAACAATTACACATTTGATTAAGGATCTTTATTGAGAGTTAACTGACATTACATACATGGAAGGCGGAACCGCTCATACTCATTTCTGTATAAAATAGGCTAAATATGGCCGCTTTTGATTGAGCTCGTAGGAGAACCAAATGTTAGTTGTTAAAATATACTGTTTCCTAAGAAGGTCTAGCTCAGAACACTTCGCGAAATACTTGCTGTCGCTCATATTCCAGGGAGGGGGGTAGGTTTCAGCCGGTAGGCTCCACAAAGAACCCCAAATTACATCGTCTAATGACGCTTAGGGAACGTTCGTTCTCGTTAAAATCACACCATGCCGTTGTTGGCCAGACTAAATCTTCACTATTTAGCGAGACACGATATTGGATGGCTGCCGTCCCTGACGGCCCCAAAATCCACGCAATGGGCAGTTTAAGGAGATGAGAAAAGAAAGAAGGCGGAAGGAAAGATGGCGGTAGTTGCCATTTAAACATCGTGCTCCCATTATAAAATTATAATAAAATAGTTTAATGAATAGTATCCGCCTTAGTACACTGAAATAGTGAAGATAAAAGTACAATACGTGTGTGAAAATGTTATCATAACAAACAATTTACTGTGAACTATATAAAAATAACTTTTAAATGTAGACAAAATTTTTGTGACAAAAACATTTGTGTGTGTGGTATTTCAAACTTATTTGGAGGTGAAAAACAACAAATACTTCGGTAACAATCGTTTGACAAACAAAACTTTAAAAAAAACAGTGAAAAATCTTAATAACAAAAAGTGATAAGTAGTGAGAAAAAAATCAAATAATTTTAAACTGCAACCGGCTTTTTACAGCGAACGTTTACACAGAGGAGTCTTGTGATTAACAATTTCACTCAACAACGTAACTGTCACGGTGGCGTTGGCGTCTAATGACTAGACTGTACAACTCGTGACCCGAGTTCAAATCCCGCTAACAATTTGTCATTTTGGATTGTTCGTAAAATTGTTGGAACAAACAGTTTAAACAAAATTTAAAATCATCTTACAATGAATTTCTTAGAAAATGTAGTAGATAATATCACGTTCCGGCGCACTCGCACCAGATCGGAACCAAACAATGAAAGTAGTGACGTTATCTCCCAAACGTTGGATTGTACTACCAACAGTATGCCAGAAATGTCAGACGACGAGGATGAAACGCAAATAAACATGTGCAAAAATGAGATAGCAAATCTCAAATCTCAACTTAAAAGTGCACATCAAGAAATATAAATATTGTCTTTGGAAAATAGTAACTTGAAGCAAATAAATACAGATTTAATGAAGAAAAATGAAATTTATAAAAAAATTGCTAATAGCCCAGTTAAGCAGAAAGTCCAAACTCCGAAGAAGAATGTAACTACTCGCACGAAGACAAAACAAACTCAAACTTCAGAAATTACAAGAGAACATTGCACGCCTAAAATTGAAACCAGTACAAGTGGCACTCAAAACCTTACAATATCACCCAACCGTATTACCGAAATAAAACCTACGTCGCCGCTTGTAAAACATAATATTTGTATTGTAAGTGGTGAAACGTCTAGTAGGCTAAATACAATAAGCGAAAGAACCTATATCTGTAACTATAATTTGTGTCACTATCGTATGCCTAAATGTGGATTAAAGCATATCTTAAACAATATTGATACAAAAGTACGAAATTTTACACTCTCTGATTACTGCGTTATTTATATTGGCGAGGAGGATTTCAGGAAAACGCATATTTATATAGAACTAGTTAAGTTTACTCGCGAAAGATTACAAAAATTAAGCCACACTAATTTTATAATATGTCTACCAACTTTTAAATATATGGATAACGGTAATATTATGTTTAACATCCGCATAGATACTTTCAATAACTTAATTTACATGGATGTGGAGACATAAATATGCGTACATACTGGACTCCAATCTCAACCTTCCATATACCTATGACACTTACAGTAATCGGTGTGGGAGTTTAAATAACAAAGGCTTGAATATTGTAATATCAAATTTGCAAGACCTTATCCTAAACCTAAACATCACTAATGCCACTAACTCGGAAGTTGACTGTTCCCAGAAAAACCAAGTGGAGTTAGTGACTGATATACAAGCAGAATCACAAACAAAAACTCAGTTTTTCCTATAGTAATTACCTTAATATTCTTCATCAAAATATTGCAGGACTTATAAACAAATCGGATTTACTGACAATTAAGTTAGAAGAGCTTTTTAATAAAGGAATCAATATAGATGTAATTTGCATCACTGAACATTTTGTTGAGACAGGTTACGAGAGTTTGCTACATCTACCTAATTACTGCCTAGCTGCCTTCTTTTCGAGAAATATTAAGCGAGGGGGAACCTGTATATTTGTTCGATTAGGATTACACTATAGAGAGTTAACGGAAGTAGCAAAACAATCAGTGACCGGTATTTTCGAGTGCTGTGGTATAGAGCTGATAACTCATAATATTTTAATTGTCTGCGTATATAGAATACCTAAATTTAACTATAACGTATTTTATGAAAGACTAGATGACATATTGCGAAAACTTCGTTCACTTACAAATAAAAATATTATTTTAACAGGCGACTTCAATATCGATGTACTAAAAAGAAACAAAAGTACATTGGAATTAAAAAAAAATCTTTTACAATATAATCTCAAACTTGCTCTCTATAAACCGACCAGATTAAGTAGTAATTCTTGCATCGACAATTTTGCACACTCCTACCGAAAGGAATGCAAAGCGGAAATAATGGATCTAGTTCTTTCAGATCATACTTCTCAGTTACTCAAAGTACCTATCAATAAAATTTGTACACTAAAATTCTGGAAAACTAAAAAACAAGACATTTCAGCATATAATTTATCCAAATTCAAAAACCATTTGAAGTGTTTATCTTTCTTCCAAGTGTACAACGCCAAAGATGCTAACGAGTCTAACGAAAATTTTAAAGATGACTTTATGTTATTATATCGTTTATGTTTTCCGGAAAAGTATGTCACTATATATACTAATAAAAAGACTAAATGGTTATCTCGTGGAATTAAATTATGTAGTAAAAAACAAAGACAGCTACTCTGGGCATATTCTGAGACTTAATCCTAACTCAAAAAAGAAACTTGTTTTAAAAAAATATTCCACTCTTTACAGGAAAATAATAAAATTAACCCAGAAAGCCCAAAATAACCATTTCATAAACGTATCACGAAACAAATCAAAAGCAGCCTGGCAAGTAATAAATAAATCAAAATTTTGTGTGCCCCAAGAACCAATATCTATACTAATATTATAAAGCTGAAGAGTTTGTTTGTTTGTTTGTTTGTTTGAACGCGCTAATCTCAGGAACTACTGGTTGGAATTGAAAAATTCTTTTTTTGTTGGATAGTCCATTTATCGAGGAAGGTTATAGGCTATATAACATCACGCTACGACTAATAGGAGCGGAGCATAAATGAAAAATGTTGCAAAAACGGGCAAAATTATTCCTTTTTGAGAGCTTCCGTTGCGTGCGCTGCGAAATGATCTAAAAAAAAAAACCGCGACAGTAATTTTGTCTATCTTTTAAGATTAGCGTTTTTATGGTAATCAAATTTGGTCGAAATTAATGCATTATTACCAATTATTTGTTAGAGTTGTATCAACATAATAATATTAATCTTTATCCAAATAAATGTGTTGTTGATTAAGAGTATTTAATTGTAAACAAAATTGTCTTTGACATTACTTAATTTCAATGAACATCTTAGCAGATATTACAATTTAAAAATAACTCCGATATAAAATTCACACGCGCCGCATGATGTGCAAAACCTGACGCTGCGCCTGGCCGGCGGGCGAGGAGAGGCTGCTTGCTTGCGGGCGACGCGGAGGGGGGTGTAGCTCTACGAGGTACCATGCCGCGCGGCTCAGACGCGCGGTCGGCTCCCTTCTGAACGGTTGTATGCAGCGTTATTTGTTTTTGCGATATAATATTATCGTCGTGTAATAATACTATTATATTTTGTTTTAAGGAATAATATTTTGGTTCTAATAATTTCACAATTTAACACTTTTTTTTTAGTTTTGATGTAGATAATTAATTATAAGTAGGTGTCATAGTTTTCTTTATAATATTGTTTGTTTTAAGGATAGTATTTTGTTTCTAATAATTAACACTTTTTTTTGTTTTGTTGTAGATAATACCTGTAAATAGGTGTCATCTACATAATTATTCTTATTAGGTTAGGTTTTAGTTTAAGCATACAGTTAGTTTACCTTATTTTCGTTTTACGGTAATCCTTTTGACATATATTATATCCGATTAAATACAGGTAAAAATAATAAGATTCCTAATTAATAACCTTACGTTTGTTTTTTTCTTGATTACGAGTTACGGTTTGGTTAAGTTTTCATTTCCTACGTTCTTTCTTCGTCACTATAATGCCTAGAAAAAGAACTCAGCTTTCTCGGCAGACTGCTACTGCAAAGCGGCTGCGAGTTTTGCGCAGCAATGAAACAGAGGATGAAAATATGCATAGGTTGGCTACTCAACGAGCAATTAGTGAACAAAACCGTGCTAATGAATCGATCGTTGAACGTTCGCAGCGTCTAGCCTCACAAAATTTCCGAACTTCGGCAAACCGACAACGGGAACAAAGTGCTGAACGTTCTCAACGTTTATCTTTACAAAATGCCCGAACTTTGATAAACCGAGAACGGGAATCAAGCGCTGAACGTTCTCAACGTTTAGCCTCACAGAGTTCTCAAACTTTGGTGAACCGACTGCGGGAATCAAGCACTGAACGTTCTCAACGTTTAGCCTCACAGAGTTCTCGAACTTTGGTGAACCGACTGCGGGAATCAAGCGCTGAACGTTCTCAACGTTTAGCCTCACAGAGTTCTCGAACTTTGGTGAACCGACTGCGGGAATCAAGCGCTGAACGTTCTCAACGTTTAGCCTCACAGAGTTCTCGAACTTTGGTGAACCGACTGCGGGAATCAAGCGCTGAACGTTCTCAACGTTTAGCTTCACAGAGTTCTCGAACTTTGGTGAACCGACTGCGGGAATCAAGCGCTGAACGTTCTCAACGTTTAGCCTCACAGAGTTCTCGAACTTTGGTGAACCGACTGCGGGAATCAAGCGCTGAACGTTCTCAACGTTTAGCCTCACAGAGTTCTCGAACTTTGGTGAACCGACTGCGGGAATCAAGCGCTGAACGTTCTCAACGTTTAGCCTCACAGAGTTCTCGAACTTTGGTGAACCGACTGCGGGAATCAAGCGCTGAACGTTCTCAACGTTTAGCTTCACAGAGTTCTCGAACTTTGGTGAACCGACTACAGGAATCAAGCGCTGAACGTTCTCAACGTTTAGCCTCACAGAATTCCCGAACTTTGGCTAACCGCGATCGGGAATCAAGCACTGAACGATCCCATCGATGAGCACAGCAAAATGTACGATCAGCAAGAAATAGAACTCGCAGGCAACTTAATTTATTAAATGCTGCGTTTGCTTATGATTGTACCCTTGACTATACTGAGCTAAATGATATTGATATTGGCAGAATGGATAAAATATGCAACTTATGCCAAGCAAAAAAATGGGCGACTGAAGCTCCTGGACTGTGTTGTAGTGGCGGCAAAGTAAATATACCTATAATTCCGGAACCAACTACAGTTTTAAAAGAACCGATGTCAGGCTCACATCCAGCATCAAAGCATTTCTTAAATCACTCAAGACAATATAATACACTATTTCAGATGACTTCATTTGGTGCCAAAGAAATTCGTGAGGGAAACTTTATGCCCACTTTTAAAGTCCAAGGGCAAGTTTATCACTTGATCGGTAACTTACTTCCAGCTGAAGGGGCACAACCTGAGTTTTTGCAAATATATTTTGTTTCCCATGCAGTTCAGGTATTCTTGCGCTCAAATTTAAATCCAAGCTTGCAAATCGATCTTATCGACGTTCTCCAAACATATCTTCACGATCATAATACGTATATTCAAAGTTTTAAATACAATCTGGAAAATAGACCACCGAATGACTTAAAACTTATTATTCATGCTGATGTGAAACCTCCTAACGAGCATCGAGGCCGGTATAATGCGCCAATAGTAGATGAAGTAGCTGTTCTTTTAATAGATGAAGACAAAGGTCCCCGAGATATTGTGTTGACTGCGAGAGATGGTGGCCTTCAACGAGTTTCTGAAATTCATAGATCTTATGACCCACTTCAGTATCCTTTACTGTTTCCCTTTGGTAATGACGGATACTGTATAAATATTCCACAGCAGAATACTGCTGCTAGATCTAAAACTGTATCATGTATGCAGTTCTATGCATTTAGACTCATGGTAAGAATAAATGACTTTAACAGCATACATTATTTCAAAGGATTATTCAACCAATATTGTGTTGATATGGCGGCAAAAATGATTTCTGAGAGGCTTGACTTCATCAAAAGAAATCAAAAAAAATTTAGAGCAGAAGAATACATTCATTTAAGAGATGCCGTGGTTAATGATGCGAATATAAACGCTTCTAATATTGGCCAGCATGTTATATTGCCGTCGTCATTTACAGGATCCCCCAGATACATGAACGACAAAAGTCAAGATGCCATGACATATGTCAGGAAATTTGGAAGACCAGATCTCTTCATTACATTTACATGTAACTCCGAATGGCCGGCAATAAAAATTGAGTTATTACCCGATCAACATTCTTACGACAGACATGATTTGGTTTCTAGAGTATTTCATTTAAAACTCAAAAAAATGATAGACCTACTAACGAAGAAAAATATTTTTGGACCATCAAACGCCTTTGTTTACAGCGTAGAATGGCAAAAAAGAGGTTTACCTCACGCCCACATTTTATTGTGGCTGGCTAACAAAGTACAACCAGATTCTATAGATGCAATAATATCGGCTAAAATACCTGACAAACAACAAGATCCAATTCTTCATAATATTGTCATAAAAAATATGATACATGGTCCTTGCGGATTTCATAATCCTGCGTCACCATGTATGAAAGAAAACATTTGTTCTAAAAAGTACCCTAGGCATTTTATTTCTGAAACACAAACCGGGGATGACGGTTACCCAACCTACAGGCGCAGGTCTCCAGATAATGGTGGAAACACAGCAATAATTCGTGTCAAAGGTACAGAAGTGAGCGTAGATAATCGTTGGGTTGTTCCCTATAATCCATTGCTATCACGAATTTTCAATGCACACATTAACGTAGAGTTTTGTCAATCGGTCAAAGCTATTAAGTACATCTGTAAGTATATTCATAAAGGTTCTGATCAAGCCACATTTTCGTTACAAAGTAATAACGATGAAGAAGAAAAATATCTAAATGGTCGCTATATAAGTTCCTCGGAAGCGCTCTGGCGAATTTTCCAATTTCCTATTCATGAACGTTTTCCGGCAGTAGTTCATTTAGCAGTTCATTTAGAAAATGGACAAAGAGTTTATTTTTATAATAATGCAAACCTTCAAGATCGCGTTAATAATCCTTCATCAACGACACTTACAGCGTTCTTTGATCTTTGCAAAAGTGACGATTTTGCAAAAACCCTTTTATATCACGAAGTATCCCAGTATTACGTATGGCAAAGAAATTCAAATTCAAATTCAAATTCAAATTAAATTTATTGCATCCATAATGTACACACAGGTGGTAAATATAAGTTACAGAAACAATTATGGACCCTGTCGGGCACAGCAACATTCTAGATACAGTCAGTGTCTAGGAGAGAGGAATAGCGCTTAATATTATTACAAATAAAAATATTTTCCTTATCTATTAACATTTTAGCTATCTATTTGTTTTGTTTAATGTACTAATACGTAAATCTTTTTATTTTCATGTCAAATTAAATATTAATCTTAAATATTAATTATTCGTTTAAGTTTTTATATTACAATAAGTATATTTGATTTAGATAGATTATATTGAATAAAATTAATACATAATAAAATTTAAAATGTCCATATTATATTTTAAGTCAATTATTTATTAATGTCATTTTAAAATTTTTTAGTTAACTGTTGTCATTATTTTTACTTTAATTTGTCTGTCAGATATTCGTCAATTGTGTAATAGCTTTTACTAATTAAGAATTGTTTTAATTTATTAATAAAAATATTGGTTTTGCTTACTTGTTTTATATATTCCGGTAATTTGTTATATATTTTTATCGACATAGCATACGGACTAGAAGAGTGTAATTTGAGGCGGGAGGAGGGTAGATCTAGTCTGTTTTTATGGCGCAACGAATATTTTTTTTGTATGTCTTCCCGTGTGCTGTAAGACTCTGGGTATTTGCGGACTAGTTTACATAATTCTAATATATAAATATTAACTAAGGTGAGGATTTTATGTTTCTTAAAGTAAGGTTTGCAACTATCTGTTTGTTCTATGTTAGTTATTATTCGTATCAGCTTTTTTTGTAGGATGAATAGGGAGGGAGTGTCCGTGCTATTTCCCCATAATATTACGCCATAGCTTAACCAAGAGTGGGCATAAGCGTAGTATGTCACTAGTGCGGTTTGTAGATTGGTAGTTTTTTTTATTTCACGTAGGGCATATGAAAACTTTGAAATTTTCGATTTAACTTTCTGTATGTGGGTTTTCCAATTTATATGTGTGTCTATTGTCAACCCTAGGAGAGTGAAATCGTTAACTACTTCTATTTTTTGTTGGTTGTATGTGAAGTTCAAATTAATTTGGTTTTTTTGCCGGGGGTAGAAAGTAATTAATTTGGTTTTTGTAAAGTTTATTTCAAGGTTGTGTTCGTTCATCCAGTTTATTATTAAATTAAGAATAGTGGTAAGTTTTTCGTTCAAATTAGCATTTACTGAAGAGTCTCTGGACCCTGGGAACCCGGGAAGGTCGGCTGCAGTAAAACCACGTCAATCGCGTAACAGATTTATTGAGAGACTGGCTCACACATACAAGTTTGTACATACCCACTTATTGCATAGAATATATAATATAGAAATACCTACATCACACCTCCACACTTAAACTTCTAGTATATAACTAATACAGGAATATATAAAACTAAACGTTACATTAACTAACACACTAACTTAACCTAATTATAACTAAACTTTTACCTAATGTAGGTACTATAATAATAATAACAATATATTCTTACATCTAATCGAACTCAAATCCATATCTAACCGGTTTCTTGCGCATACGGATGGGACGGTTCACGGAATCCGGGACGGTCGCGGCCGTCGGCGATAATTTACTGCCGACTGGTGGTGACGATGGTGCCCTACGGGTTGGTGAGGTCTTAGTGACTGCTGTATCCACCGCGTCACTCACTACTGGGCCGTCGCCCCCGACTTCGCCCCTACTCGTCCCCTCCCGAACCCTTGGCTCCGATATACTTGGAGACAGCTGTTGCTGTTGCGGTTCAACGACATCCCCACTGACCTGTCCCTTGGACATTACGTCTGGGTACATTATACATGAACGTCGAGTTCTATGCCTAATTTGATCGCTATGCCGTGTGAGAAGTCGACCATCATCGCTGTTTACTACATACCTACGTGAACCTTGTTGGTTTACTACTGTTCCTTTTAACCACTTGTCTTTGCTACCGTAGTTCCTGGCCCATATCGTATCACCAACGGTGTGTTGCAATGGTTCAGTGCCCGAACTCGTCGACTGCTGACACTGCACCCCTTCCACCCGGTCCTGACGCGCGCGGTCTGCGCGCAAAAGATCTAACCGAGAACGCAACGGCCTACGTTGCAACAGCATGGCGGGACTTTCCCCTGTAGTGCTTTGAATACTATTTCTATACGCTAGTAGGTATGTCTGTATGGCTGTGTCGATGTCTACTGCCTCTCGGACTGCCTTTTTTATTGTTCGCTTACATAATTTGACGGCATTTTCTGCTGCCCCGTTTGAAGCTGGATGATATACTGGGGAATACGACTGCTTTATACCGTTATATTTTAAGAATTCTCCTAACTCCGTACTAGTAAATGGTGGGCCCTGGTCGGATACAACTTCCAAAGGCAAACCGAATCGCGCAAATAATGACCTCATAACCTTAATGACAGCCGAAGCGTTTGTTTTATTCATTTCAAAAATTTCAATCCACTTTGTACTGGAATCTATGATTACGAAAAACGTTTTTCCCTGGTATGGGCCTAAAAAGTCTACATGTAATCTACTCCACGGCTGGGCTAAATATGGCCAACTACGTGGTGCAGCCTGCGGCGGCGCAGCTGCTTCCATCGCACATGTTTCGCAAGAGAGGCATGTCGATTCGATGTCTGCGTCTATATTTGGCCACCACACAAAACTTCGAGCCATCGACTTGGTCTTAACTATGCCCATGTGGCTAACATGGAGCTCTTTTAGTATTGTGTTCCGAAGAGTTGGTGGTACAACAATTCTATAGCCCCACATAATACAACCCCGTTCCACATATAATTCGTGTCGCCTATTAAAGTACGGTTTCATCAATTCGTCTGTGCAATGCGACGGCCATCCTGACTGTACGCTCACCATCACTCTACTAAGCACCTGATCCCGCGCTGTTGCTAGACGTACATCATCATTTGTCACCGGCAAAAAACTTTCTGCAAAATTTAAATAGGTATATTCACGCCCGATTTTATTCTTAACTGTTGGTTGTGGCAGTCGCGACAATGCGTCGGCACAGTTTTTTGCAGACGCAACATATTCTATATCATACGAATAGCCTGTTAGTATTATTGCCCACCTTTGCAACCTGGATGCTGCCATAACCGGAATGCCTACTTTATTTCCAAAAATGTATGTTAGGGGTTTGTGGTCTGTTCTTAAAGTAAACTTCCTACCATACAAGTACTGATGGAATTTTTTAACACCGTATATAATCGCCAATGCCTCCCTGTCAATTTGTGCATACGATCTCTCCGCGGAGTTTAGTGTGCGTGACGCGTATGCAATTGGGCGTTCGCCCTCCGGCGTGATGTGCGAGATGACGGCGCCTATTCCCGTGGCGCTAGCGTCGGTCGTCAGCACAAGCGGTAGCTCCAGGGTGTAATGCACAAGCACTTCACTCGTGCTCAGTGCCTGCTTAACCCGAGCGAAGGCTACCTCACAAGCATCGCTCCATACGTACTTCACCCCGGCACGCAACAAATTATACAATGGTGTAAGGATCGAACTTACATTTTTTATAAATTTTCCATAATACATGACCATACCTATGAATGCTTTCAACTCCGTCACGTTCCTCGGTATCGGAGTTTTAACAATTGCTTCCACTTTATCTTTGCACGTGTGAACACCTTCCCTACTTATTACATACCCTAAATATTCGAGCGATTCCACAAAGAAAGAACATTTTTCTTTTTTTACTTTTAAGCCACTCGATTTCAGACGTTCAAAAACTTTATGTAGGCTACTTAAGTGTTGGGGTGTGTCCTTTCCCGTTATAATAATATCATCTAAAAAAACTCCTACGTGGGGTATATCTGCAAACAATTGTTCTAAACATCGTTGAAATATTCCTGGGCTCGACGACAGCCCATACACCAATCGTTTATACATGAAAAGCCCTTTATGTGTGTTTATTACCGCGTATCTCCTAGTATCATCCAGTTCAAACTGTGCGTACGCCTGTGACAAATCGATTTTACTAAATCTTTCGCCCCCGTGCAACCGAGACAAAAGATCTTCTACCTTAGGTAATGGATAACGGTCGACTTCTAACACTTTATTCAAGGTTAGTTTAAAATCGGCGCAGACTCTAATGGTACCATCTTTCTTGACGACCGGCACGATTGGTGTTGCCCAGTCTGAGTGGTGGACGGGAGTGAGGATGTCGTCGCTCACCAGCTGTTCCAGTGCGCGCTCAACCGGCTCACGCAGCGCGTACGCCAAAGGGCGCGCGCGCAGGAAAATCGGCCGCGCGTCCTCGCGCACGCGGATGCTCACTTGTCCTCCCGTGAACCGCCCCAGGCCATCCGCAAACACCTCACAGTATCTGGAACTAAATTCCGAGAAATTAAAATCCAAATTCCGGTTATTATTGACTTTATTATAATGCATAGTCGACACCGCTATATTTAGCTCCGCTAACCATTGTCTACCTATTAAAACGGTTTTTCCATTGTCAATAACATATAAATCCAATATCTTTTCCGTATCATTATATTTAACAACGGGTTTAATAACACCTACAGGCCTAACTAGTTCACCCGTGTAATATCTTAAAACCAACTTAGTGGGTTTAATACTTAAACTGGAAAACTTTTCCTGATATAATTGGTAATTAATGCACGAGATTGCACTCCCCGTGTCACATTCCATTCTTAAGTCGCAACCGTGCACACTTACATCAATCATAATAGGTTTACACTTTCCAAGTGATAAGCGATTAATAGGTACTATTACCTCGTCACTGTCGCTCTCCGTCGAGTAAGCGCCACACCTGTCGCCGCTGCCATGCCCGTCTTCTTTTATGTTATTTAAGGAATTATTCTTGGTCAACCTCGGACACATCCTCTTCAAATGTCCCTCCTGGGTACAAATTCTACACACATACAGTTTGAATTTACACGTATTCGAATTGTGTTTGCCTCCACAGACTTTGCATTCCTCATTTTTAGTGCCCGCTCGAAGTAAGTTGTAACCCGCTCCGCTTGTGGTACTTGGACCGCCGCCGCCGGATTGTCGTGAGTCACGCGTCGAGCGAGTGTTTCGCCTCGCGGCCGGCCGATAGCCGCCGCCGCCTCCCCCCGCCCCGCGCCTTCCTCCGCCGCCCTCATGCCCGATCTTATGAACGGATAAGGACTCCGCATCCGCTGCACTGCCGCCGGTCTTTCTTCTCGTACCGTCTTCCACTATTGCCGCGTTTGTCTCAGCCGCCTCCATCGATAAGGCCAGCTTATACGCCCGGTCGATACTGATGCTGTCGTCTTCAGTAAACAACTTCTGCCGAATGTCATCGTTTACTAAGCCGCACACAAATTGATCTCTCATGTTTTCTTTTAAACTGTCCGCCGTAAAACAACAATCTTTACTCAGTCTTTTTAGCTCCGAGAAGTACGTCGCGATATTTTCACCAGGTTTTTGAATCCGTTGCCGAAATTTGAACCTCTCAGCGAGCATACACGGTTTGGGGTTTAAGTGTCCTTTCATTACCGCTATTAACTCCGAATAAGTCTTTGTGGATGGTTTAACGGGTGTGCATAAATTAACCATTAACTCATATGCACTATTACCAATGACTGTAATTAAAGTTGCGACTTTTAATTCACTTTTTACACTGTTGGCAATAAAGTATTGATCTAATCGATCCACATACGTGTCCCAATTGTCTTTCGTTAGGTCAAACGCACCGATCTTTCCAACCGCCATTTTAAGTCCGTTATTCAACTTCACACCGCACAGATCGTTCACGAAGAAACAAAAAAAATGTCTACAGCACCTTTAGAGTTTTCTGGTCGCAACATAAAATTTACACGCGTGAAATCACTTAATCGTCGCCACTGAAGAGTCTCTGGACCCTGGGAACCCGGGAAGGTCGGCTGCAGTAAAACCACGTCAATCGCGTAACAGATTTATTGAGAGACTGGCTCACACATACAAGTTTGTACATACCCACTTATTGCATAGAATATATAATATAGAAATACCTACATCACAGTTTGGCATGAGGTGAGGATTGAAATATCATCTGCAAACAGTACACATGGCCCATCTATGGTTTTGGGGAGGTCATTTATGTATATTAGGAACAATAGGCCGCTTACTACACTTCCCTGGGGAATTGAACCATGTATTGATCTGACATCTGACCTAATGAGCTGTACTTCTTTTATTTCTTTATTATAATACTCAACTTCAACAAATTGCTCTCTGCCTTGTAAATAAGATGTAAACCATTCATGTGCTTTTCCGCGCACACCTATTCCGTATAGTTTATTTAATAATATTTTAAATTGCACCTTATCATAGGCTTTAGTCATGTCGAGTAGTATTCCTATTGCGTATTGTTTGTTGTTTAGAATATTTAAAGCTTCTTGAATGTATCTATAAACTGCCAACGTTGTGGATCTATTTTTGCGAAATCCATTTTGGCAATCATCAAAAATCTTATATTTTTCACAAAAAGAATATACACGATCGCACATTGCTCTTTCAAAGATTTTAGATGCTGTGGGCAGAAGGGCGATAGGTCTATAATTATTTGGGTCAGTTTTGGCATCTTTTTTATGAATCGGCTTTATTAAAGATGTTTTTAGTTGATTTGGGAAAATGCCTTCTTCAAACGATTGATTAACTAATTGATAAAATGGGATGGTAAATTCGTCAGCGCACTGTCTGAAGAGAGTTGGTGGGAGTTCATCTATGCCGTGACTGTTTTTATTTTTTAAGCTTTTTAAGATCCGGTTTACTTCGCATCCGTCGACTGGGCTAAGAAACATGGTATTTTTAGTGGGGTTAATCACAGGTGTTTCTCTCGATTCGCAGCCGGGTGCTCGTGTGGTATTTTCCCCAATGGATGCGAAGAAGTTGTTGAATATGTTTGCTACTTGTTTTGGTTCACTCACTAGGTTTGTCGTTTGTAATTTTATATTTTGCTTATAACTTTTAATATTTTTAAGTGTTCGTTCTTTTACAATATCCCACATGGTTTTAACTTTGTTTGCAGATTTACTCATTTTGTTTATGTAGTATAATTTTTTTGCCGTTGTTACAGTTTTTTTCAGGATTTTTTCATATGTTTTGTAGTATTTTGTAAGTACTGGATTATTTATTTTTAATGTTAGTATTTTTAATAGTCTTTTATTTTTACAGGATTGTTTTATACCAACGGTTAGCCAATAATTGTTTTGTTTTGTTTTCAATTTAAGTCGACGTTTAGGGATACATTCGTCTAAGATATCTGTCAGTATATTATGGAAAGACTGATAGTTCTCGTCTACATTTTTATTCGGCAGTATGATATTGTTCCAGTTTTGTTCATTCAATTTGGACTTGAATTTTAGTATGTTACTTTTGTTAAAAATTCTTTTGTTGGCATACCAAACAGTTTGTTTAGTTTGTTGGTTTTGTATCATATGTATGATTGTTCCACTGTGGTCTGAAAAACCTAATTCTTCTAGAAGAAGACGTGGGCAAAATGTTGAAGGATATCTCGGTGTAAAAAAAGACACAACTTTAGGCCGTGTCTACAACATTCATCCAACTCAAATTGAATGCTTTTATTTAAGAATTTTACTGCAACATGTTCGCGGTCCAATGTCATTTGAACATCTAAGGACCGTGAATGGTGTTATTTGCCAAACTTATCAAGGCGCTTGCAAGAAATTAGGTTTACTGGAGGGAGATGAACATTGGCAAAATACAATGTCAGATGCTGTCATGTCCGAGCCAGCCACAAAATTAAGAGAATTATTTACCATCATCCTTATATTTTGCCAACCATCTGACCCCTTAGAGTTATGGAATAAATTTCGTAATGCTTTATGTGAAGGTATATTAAACAGAATGCGTAATGAGAATCAGGATATGACATTAGCATATAATGATGATATATACAATGATGGACTAATCATAATTGAAGATAAAATTCATGAGATTTGCGATAAATCACTAACCGATTTTGGGCTTCCTGTATCAAAAAGGATTAATTTACTTAATCATCTGGATCCATTAGAAGTAGCGTTGCGAAAACCGTATGATCTAAATGAATTAAATGAGTATATTACTCAAAATGAACCAAAATTAGTTAATGACCAGGTGACCGCTTATAATTGTGTTATGCAAAGTGTTCATTTTAGTGAAGGAAAAGTTTTTTTTTTGGATGCTCCCGGTGGAACCGGCAAGACCTTTATTACTAATCTTATATTAGCAAAAGTAAGGTCTCAGGGAAAGCTAGCTTTGGCAGTAGCGTCGTCAGGTATCGCTGCAACTTTATTAGCAGGTGGACGCACAGCTCATTCCACTTTTAAACTGCCCCTCACTGTTTCTTTACAAAAAGATAGCGTGTGCTCTATACGTAAAAATGGCCCTTTGGGAAAAGTTTTACAAGATGTCAGTTTAATTATCTGGGACGAATGTACCATGATCCATAGAGCTCATGTAGAGGCTCTAGATAGGACTCTTAGAGATATTAGAAGCTGTGATAAAATCATGGGTGGGATTACTGTTATGTTTGCTGGAGACTTTCGACAAACTTTACCAGTAACAGTAAGGAGAACTAGAGCAGACATTGTAAAGTCTTGCCTTAAAAGTTCCCCATTATGGAAGTTTGTTAACATCTTAAAATTAACTACAAATATAAGAGCACATTTGGGGGGAGGTAGTATAACTTTTCCTTCAAAGTTACTTTTAATAGGAGACGGGCAAGTACCTCATTTTGAAAATAAAATTGAAATTGATCGCGATTTAGGAGAAAGAATGAGTAACATTGAGGACTTGATATCGAAAGTTTACCCTGAAATCAGCGAAATAGAAAATAAAGATCATCAATGGATGTGTCAAAGGGCAATATTGGCGGCGAGAAACAGTAGCGTGGACGAAATTAACGACCTAATTTTAAGTAAACTTCCAGGAGACATAGTTACCTACACATCTATTGATAATGTAATGGATCAAGAAGATGCGGTCCATTACCCACAGGAGTTTCTTAATTCTTTGAACCCAAGTGGCCTTCCCCCATATTCCCTCAAGTTAAAAATAGGTGCCCCAATAATTTTACTTAGAAATCTTAAACCACCAAATTTATGTAATGGGACCCGACTTCAAATCAAATTTCTTCTCAATAACGTGATCGTTGCAATAGTTTTGACTGGTCCAGCAGTTGGTCAAAGAGTGCTTATACCTCGCATCCCAATGATTCCAAATGATTTACCTTTTAATTTTAAAAGAATTCAATTTCCCGTTAAGCTATCTTTCGCCGTTACAATTAATAAATCACAGGGGCAAATATTTAAACACGTAGGAATCGATTTACGTCAAGATTGCTTTTTACACGGCCAACTATATGTCGCGTTGTCAAGATCGGGTTGCGGAGAAAACCAATATGTTCTTCTGCCACAAGAAAATAAAACTAAAAATATAATTTACGCAGAAGTACTTTAAAATAATTATGTTCTTTTAAAAACATAAAAACTAAATTGTCTAATATAATAACAGAAATTGATGTGGACAAAGTCGTGGGTAACAGCTATAATTTATAAAGCAGAGGAGGTTGTTTGCAAAAATAAATATGATGCCCAAAATAACTATTACACGCGGACGAAGTCGCGGGCACAGCTAGTTATCTATAACAAAAGATGACTTAATTTTGACCCAACCCATGGATATAGCAAATGAATTTAATAAATATTTTATTGAGACTGTTGAAAACAATATACAAACGAATTGTACGTCGACAAAAAATAAAAAAAAATTGAAAATCTAACATCGCATTCATTATTTATGCCTGTTGCAGATGATGACATAGTTAAAATAATTAACAGCCTTAAGAATACAAATACCGTCGGACACGATGGGATAGCAACCAAAGTGATAAAATATGTCAAGGATGTTATAGCGAAACCACTGTCACATGTTATAAATCTCTGTATTTCTGAAGGTATATTCCCAAATAGTTTAAAAAAAGTAATCATTAAGCCCCTTTTTAAAAGAAATGACAGAACAGATGTTGGAAATTATAGACCAATTGCAAAAATACCGGTATTTTCAAAAATATTTGAGAAAGTAATTTATAATTCCATTTATGCTTATTTCGAAAAATTTAAATTATTTTGTAATGAACAAAAGGGGTTTAGAAAAAATGACAATGTTAATATGGCACTGTTTGACTTACTATCAAGTGTCTTGACATCTGTCGATAAAAAGAAACATGTTTGTGCGATATATACAGACATGACGAAGGCTTTCGACTTTGTGGATCATAAAATATAACTGCAAAAATTATATAGTTATGGAATTAGAGGGAACATCCTTAAACTTTTGGAATCATACCTAAGTGATAGATTACAATGTACGGAAATATCTAGAATATGTCCTACAACCAAATTAGAAACCACATATACCTCTGAACCAAGGTACATAAAACATGGCGTGCCTCAAGGTAGCGTTCTAGGACCACCACTATTCCTGATATATATAAACGACCTCCCAAAATCCACAGGGCAAAGAATGGTACTCTTTGCAGACGATAGCACGGCTATCGTAGAATGTAATAATGTAAACAATTATGAAAATGACATTAATAATTCTTTAAATAAAATAATAAATTGGCTTAATGATAATAATCTTATAACTAATTTAAATAAAACCAAAGTAATGCACTTTCACCAACGGCTTGAGAAACCACTAGTTAATGTTGCTTACAATAATTATGAAATAGAAGAAGTTATTGCTGCGAAGTTCTTAGGTATAACTGTAGATGATAAACTGACTTGGAAACCTCATTTGGAGGAAATTTGTAAGCGATTAAGTAAGTCAGCATATTTGCTATATCAACTTTCAAAGAAAGTAAATATTGAGACTCTGTTAACAGCCTATCATGGACTGGTTGCCTCAATTCTGCGGTATGGTGTTATTTTTTGGGGACAGTCAACAAATAGGGAATTTGTTTTCAGGATGCAGAAAAGATGTATACGGTCAATGTGTGGTTTAAAAACAACAGATAGCTGCATTCAATATTTAAAAAAAATAAAAATATTACCTCTACCAGCTTTATACATCCTGGAAACTGCATTATTTGTAAAATTAAATCCACATTTATTCAAAAAACTATACTCAGTAAAGAAAACTCCGATGCGTGCTCAATATATTAATGAACTATGCCCTGTGAAATGTAAAACTTCTCTAATGAAAAAGAGCTTCTTTGGTCTTGCTCCCCAAATATATAATAAAATACCTAATATAATAAAATGTATGCCATTGCAGAAGTTTAAAAATGCGCTTAACGGGTTACTGCTTCAAAGATGTTTTTATACTCTAGACGAGTTTCTTAATGACCAATCTTTAAATGTATAATGCTGACATAAAATTTAAATTTTTCCTATAATATCTTAATCTTATTTTTTTTCGAATTGAATAGTCTTTAAATTTTGACATGAAATGAAATTGATTATGAATAATATAAATTAACTTGCATGCATGTGTTAATACGATCAGGTACTCAAATACGTAAATAATTATATTGTAGTAAATTTATATTTTAATTTAACAGTACCTACCTATTCATGTAATCGTATTTTTTGTTTTAATTTGTATGTCAATTGGCAAAACATAGCGCACTACCTAATTTTTAAGATCTTGCATGTAATTATTACCTATGTTTTACAAATAAATGATTTTGATTTGATTTTATTTGATTTGAGAAGCGACGAATAAATCCGCTCCGACGTACAGCAAGTATCTTTCGCATTGATTTCTGCTACGGACTGAGTCTACGGTACGCTTGCGTTACTTTTGTATTGTCTTAGTAAAGGGTGAATAGGCCGAGAGAGTGCTACTTATTATAGCCCGCGTCCAGTGTATCTGGTAGCATGTCTCGTTAAAATGGCAGAGGCAAATAGGCACAAAACTGACCACTGTTTTAGTACTGGGCAAGGCATGCTAGAGTCTAGGGAGCCTGTACCCTTGGAGCCGCAGCAGATTCTCACTAGAAAATACAGTATAGGCCGAGTAGTACAGGTTACGACGGACCTGCTGCTGAAAAGCGGTCTCACATCACTTGGGTGGGAATCTAGACTATTGCCAATTAACTAATTAACGTAATTCAATTAAACGTATTTATGAATGCAAGCGTAGCGATCCTACCAACTTCCTTTCGTTAGGTAAATAATGCTCTTTGCAATCCCTTTGTCTAATTATCTTCATACTTCACTATTGTTTTACTTATTTAGCCCTTAAGGCTATCAGACAGAAATGTGTGCTGGAAGTTTGTTTTCATCATTTCTTCTTACCAGCTATTACACTACGAAATGATGGCGGGATGGGCGCTTTTGGGGCTGTCTGTAGGTGAGTTGATATTATCAACTCCAGTTACTTCCTGAGTTAAACTCTCTGCTAATTTAGTTATTTGTATTTGTATTAATCCTTGAATGTATATTCACTATCCGCGACCATTATTCGGTCTTTGATTTAAATACTCTATACATTAGTGTAAAGAGCTTCTCACACAAGCTTTAGTTAATTGTAACAATTTAGTTTACATCCCCTTAGTTATATTTTATCCTTCTTAACCACTTCCAAGTTATGATTTTATAACTGTGAATTCCAAAACAAAACAAAAACATACGTAAAAATATACGGAATTCACTTGTCGGAAGAGAATTGACCAAGCCAGGTGACGAAATTCATTGTGCAGCGCGGAATTGCGGGGCGCTGCTCCCCTTTTATAAAAGGGCCGACATTAACACTAAATCTAGGACATTTTAGGAAAAACGAAATTTGTATCAGCCTAGGGTCGTTTAGGAGCAGTCACAAGTGCATACTTCGAAGACACAAACATCGAAGGCGTCGGTTGCACTATCTTCATCGGAGATGTCATGGCATACGTTTCCGTCGAATTTAATTAGGACATGCCCATTTTTTATTGAATAAACATCAGATTGGGATAAGCATTTTCATCACTTTTACTGAACTGAAATGTATTTACAAAAAATTAATAATACAAGCAAGCGTACACAACGTAGCTGAAGCATAGATGTGAACCTGTCACACGGTGTATTGAGTATTCTATTGTCAGTTCCACCAACTGACAACAGGATTAATATTTTTCAGTATCTGAAGGCTATATTTTTTGCAAGGAACATTTAATAAAATATTCACGTCATGGTTTATTTCATGGGCGGGGTGGTAACGTGTATGAATCAAGTGTTTTGATACCTGTAACTCGTGGATATGCTAAACAGGCAGTCAAATGGATTAGCCGCATAGTTTACTCTGACAACTCTAATATAGAGTAAAAGCCTGCGACGATCTGAACTTCGTCATTTTATAAAAGCTAAACGTTTCTCTGTGTATGTATCCAATACAGGTAAGAATGATCCCAAAATATAAAGTTTGAGTCGATTTGTCTCGATTACCGGCAATGTTAAAGTTACGCATATATTGCCGGTATAGAATCATGTAAACCCGTTTGTATTATAAAATTGGATTTACCTGATTTAGGTAATTTATTGACTTCTTCTTTCGTTTCAATTAACTTAAACTATAGTCTCAACCATTCAGATTTTGTTCGACCAGTATCTAGCTACTCAGACAGCTCTGTCATTCGCTACGTTCAAATCCTGCATAAAACAGACATGAAGGACAGACAAGGAGGTGGGCCGGCCATATCTTGCGAAGGGGCCCATAACTGGAACTGTGTTTTGTATGGGTCTATGAAATTCCATTTGGCCAGGTCGTTTCTACAGCGGCCAACATGGTTCTACAATCAGTTTAAGGATTTCCAGATTGGCCACTGCAGTCCGTGCAATTATTGACGGTTTTGATTTTATATAACATTTTCATTTTGCCACGTAGGTACCTTCTTTTTTGCATTCCACGTGATTTTTTACAGTTTTTAACCGAAAGAACTTTTTCAATTGAAATAAAAATCCTGATCCCATTCAGTGTATATAGAATATTCCAGTAACATTTTTGACGAGTGTTGCTGTAAAATGTTATGTGCCCACAAATTGTCCATTTTGTTCTCTAACGCTGTACCCAGCGAAATGGAACTATTGAATAACTATAAACGATGATTTATACTGCTCGCTTTAGAATAAAAGGATTTTCAAGACTGGGAATTGACTTAACCATATCTTTTTATTACTTTGTTTTCTTACAAAGGTACCTAATGGAATTAGCCTACAATAGAAAAATATTGATCTTTAATAAATCGTGCCACTATTTTAATGGTTTAAAAATAACACTAGACAAACAACCGTTATAATTTTTCTTAGAATAAACGTACAAAGCCGACGCAGAGAAAAAAGTACCTTAAAAACATGCGTATCATCTTATTACATGAAACTGTTTAACTTCAGAAAACTTTCTACTAAAAAAGAGCTAGGGGTACGTCGGGTGAGAGGTCAAAGAACGCTCTCGGATTAGCCGGGCAATATTTTTACCCAGAAACTTTAATGTAAAAGTGGTCACAGAATGTGTAATATAACAACATGCCAAAATCTTGTTTTTGCCAACATCTTTTAACTATGTTACATTTTTTGACGTAAGTACCAAGAGAAAACGGAGTTGCGAGTATGTCTTGGAAAAGTTGAACGAAAGTTCGAGCCTCGTTACGATAAGGTTCACATCTTGTACGATACTGTGATAAAGCCCAGTCTCTTTATAAATTTCTTGCAGAATCTCTTGATTTGGCACCGTTGAAGAGACTGCAGTACAGCCAAAGTCTCGATCGTAAAAAATTTATTGATTATTTTTTGTCTTCCGCATACAGAATCACAAGCAAAACTAGTACCTAAATTTTACATTAATTACCAAAATACAAATACTAGGACTAAGCACGCATATGAACAATGAATTGCATAATTTAGTTGCAACAGTGGCACCCTCTTGAATAAATTTCGCATTTATTCTGGACGCGTTCTCGATGCCGACACTTCAGGACAATTAAAATGAAACTCGCGTTTGATTAATTGTTGAGACGCCTACAGCGGACAAGTGCTGACATGTTTATCTAAACTGTGGAGTTTGGACGAGTGGACGACCGGTGTAGGATAACCTCTGTATTGGTTGAAGAACAAACCTGATCACGTCATAAAGAGCCCTGACCAAGTTCATGAACTACTACATTATAATGAGGAAGAGGCTCTACTTGAGATATAAGGCGTTGCACCTATATATGTTGTTAGTAGTCAAGTGCACCGTATGGACACGTGCAGACGAGAGACCAAAGTATATTAGTTGAGGATCCTCAACTAACTTTCTAAATATGAATAGTGTAACTACTACACTAGACACGGCATTTATAATGAGGTACAGCTTTACAGTGAATGTTTGACCTACATTGTTAGAGAAATAAGAAAAGATTTTTCTTGAATTTGACAGCGAAATATTTTTAATATTCAAGATAGAGTGCTTGATTTTTTAACAGACTTTCCAAAAAGCAGGTTGTTCTATGTTCGACTTTTTGTTTTTTTGTGTGCATGTTTACCGATTTCTCCATCAAATATGAACCGATTTTGAAAATTATTTTTTATTTGAAAGAGTATCTGGCCAAATTGGAGCCACTTAAATTTGGTGAAGATCTGATGAAGAGTTTCGGCGATAAACAACATTACTCTTCAATAAATAACAGCAAATCTCTCAGGATTGCTGCAATAGTATATCTGCTTAATGTTTATACTTTTTCATAACATAACATCATGCCAGTACGCCTTAAAGATGTTCGCAGATGTGAATTTTTTACAAAAAAGTATAACCAACTTCCAAATAAAAACACTAGAAAGTGAAAAATAACTTCTTATTCGGAAGTCGGTGTCAAAATACGAAGAAAAGAAAACAGGAATACTGACTGGCGAAAAATAAGTTTTCACATTCACAATCTAGTGTTTTTATTTCGAAGTAGGTTTTATTTTTTTGTAAAAAAGTTTTTAAGTCTTTTAGTTAACTAGCTTTTCGGAGAGGCTTCTTCTAAGTGGGTGATGACTATGAAGTAAACAATTTGGAAAAAAAGGTGCGGGTAACATAACGGTCGGTGTCTATAGGAGTTTCTTTCGCTAAGTTGGCTTTTATTATAGAGCAATTCTCTTCAATGATTTTAAACCAAAGTGAGCCATTTTGAAAAAAAGTTTATGTAGCAACACATTTAATTGTTGCGCTTTGGTGTGGTAATAAAGCGTCTCTTGGTTATTAACTATGTGTTCGTGACCATAAACGGGCTGAGAGAACATTATCAAGCCAGCCTTAAATAAATTAGACCTATAAACTAAACTTTGTTTAATGATATCTTGTACTGTAGGTTTCGACTACAAGATAAATGTTCACACACATACATCCAAATCCAGCGATCACACTGCGACGTCATCAACGAGCCACGAGGTGCAGCGTGGGGGCCGCGAGAGCAGCATTGCATCGTCCGACACGACACACGCGCTCGGACATAACTTTGATTTAAGAACTAAGATTGCTATCGTGAATTACCTAATAAACTTTTATATAATACAGTCCGCTTGCTTTCCTTTAACCGTGGCCTATTCAATAACATTATTTTAGTACTGTGACATAATTCGAAACAGCTTGGGTATAATCAGGATACGACAAAAGTTTGTATTTTATTTTATTATTTATCTAGTAAATTTTTGAAGATTGTTTTATATCGATGATGGTAGCTCTTACCAATATAAGTAATTTCAGTCAGTAAGGTTATCCCGAAACACGTTAATTAAATTCCTAGAATAATTAAATCGTCACTGTCTCTTGAATTCAACAAGACCTTTAGCGTGTCAAAGCTTAGGACGTCCCGATTTACTTACTTTACCGAACTTCTCAACAATTACTTAGAGAGAAACATTCGTGAATTATTTAATTGAAACTTGGCTTTGAATTGTTATGATATTCCCTAAAATGTAACATAAAACCCTTGCCGAATTTAGAAATGAAAATTAATATAATTAGACAACTCTATTTAGTCTGGAACGAAATTATAAAAGTAATAGGGCTTAGAAATGGTAGACCTTTTCCCCAGAATATTGCTGAGATAATCCCAACTAATGAGATAAATACGGGAGGCAGCTTAATTTGCTGACGGGAGTTGTATTCAGTGTTGGCTCTGAGATCTGGATTCAGCTTGCTGTAGTAGGTAGTTCACAGAGTGACGAAATCTAATTAGAGCCGAGAAAGAGGTTTTTTTTCTTAATTAACTTTTCTATTCTGAACAAAGAAGAAAACAGTTTAATAAAACTAGAAGAGTAAGCTTCTATTCAATTAAGAACGAATACTGATGAACTTATTTTAGGAATATGAACAAAGAAAACCGTTCCAGTATTTAAATCACATTTATCACACAGGGAAGACCGTTCCGTTTGGATTCCTAGTTTGAGAGATATTAAATCCAACAAAAAAATAATGGTCACGATCCGATTAGGAGTTTCGGAGAAATGCGTGGACAAACATACAATTACATACAAACAAGCATACATACATTTATGAAATTTGGGACATAAGTTAAGAAGCCCACTTAGAGTAACTTATGTGAATATGTTAGTATGTATGTATAGTTCCAAAAATATTACAAACATACGTATCAAATTGAGAACCTCCGTTTTTTTAAAGTCGATAATTAATAATAAGATATGCAGCCCTAACTATAAATATTCAAGGCTGCAATCTCTTGGAGGTGTTTTTAGGGTTCCGTACCCAAAGGGTAAAAACGGGACCCGATTGCTAAGACTTCGCGGTCCGTCTGTCTGTCTGTCTGTCTGCCTGTCTGTCTGTCTGTCACCAGGCTGTATCTCCTGAACCGTGATAGCTAGACAGTTGAAATTTTCACAGATGATGTATTTCTATTGCCGCTATAACAACAAATACTAAAAACTGAATAAAATAAATATTTAAGTGGGGCTCCCATACAACAAACGTTTTTTTACCCGACTGCCGAAGGAGGGTAATGTGTTTATCAGTCTATGTATGTATGTATGTATGTATGTATGTATGTAAGTATGTATGTATGTATGTATGTATGTATGTATGTATGTTTGTTCCTATGTGGCGTTCCAGAGACCAAACGCGTTGGTCGATTTTGATGATTCATACGTCAATCGATGCGTCTTAACCCTGTGAGTGTCATAGGCTACATTAAAATTGGATAATAGAAAAATGGCGGATTTTGGGTGCCATATTGTGGGGGCCTAAATTTTTTTTTCTTCCAAATCCATCGTGTGGGGTATCCAAATAAAGGGCTTTAAGAGGTGATTTCAAAAATATATAACACTTATATGTTTAAATTATCTAATTCGAAAAAAAACGAACTAAAAAGTTATAAATAAAAAAACTTAATTCAAAAAATCAAAAAACCCGACTGCTTCAAAAGCGAACTAAAAAGTCGTAAACAAGGAAAAAATCATGCTGTGCAGGAGGAGGATACATCTGGTTTTGGTCAGCCAGCTCGCGCGTATGTATCCTCCGACTGCACAGCATGATTTTTTCCTTGTTTACGACTTTTTAGTTCGCTTTTGAAGCAGTCGGGTTTTTTGATTTTTTGAATTAAGTTTTTTTTTCTGCCGTTTTTTGCGATAATGGTACGGAACCCTTCGTGCGCGAGTCCAACTCGCACTTGGCCGGTTTTTTTTTTTATTGGTGTTTTGGTGACACATATGTGAACCAGTTCAGTGTATAAATTGTTATTGTCATAACCTTGTTACCTTTATTATTATCTTCATACGCTATGCAACAATAACTGTGTCCCTTCGAAACGTGAGTTTATAGTATAAACTTTGCAAACGACGGAAGAAAATTTTACAAAAAAGGCCAAACATTCATCAGCACGGGTAGAATGCATCTCTCTACAACAATCTTAATTTGTTTCCATTCCTCGCTGGCAGCTGGTAATGCGAACATTCTTATTCAACCCGCGACTGTATACTTCATGTGTATCGCCGTTTTTGTTGCGAATCGTCTGTTTCTTTATTCTTGTTCGCATCCGATGTTTTTTAGGATATAGTATCTACCTACTATTAAGATTTGTGTTTTCAAGGTATGTTGGTATTTCAAATTGTTCTGTTTTAGAGTGCTCGTGAACAGTACGGGAATATTCATCCAAATACACCATCGTCAATTACATTTTGCTGATTTCGGTTCTCCGTATCATTACTATACTGAGGGTCGATTTCTGAATGGAGTATTCGGAGATAGAAACGTATCAAATCCTACTTTACCAATATTATTTTTCTCAATCTTATAACTTGCATTTATTGTGGTGAACTTTCATTGTTATGATTGATTATTATTATTTTATTTATTTATTTATAAGCTTTATTTTGTCCCTTACATGCGTTGTGATATTATGTATACTTATTTATTTATTTTATAGTAATGTTAGTTTTGTACTTAAGTTAGGTTAGTATTGTTAGGTGTAAGGGCCGTCTTTTGCGGTGAAAGCCTCCTCCAAACCGTTCCAGGTGGCTCTATCCTTTGCCCGCCTGGGCCATACGTTTCCGGCTATTTGTACGATGTCGTCACTCCATCTTTTAAATGGTCTACCCTTCCTTCTTTTCTTGTATATGGGGTTCAATTTGTGATTATTTGTGACCATCTTTCATCCGTAGCTCTCTGAATGTGGCCTGACCATTTCCATTTAAGTGCCAGGACCTGTTTAACCGCATCTCTAGCCTTTGTTTTCTTCCTTATTAGTGAACTTTTGACACTGACTTTCAGTTTGATGTTCATGTAACTCCGTTCTATTCCTCTTTGACAGCTTCTTATTTTATTTAAGAGTGTTTTCTTGAGAGACCAGGTCTGGCATGCGTAGGTAAGAACCGGTGTTAGGCAAATGTTCATCGCTTTCGTTTTTATTTTTGTGGGTATGGGACCTTTGAAAATTTCCTTTATAGCCCAGTATTTGTTCCACGTATTCTTCACTCTGCGGTCGATTTCTTTTTCTGTACAGGATTTTATTGAAATAAGATGTCTAAGGTAAATGTATTCTGCGAAATATTGTATAGGTTGAGACTGTACGGATATAGGTATTTCTTCACGATTAGTCATTACTTTCGTTTTGTCCCAGTTGATTTGTAGCCCAACGGTCTCGCTGTGATGACTAAGAGACTCTATCATGTAGTTCAGTTTGCACGGCTCTTCCGATAGCAGTACTATGTCATCCGCAAACCTGAGGTGTGAGAGGTACTTGCCATTGATTTTTATTCCCATATTACTCCAATCAAGGTTTCGGAATATGGATTCCAGGACTGCAATGAAAAGCTTGGGGAAAGCGGATCGCCTTGCTTTACGCCCCTCTCGACTCGAAATGTTGGTCCTCCTGAGTCTAGGCGTACTCTTGTTGTGCTTTTCGAGTAAATTGCTTTTATAAGTTCCATGTAGTCGTGTTCTAGTCCTTGCTGGTTTAAAGCCCGCCATATAGAGTCATGTGAAATTGAATCGAAAGCTTTCGAGTAGTCTATAAAAGCAACGTATAAGGGGAGGTCATATTCCATAAACCGTTCGATTATTACTTTCAGTGTGTGTATGTGGTCATTGGTAGAGAAATTTTTCATGAATCCCGCTTGCTCTACAGGCAATCAATCGTCAATCTTCGTTGTTACACGTCTTAGTAGGGTTGATGCAAATACTTTATACAGGCAGGATATAAGGCTGATGGGTCTGTAATTGGATATCAGTTTGGGGTCTCCCTTTTTATATAGTAAAACTATTTCCGAGCATGTCCATGTTTCTGGTAGTTCATTTGTTATTAAAATACGGTTAAAGAGCTTAGTGAGTGGTTTTATTAGTTTCTCTTGCCCAACTTTTATCATTTCATTTGTCACTCCGTCAGGTCCTGGACTCTTTCCTGCTTTTAATTTCATTATAGATATCTCTATCTCACTTTCTAAAAATGGTGGTACTGTTTCCTGGGCTGGAGTATATACATTTTTGAGCATTGTTGTCTCTTGGCTTTTATTTGCACATGTGTAGAGGTTCTTGAAGAACTGTGTAGCTATTGTCATTAGGTCTTTTCTGTGTGTAACGGTGGTTCCTGAAGCATTTTGGAGTTGTGTCATGACATTTTTGGTAGTTTCTAACTTTTTATAAGCCTTTTTTATTCCGCTTGTTTCTTCTATGAATTTGTTAATTGTATCGAGTCTCCTTTTTTTTTTTTATAATCTATTGGCTGTTATATATATATATATATTTTAAACTATCTTTTAAATGTTTTGTTTTATTTCTTATGTATTGTTCTGTATAATTTACTCAGACTTTTCTTTTCTTGCCTAGTTATGTTTTTTTTTTTTTTTAATATGAGTTTTTTCTTTTTCAGTGTTTCAATTTCTGCAGTAATAATTTCATTATCAAATTTTTTTGTTCGTTTTTTGTAGCCTTTTAGTAGAAAGGTCTCTATTTTCTTGTTGAATTGGTGCACGCTATCGTTCTCGCAGTCAGACAAGTGTGGTAGGTCTTCATTTTCAGTTTTATCATCTGCATATGCTTTGCCTCGGTAATAAGCTCGGGAGCTTTTGTTTTCTGCAATGTTTAAAGTGATTCTGACCATTCTATGATCACTAGGGTGTTTCAGTTTGTTCATGACATTTATGTTTTGTATGTTTTTTGTGACATTTGTGGCTATAAAGTCAATCTCGTTCTTCGATTTACCATCAGGTGTACTCCAGGTCCACCGAAGCTTTTTAGGTTTTTTGAAAATAGTATGTGAAATTTTTAAGTTGTATTGAAGACAGAATGTTATGAACATTTCTCCTCTATCGTGCCATTACTAATTCTTCATTTTCTTTGGGGTGTCCTATTTTTGCGTTCATGTCTCCCAAAAATATAATATTTCTTGTGCATTTATCCATAGCTTTGTCAAGATCAGTGTAGAAGTTTTCTATTTCTTCTTTAGAGGCTCTTTTAGTAGGTGCATATGCTTGGATTATAGAGAATTTCTTACCATGTATAACTACTTCTAATACAGCAGCCCTCTCGGATATTACTATGAAATCTTGTACATCTGTATTGTATTGTTTTTTTACTAGGAAGCCAACCCCTTTCTCTCCTTTTGTTTCTCCATAGTAGTAAAGGCGATATCTTCCCCTGTCTTCAATTTTATAACCCTGTCTTCTCACTGACTATTATTATATTAATGTCTATATTATTGATGTATTCAAATTGTTTCGCTAATGATAACCTAAATCATTTTTCATTTCCAGTTTCAAGCCATTTTATATGTTTTATGTTTGGACTGTTTACTGCTTTGGAGAGATGATCTATATCTATAAAAGCGAAAGGTGACTGACTGACTGACTGACTGATCAATCAACGCACAGCCAAAACTCCTAAGCCTAGAAGCATGAAATTTGGTAGAAAGGTTCCTCAAGTGACGTAAGTGTGCACTAAGAAAGGATTTTTGGAAATGTCACCCCTAAGGGGGTAAAAAGGGGGTTGAAAGTTTGTATGAAAAATCTAATTCCTTCGACCAAAATTCTTGAAACTTAGCACTAATAGTATTCTAGGTAAATGATAAAGATTGACATTATTACTTTTTCGAAACTACCCCCAAATAATGATTTAGGGGTTGTTGAAATTTGTATGGAAAATCTGATTTCTTGGGTCAATAAACTTGAAACTTGCCACAAATACTAACCTAAATGAATAATAAAGGTCACTATTATTATTTATTGAAACTACCCCCAAAAGAAGATTTAGCGGATGTTAGTTTGTTTGAAGAATCTGATTTCTTGGGTGAATAAACTTGAAACTTGGCATAAATACCATCCTAAATAAACAATAAAGGTTGTCATTATTAGTTTTTTGCAACAACCCCCAAAAGACGATTTAGGAGGTATTACAGTGTTTTTGAAAAATCTGGTTTCTTGGGTCAATAAACTTGCCACAAATACTAACCTAAATGAATAAATAAGTTGCTGTTATTATTTTTTGAAACTACCCCCAAAAGACGATTTAGGGTATGTTGATTTTTTTGAAGAATCTTTTTTCTTGGGTGAATAAACATGAAACTTGACACAAATACTAATCGAAATAAACAATAAAGACTTTCATTGTTAGTTTTTCGAAACTACCCCTAAAAGATGATTTAGGGGTTATTATTTGTTTTGAAGAATCTGATTTCTTGGGTGGATGAACATAAACTTGACATAAATACCATCCTAAATAAACAATAAAGTTTGTGATTATTAGTTTTTTGCAACTACCCCCATAAGACGATTAAGGAGGTATTACAGTGTTTTTGAAAATCTGATTTCTTGGGTCAATAAACTTGCCACTAATATACTAACCTAAATGAATAATAAAGGGTGCTCTTATTATTTTTTGAAACTACCCCCAAAAGACGACTTAGGGGATGTAATTTTTTTTGAAGGATCTGATTTCTTGGGTGAATAAACATGAAACTTGACATAAATACCATCCTAAACAAACAATAAAGTTTGTGATTATTAGTTTTTGCAACTACCCCCAAAAGACGATTTAGGAGGTATTTCAGTGTTTTTGAAGAATCTTATTTCTTCAGTTAATAAACTTGAAACTTGACACAAATACTAATCGAAATAAACAATAAAGACTTTCATTGTTAGTTTTTCGAAACTACCCCTAAAAGATGATTTAGGGGTTATTATTTGTTTTGAAGAATCTGATTTCTTGGGTGGATGAACATAAACTTGACATAAATACCATCCTAAATAAACAATAAAGTTTGTGTTTATTAGTTTTTTGCAACTACCCCCATAAGACGATTAAGGAGGTATTACAGTGTTTTTGAAAATCTGATTTCTTGGGTCAATAAACTTGCCACTAATATACTAACCTAAATGAATAATAAAGGGTGCTCTTATTATTTTTTGAAACTACCCCCAAAAGACGACTTAGGGGATGTAATTTTTTTTGAAGGATCTGATTTCTTGGGTGAATAAACATGAAACTTGACATAAATACCATCCTAAACAAACAATAAAGTTTGTGATTATTAGTTTTTGCAACTACCCCCAAAAGACGATTTAGGAGGTATTTCAGTGTTTTTGAAGAATCTTATTTCTTCAGTTAATAAACTTGAAACTTGACACAAATACTAATCGAAATAAACAATAAAGACTTTCATTGTTAGTTTTTCGAAACTACCCCTAAAAGATGATTTAGGGGTTATTATTTGTTTTGAAGAATCTGATTTCTTGGGTGGATGAACATAAACTTGACATAAATACCATCCTAAATAAACAATAAAGTTTGTGATTATTAGTTTTTTGCAACTACCCCCATAAGACGATTAAGGAGGTATTACAGTGTTTTTGAAAATCTGATTTCTTGGGTCAATAAACTTGCCACTAATATACTAACCTAAATGAATAATAAAGGGTGCTCTTATTATTTTTTGAAACTACCCCCAAAAGACGACTTAGGGGATGTAATTTTTTTTGAAGGATCTGATTTCTTGGGTGAATAAACATGAAACTTGACATAAATACCATCCTAAACAAACAATAAAGTTTGTGATTATTAGTTTTTGCAACTACCCCCAAAAGACGATTTAGGAGGTATTTCAGTGTTTTTGAAGAATCTTATTTCTTCAGTTAATAAACTTGAAACTTGACACAAATACTAATCGAAATAAACAATAAAGACTTTCATTGTTAGTTTTTCGAAACTACCCCTAAAAGATGATTTAGGGGTTATTATTTGTTTTGAAGAATCTGATTTCTTGGGTGGATGAACATAAACTTGACATAAATACCATCCTAAATAAACAATAAAGTTTGTGATTATTAGTTTTTTGGAACTACCCCCAAAAGACGATTTAGGAGGTATTACAGTTTTTTTGAAAAATCTGGTTTCTTGGGTCAATAAACTTGCCACAAATACTAACCTAAATGAATAATAAAGGTTGCTGTTATTATTTTTTTGAACTACCCCCAAAAGACGATTTAGGGTGTTATTTTTTTTGAAGAATCTGATTTCTTGGGTGAATAAACATGAAACTTGACATAAATACCATCCTAAATAAACAATAAAGGTTGTCATTATTAGTTTTTTGCAACTACACCTAAAAGACGATTTAGGGGATGTATTTTTTTTTGAAGAATGTGATTTCTTGGCTGAATAAACATGAAACTTGACATAAATACCATCCTAAATAAATAATAAAGGTTTTCAATAATTCGTTTTTCGAAACTACCCTTAAAATACGACTTCGGGGTGGTAAAGATTTTTGATTACTTTTACTGCACATAGCTTCTTTTTATGACGTTGGGGAGCACTTAGGAGGGGTGTTTGGAAATTCAACTTTTTAAAGGGTTAAAAGGGAGACATTTATTTGTATTAAAATCTTATTATTGTGGCAAAATAATAAAGGATGGCATCATTAGTTTTTCGGATTTACCCCCAGAAGACGATTTAGGGGTGTCAAAGTTTCTTTGAAGAATCAAATGGCACTAGGATGTGGACCTCTACATCGATTTGGAACTATCGAATTGGACCGTTTGTCTCAGGTATAATAGCAGCTTATTTTGGGTTGCCATCACACGAACTAAGTCGCGGGCGGAGTTAATATTATAAATGTGAAAGTGACTCTGTCTGTCTCTCTGTCCACCTTTTCACGCTATATTGGGCCCAGTTCTATTCTCCTAACTAGGTGTATGAAGGAGTGACAGTTCCGATCCCCCATGGATTACAAGAATATGTATTTTACAGTTTACGCACATATGTATTTTGCTGCTACAAAGATATGAACGTGGGGGGCAGGTGGTAGGTTTCGGCCGAAGGCTTGCGACCACCCACCGATCAAAGACGTACCACCAAGCGGCCTAGCCGTATTCCGGTACGATGCTCGGTGTAGCCACAAGAGGAGTTGGGTCGAGATAGTTGTTCCACTGCAGGCAGACCAGCCTGATTCGCGTTGTTATGGGCCTATCGAGAGTCTAGTCGTGGAGGGTAGCGAGATCCGGGGCACGGTGCATTGCAGGCTGACCGCAGGTAGTTGGGGGCCCAAGTAGTGTGCCAGCCACACACGAAAGGCTGCCCTACCAACTGTCGAAAAATCACGGGATGCACCATTGTGCTGGTTGGCGACCAGACGAGAGTGCCCGATGGACATTCCCAGGGGGGCTCGGGCGTCCCCGCAGTCTCCAGACTAGTCCGCCAATGATGGCGTCCTGTCTGCGCATGTCTGAAGGTTGCCAGCGTGAAACCTCATCTCACTTTCTTCTCCTCACCTTCCTTCACTCACTGCAATAATGCCAAGGAACAAATAGAAAAAACTGAACAGCGGCAGCACTCACTCTTACATAAGGTGCACCTCAGCAAAATCCGAGGTCTGCACTCGAACCTTGTCGCAGTCCATCACCACCTTGAGACTGAGAAACCAGCACTCTTGTTCCTTACGGAGACGCAGATTGGATGTCCAACAGACGTGGCGTACCTTTCTTACCCAGGATATACCCTGGAGCACAAATTCAAGCCACGTGCGGGTGTATGCGTGTACGCTCGGGACGACATCTGCTATCGGCGTCTCGTTGATCTTGAAGACTCTAACTACTCAGTGCTATGGGCCCTGGTGGACACAAGTCTGGATAAGATCATTTATGCCTGTGTCTACCGATCGCATAGTGATGATCTGGAGACAACTAGGCTCACACAGTACCTGAGTAAAATGGCAGATGTGGCTCAGCTACGGTACCCCTCCGCCCAACTAGTGTTACTGGGGGACTTTAATGCCCACCACCAGGAGTGGCTCTTCCCATACCAGTGCACTGACCATGCTGGACGAGAGATACGAAATCTTTCAATTGCGCTTAATCTCACCCAGCTGGTGCAGGTGGCTATGAGGGTGCCGGATGTTGATTCACATACGGTCAATTACTTGGACCTTCTGCTGACAACAGATCCAGACCGATACTCAGTGTTGATATCATCACCTTTGGGTAGTTCCGACCACTGTGTGGTGAAGTCTGTATCCGTCTACTCCCCGCCCGATCCTAACCCGAGTGGCACTCGGCGGGTCTGGCGGTACAGGTCAGCAGATTGGGATGGGATGAGATCTTTCTTTGCATGCTATCTTTGGCGGCCCACTTGCTTCTCTTCGGAAGATCCATCGTCATACGCTGACGCCGTGACTGATGTGTTGCGGCAGGGGATGGAGTACTACATTCCATTCTCTGACGTAGCGATGTCAGGTGTTGAACAACCATGGTTTGGTGCCGCGTGCAACCGCGCAAATGCAGTTAAACACAAAGCTTACCTGGCATGGGTCAACGCTCGTGTGCACAAAGCAAATGACGTAACTCAGAAGAAGAGAGCCTTCAATAGGGCTGCCAAGTCCTGCAAAAAGGCGATGCGAAGCGCACGTTTTGACCATATTAGCAGAATTGGGAACAAACTAGCTTAATACCCTGCTGGTAGCAAAGCGTTTTAGTCCCTGGCAAAGTCGGTTGAATCAAACTTCTGTGCCCCTCACTACCACCACTGCTGAGACCCGACGGGTCACTGGCCCACTCCGCCGAGGACAAGGCAAACATGTTTGCCTTCCCTTTTTGCGGAATCTTCACATCTGAACTCTGATGGCGCGCGGCCCCCTCCGTCTCCTGTTGGATGTCGGACGAGTATGTCGGATATTCGCATCCATCAGAGGGAAGTCTTTAGAGTGTTGCGTACGCTTATTGATTGGCCTGTATGGCGCATTTTGGTGTTGTAAGAGAACTGCTTGCATGATAAACTGTTGTCTAACGTTTAGAATATTCCACTTACGATATAATTCTTTAATAGGGAAAATTATAGGGCGAAATGTATATAGCAACTTTTAATACTGCTTGATGTGCTATTTTTAATGGTTTTAAAATCATTTTAGCAGCACCACCCCAACATGAAATGCAATATGTAACAATAGATTGGCATAAGGCAAAATAGACTTTGCGTATGACAGTTTGTGTAGCAATTTTCCGAAGTGTTTTAAATATAAATATAAGTTTCCGGACTCTGCCTGTGAGAATGTTAAAGCTTTTGTCTAATGTTACACCCAAATATTTTATTTGGTCTTCAGAAGTTAATGATGGACAGTTGATGATGAGTTTGGGGTTGATTATTGCAAGAGTGAGCTGTTGATGTTATTGGGATGAGTGGTTGAGAGGCTGCACTTATTGAAAATGTAAGGAAGTTGGTTTGTTGGTCGGAAGTATAGAGTTAAGGGTGTGTTAATTGAGCCAGTTTAGTACTGTGTTGGATGCAAGTTGAGCTCTGATTTCTAGTTGTGACCATGTTTCAGCTACAACAGTTATCGCATTATCATCCGCGAATGATATTATGTTACCATTCCGGATATTGAGGTCGCATAGCTCATTGATGAAAATAAGAAAAAGGTTTGGCCCTAGTATACTTCCCTGGGGCACACCGTAATGAATAGGAAGTTCACTACTATTGCTATTATTTAAAGTAACAAACTGTGATCGATTTGTTAGGCAGCTCTTGAACAAATCCAAAGATAAATACTTAATTCAGAAATCGGCGGTGAATTTTCATAGATCTGATCCGCGGTTTTTACCCATTTAAGTTATCTGTAATTTTCCTGGACCGGTAATCATAGCCTCACAAATCATGTATTCATTTCACGTGCAAATTGTGTACGCACTTGTCAATTAGTGCTCAGTGATTAATGACGTTTTATGTATGTATTTGTTAATGGAAGTGCCAGTGTGACATGCGTTGTCTTTGTTTTTATAAAGCCATAAAAAACTTGAAACAGCCAAAGATGGGTGTGGTTCTCTAAGGTACGATTCATTCCCTCAGAGGCCTTTCTTGGAGTGAAAATTTCTACAAGTATCGTAGTTTCGTATATTAACGGTTTTGGTGATAAACCCTTTCAATGAATGAGTCCCAACAGTGCTTACAATTGTATTACGTCTGTAGGTCGTAAGCGTTGGCCCATCAGATAAATACTAGATCTTCTGAAGATTTCTGATGTCCCAAAAGGGTAAATGAGTGAGATAAAACATGATTAGCTGCTGTAACGAATCCGCAAACCCATGCGTAATAAAAAGGATATCTCAAAAAGTTCTTTAAAGCTAATAAAACAAGCACAAGCTTGTAAAAAGGTTTTTAAAATGAGATAAACCTAGTGCTACTACCCTACTCAGTTTGTTTCCATGGCTCTGACTAAAATCACACTAGCTTACCTACTGAAATTTTGGTAAGTTCCTATTTAGATTTTAAATAATTAAATAGAAAATGTCTCTCAGTCAAAATATTTTGCGACTATTTAAGCGAAGAGCATTGGAATGACGTGGAGCGAGGTGAAACGCGAAGCTCAAGACCGGTCTCGATGGAGGACTACTGTGAAAGCCCTCTGCCCCAGCTAGGGGTCATAGGATCTTAAGTCAAGTAAGTCAAGATTTTTTAAATCGTTGGTATGGATACTGAAGGGCTCTCACATAACCTGGCTATCTTTATCGATCAAAATTATTTTCTAAAAGAAACATTTCCTAAAATGAAACAGGTCTAAACCGCGTAACCGCTTTAACTATACTTACACTCACTTAGGATTCATTCGATTTTTTCGTTTGCCCTCTAATAGCTGCTTACAGTAAAGTTTAGTAAACTATCTTATAAATGTTTAAGGACAGCTAAGGGTAGGGATGAGTATCACCTCCAGATGGCTGACCTTATCAAGTAATTTAAAACTTTTTCACAAAAATTAACCGAATTCAAAATCCTAAAAAATGCAAAATACTTTCGTTTCGGCAGTCGGAGTCTTTGGTACTTCTTGTTTTTGTCATTTTTCGAACCGGACTTCCGAAACTAAAGTTATTTTGCACTTTTTAGTGTTTTGCTTTTGAAATTGGTTTATTTTGTGTCAAAAATATTCGAAACCAACTTAATTTTGCGGTTTGGTACGGAACCGCGTTCACATGTGCGAAGTCCGACACGCACGTCGCTTTAGGTTTTAGGCACGCGAGGAGCCTGCAGCACTTCATAATATTAAATGATAATAATATGAGGTGTCTTTGTTTTTTTTGGGCTGTAGAGCATGCCATAGAAATGGACATATACACGCTAGAAAAACATAACTCGCACGCAGTCGTGTTACTGCAATATCCGCATCCAGTTTCAGTCTGTGTTGTGGGATTTGAGGGTCAGGCTTCTTCAATGATTGTCCTTTTATTGTTAAGGTTTTATGCGTTTATTTTAATAATTAATTACGAATATACATGGGTGGCGATATGATGAGAGTTAAGGTTTTTTGAAGGTGCTGGTGAACCGACTACCAATCTTCTTCTGCCTGGTGTCGAACGAACGAACGGCTGACCCGAAGACCGAAGGAATTGAACGTTCTCGATGATCCTCGGTGACGACCAATCAGCGCTCCCGGTGCACCGTTCTCGCTCCTTCCGCCGAGTCTCCGTCTACTCGACGCTAGAGGGTACCGCGCTGCGTGTTGACGACTTAACGCTACTAGATGGCGTTAACATATGCCCCCGGCCTTGGAAGTAGCTGCTTCCAACGAAGTACCGATGGCGTGCTCTGTCTTCTCCTTTTCTTCTTGCGGTAACAAAGGACATATTTTTGAGAATGCCCTTCGCACCGTCCCGGTCACTGTTTTGATGTCAGCGACTCTTGACAAGCCGTCTTTCCCAGGAAAGGTATGAAGTATTCTTCCCAGGCGCCACTTGAGAGGTGGCAGATTATCCTCCTTGATCAGTAGAAGAGTATTAGGCACCAATTCTTCCTTACTGGTCTTCCACTTCGTTCTGGTCTGAAGTTCCGCAATGTACTCCTTTGACCATCTCTGCCAGAACTGCTGGCGCATCTGTTCCACACGATCATAACGGGACAGGCGATGTGAAGCTGTAGTTGTCATGTCTGGACTGGCATGTGCGGTGAGCGGTCGGCCAATCAGAAACAGAGAAGGGCTGAGGGGAAGAAGGTCAGTTGGATCTGTGGACAGTGGGTACATAGGTCGAGAGTTTAGGACGGCCTCGATTTGAGCTAATATCGTGCTAAACTCCTCGTACGTTAAGTTCGCGTTGCCGATAACACGACGGATGTGATATTTGCAAGACTTTACTCCTGCCTCCCACAATCCCCCAAAATGCGGTGTATATGGTGGTATGAAATTAAATTTTATATTATCATTAGCTAAAACCTCTATAAGATTATCACGATTGTTTTTTAGGAATTGGGTAAGTTCATTCATTGCCCCAACAAAATTCTTACCATTGTCTGAAAATATTTCAGCAGGTTTACCCCGTCGAGACATAAACCGTTTTAGTGCTAATATGTAGGCATCAGTTGTTAAATCAGTAACTAATTCTAAGTGAACTGCACGCGTTGAGAAACAGACAAATAAACAAATATAGCATTTCTCCAGTTTAGCGCCCCTCCCTTTACGGTTCAAAATGAACATGGGTCCTGCATAGTCTACACCGCACCTCATAAACGGATAACCTGGCTCTAGCCTTTCTACAGGCAAGTTACCCATTTGAACTGAAACAGTTTTACCCTTAATCCGTGTACATGTCACACATGTATGTACAACATTTCTAGCCAAATTACGGCCTCTGAGGGGCCACCAATTTTCTCGTATACTAGCTAACAATGATTGAGGACCTGCATGAAGCTGGCGCTTATGCTCATATTGAAATAACAAACGCGTAAAGGTATGTTTACTACACAACAGGATGGGGTGCTTTTTATTGTACGAAAAAGTTAAAGAATTATCTAACCTACCTCCAACTCGAATAATGTTATTGTTATCAACAAATATGTTAAGACCAGAAATATTACGGGTAGCCTTTAAGATTACTTTCCCGTTTGATGAAATATCAATATCAGGAAACGAGTGATTTTGTGACATTTGAGTCAGCTTAATAATAGCGTTATTTAACTCATCTACTTGAAGTGGGCCGTATTTACGATTTACCTTTATTTTATTACGAACGTTATCAATGAAACGTAACATGTAAGCAAGTACACGCTTCATACGAGTAAATGAAGAGAATCTTTCAAACGGAAACGTATTCTCGTTAGTATGATGTACTAACAGTGTGGTAGTTAATTTAATATCTGGCAACTCATTAAAATTAACATTATGACAACTATGATCATAACTAAAATTACACAGTCGTTCATGCAAAAATGCTGGGCCGTGCCACCAAATATCAGCTGTGCGCAGCGCGTCCAGCGTGACCCCGCGTGACACCAAGTCAGCTGGGTTGGACTTACTTCCTACGTGTAACCATGGTAAACTACCAGTGAGTTCATTAATTTGAGCCACCCTGTTTTGTACAAATGTTTTAAGAGTGTTAGGTGACATTCGAAGCCATCCTAGCACAATTGTAGAATCTGACCAGAAATAAATATTAGTGAAACTAGAACGAAGAGAATTTATAATTTTTGTGTACAATTTTGCACCTAATAATGCCCCACATAATTCCAAGCGCGGTATAGTTATCGGTTTGACCGGCGCGACCTTCGACTTAGCGCATAACAAGGCTACGGATACATTGGCATTGTTATCCGAGTACATACGCACGTATGCACAAGCGCCATAAGCATTTTGAGAGGCGTCAGTAAATATGTGCAATTCAATATACTGCATTTTACTATTTATCACTTGACGTGGTATACGTAATTTACCCAAATAGTCAAGAGTGTCTACGAATTTTTGCCAATTAATTAAAATATCATGAGGCACCGGATCGTCCCATCCTATTTTATACGTCCATAATTTCTGCAATAATATTTTTGCAAGTATTATAATAGGCGCTAATAGACCTAACGGATCGTAAACTTGTGAGATTGCTGATAACATAATCCGCTTAGTAACATGACTCCCGGTTAATTTAAGTTTAGTCGTATAATGTAACTCATCTGTATTTGCGAACCAACCTAAACCTAAAGTTTTACTTTGGCAGGATTCGCCTAGAGATAAATTCTTTGACGCGTTTAAAGTTGACAAATCGAAATTGAACAACCATTTTCGTAAACAGAAACAACCCGATTGTAATACCGTAGAAACTTTATCACAAATGTCTAATAATTCTTCTTTATCATCACAACCCGTTATTAAATCGTCTACATAAAAATCTTTGTAAATAATACGAGCGATGTCCTTATCAGTGCAATCCGACGCCAGCTGTTGTAAACATCGCATACTTAGGTATGGCGCGGACGACGTGCCGTAAGTAACTGTGTTAAGCCGGTACACACCGAGCGCATCTAACGGGTTTTCTCTCCATAAAATTAATTGTAAATATTGCTGATCGGGTTGAATTAATATTTGTCTGTACATTTTTCAACATCTGCACAGGCAATATATGTGTACTGACGAAATCTCAACAGAATGGCGACAATATCATTTTGTAAAGACGGGCCAATCAATTGGATGTCATTTAGAGATTGGCCGGAAGTAGTTTTAGCGCTAGCGTCAAATACTACTCGTAATCTCGTAGTTGTACTATGTTCTCTAAACACACCGTGATGCGGTAAGAAATAATGTGGAGAGGTATAATTATCTATTTTTGTCATATGACCGAGTTCAAAATATTCACGCATAAAATCGGAATATAATTTTTTATAACTTGGTGTGCCCCGACCTAACTTGCGTTCGAGCGCGAGGAACCGACTCTCGGCTTGTAGGTATGAATCGCCTAGTTGATCAGCTGATTCGCGTAGTGGAATACGCACAGAGAAACGACCATGATTATCACGTGTAGTTGTTTTTATAAATAAATTTTCACAATCATGTTCTTCTTTAGACATATTATCCGTATTTAAGCTTATCTCCTCTAATTCCCAAAATTTTGTTAATAGACTATCTAATTTGTCGTACGTGTGCGTAAAATTGCATTGAACTCGATTAATGGATGAACCTTTTGCATCATGTATGACACCAGAGACAACCCAACCTAATTTAGTATTTTGTAGGTATGGGCCGTTTTTAAGTCGAATTAATCCTTCACTCAAAAGTTCCCAAAACTTATCAGCGCCGATTAATAAATCGATTCTATTGGCCGTAAGGAATTTAGGATCGGCGAGTGATACATTATTCGGAATCACAAATTCTGCGATATTATGAGTAACGGAAGGTAACGTTGCGGTAATGCAAGGTAAGACGAGACAATTTAAATGTGTATTAAATTCGTTATTTTTAGATCGAAAATGCACTTTGCATGATTGTGTAGATTGGGTTACCGAATTACCTACCCCTGCGACTTGTACTGTGGACTGTATCAAACGAATTTTTAATTTATCGCATAACGATTTCGTGATAAATGAATGTTGACTGCCATTATCTAGAATAGCGCGAATAGTGTGGTACCTATTATCGCGGTCTAAAATTTCTAATAATGCAGTCGAGAGAATAACGGGTTCCCGAAATGAATACCCATTGTCGACTTGTTGACGCGTTAAAGTTGACGCACTGTGTAGCGCGGTACTGTGTGCGCTGCCCGTCGTTTCGGACTCGCGACACGATGTGAATCCCGGCGCTTGCGCGTCGTTCGATCCTACAGACCTTGACATGCTGCCGTTATCACAGCACTCACCATGAAGAAGCGAATGGTGTTTACGATTGCAAAGCTTGCAGGCGCCGAACCAGCAATTAGACACTGTATGTCCAGCGCGCAAGCAATTTGTACATAGTTTATTCTCGTTTACGAATATCATTTTGTCCTTCAATGGAAGGTCATTAAACTTATTGCATCTATACAGCGGATGATTCTCTTTGCACATAGTACACCTTTGGTAACGTTTTGAATCATTGTTCAAATTAGGTTTTTGTGAGGATTTTGACGAATTATTATTATTACGTGTTGCGACGTAGCTATGTGAGCTAGTATGCTTAGATTGATAGGATGATGATTTCTTTACGGAACCATCAGACGTTTGCTTCCCAGAATCATGTGTACCTCTAATAGATTCCAACATGTCCGCCCTATCGGTAAGAAATGTAATAATATCGTTTAGCGTTAATTTTTTATTAGCGTGACTTGGTAATTTCGAAAGTGCACTTTTATGGTTTTCCCACTCTTTTTCGGTGGTTGAATCCATTTTCGTTACAATAAGGAATATGATTAAAGTATCCCATTGATCTGTAGGCTCATCAAGACCATTAAGAGCACGAATATTTTTTAGTATATTATCTATCAATTTACGAATATGAAATGCAGATTCTTTATTTAAAGAGGGTAAGTAGAACAGAGCTTTGACGTGGTTTTGAACGAGTAATCTATTATTATTAAATCTGTTCTCTAATAGACTCCAGGCTATTGTGTAATTATCAGCAGTACACTGTATCGATTTAATTATTTGACTTGCAGTGCCAGTGAGCGCGGAACGCAAGTAATGGAATTTTTGAATATCATCGATAGTTTTAGAATTATGAATCAATGATATGTAGGTATCTCTAAACTCTAGCCATTGTTCAAATGAACCGTCAAAGGAAGGCAATGAAATAGTAGGTAGTTTAATGCTGGAGGTCTTATTGCAGACTTCATTGCTAACAATACTTTCTTTACTCTTTAGCGTGCATTTCGCCTGAGATGTGATGTCATAAAATAGATTTTCAAAGGTTTCTCTTTCAATTAACTGTTTTTCTAAGTCTATTTCAGAATCCTGTAGGTAAAATTCTATATCATCCTGAATGCTTGAGAATTGTTCTAATAGTGTCATAATGTTATTACAACGATCTTCTAGTGCTATCTTTTGAGATTCTGATATTTCTACGTCTTGTAAAGATTGCACATATTTGACGAATACAGTAAACTTTCCTTTCACTACACCCCTTTTCTTAATCAAATCTTTATATTCGTCGAGTGGCATTTTGGGAGATTATAAGAGACAGAAGAAAGTACTTACAGTTTTTGCTCGATTTGACGCCGCTCAAAATGGCGGTAGGCGATTAGGTATTTCAAACGCGGGCTCGCGGCACGACTAGGTAACTGGAATTTACACAAGAAAACACGATATTAGTACAATGATCCTTGAGGATGGGTTTGGATAGGAACACTGAATGGCCTGACCGTTTTATTTTCTGCTGGTTGCCGACTTCCACCTTTAGTTCTTCTTGAAGCCGCTCCGATCCAGCTCGAAGGTCCAATATGTTGTGGGATTTGAGGGTCAGGCTTCTTCAATGATTGTCCTTTTATTGTTAAGGTTTTATGCGTTTATTTTAATAATTAATTACGAATATACATGGGTGGCGATATGATGAGAGTTAAGGTTTTTTGAAGGTGCTGGTGAACCGACTACCAATCTTCTTCTGCCTAGTGCCTGGTGTCGAACGAACGAACGGCTGACCCGAAGACCGAAGGAATTGAACGTTCTCGATGATCCTCGGTGACGACCAATCAGCGCTCCCGGTGCGCCGTTCTCGCTCCTTCCGCCGAGTCTCCGTCTACTCAACGCTAGAGGGTACCGCGCTGCGTGTTGACGACTTAACGCTACTAGATGGCGTTAACAGTCTGGCCAGTTTCATTTAGATGTGGATGTAAATGTATTTGTGTTGCAGACAGTGTAGAATTCTGTTCATTTCCTTTATCGTAAATTTCTGACTATCGATAATACAAATAAACAATAATGGCTTAAAGACATGGCGCAAATGTGCTCGAACTTAACGCAATGCAATCACGTGATACAGATTCTCACAATACGAGGAATTGTTTAGACCTATTTAAGAGGAATTGATTTTGCGGCCACGTTGCGTATAAATCTAATAAAATTAGGAATGGCCAGTAGAAAATATTTGTTAATTTTACCTTCGTTTTTCCGTTTCACAAAATATTAAGTCTCAGTGTTCAATATACAAAAAAATATATACAAATGAAAACATTAGTAGGTACGTAAGCATCAAGCAATGTTAATTGCCTGGCAATTTTAAAGCGTATTCTGTTGGAATTCTTTCTAAGTAATAAGCTGGCTGTTTTATAAATGTTTCCTGCCCACATTATAAAATAAATTGAAGGTTTAATAAAATTATTATTTAATGCGGGCAACAGAAACCTTATTCTACTTATGATAGCATTAATTAGTTCACGAAACAAATTACAAAAACCACCCTTGTTCATTTTACTTTTACAAAATGAAAGCCGAGTTGCCGCATCAACCTCATGAATATTAAATGTGAAACCCAACAGAAACGTAAATCTTGAGCGGCTGGAACGATATAAGAAAATGACTTCCACGCCGTCATAGTTTATAACAAGTGTTAATCGAAAGGCTCTCAAGCTCAGCAAAGCCTCCCCATAGCTTGTTATCTCTGTCTGCGCACAACACTACCGCATAATACCGTCCCTCACTGAATGAATAGCACAGGTACTACGCTCTTCTCTTTGGCTCTCCATTTAAAATTCCGCTCTCGTATTCAGTAGATAATCGTTTGTGATCTTCGATAAAGAATACACCTAGATAGAGGATGCCATACAAAACTTATCTTTAAATAAATAAATTAAAAATCATTTATTTCAGGAAGTTTTTCCCATATTAAGCACTACAAATTACATTGAATTTACAATAATTTACACATTAATAACATTGCATGACAAATTTAAAATTGATTGAATAGTAGTTAAAATTAATTTAATATTTAATAATTCATTTAACAAAATAATCATAATTATAAAAAAAATGTCACTTAATAAATGGTGACGAACTGGCATGCAGGTGCATCCACCTCTCCAAAAACACCGAGTCCCAGCGCTCGGACAATACGCTCAGGATACTGTTAGAGCTGCGTCGGAAGCGACTTAGCAGCGAGGCGCTTCGCTTCCTAATAATAGCATAAAAGTCATCGGTTTGCGCCTGCGCGAACATCGTAGAAGCGCTGCAAAACCGCGGCAGCCCCCACAGTACCCTAAACGCATTGTTGTACTGTACACGCATGGCACTGTATACTCGCTGCACATAGTTGGCCCATAGGCTGCACGTATAAAAAGACTGACAGTAAGCTTTAAATAAGGTCACCTTAACTTGTTCAGTACAGCGTGAAAATCTACGTGCCAACATGTTACAGCGCACCGACAGCGCCCTACGTTCCCGTTCGATATCCTCATTGTCAGACAAGTTATCTGTGACCCAGTGGCCCAGGTACTTAAAATGGTTAACCCTCTTCAGACTAACACCGCTAAGAGTGATCGGAGGTATAAAAGAGAAACATTTAGCACCAGATTTGAAAATCATGTACTCACTCTTCTTAGGGTTGTACCTGAGCCCATGAGCCCCAGCATATGTCTCACAAATACGCAGGAGTTTCCGCAACCCCCCAACTGACGGGCTCAGCAGCACCATATCATCCGCGTAGCTGATGTTGAAAATTGAAAAGCCTCGATGCTGCACCCATGGCCAGGAAAACGTCACTCTTTCTATCCATACTACATTACGTATTAACGTAGCCACTCTCAACGTTTGCTGCCGAACATTTCAGGGGGTAAAGCGCTTTATAAATTAAACTATTATTATAATAAACGATTATTATAAATATGAATTAAATTATGTAAGAGCACAAAAAGTCAGTGGTGGTATGCAGTTATATATGTCACCAGTTGGACGTGCGCCAAATACACCGCCTTATATCGAGGATCGATCCAAGAACCAAGTCAACGGCAGTACGATTAAGTTTTCTCTCAACAACGACATCGAAGCGGTTTCAGTTCGACGCAGCGTTTAAGCAGGAAATTGGGGGAAAATTTATTACATATTAGAATGGTGACTGGATTTGTTGGTCGACTGTACGCGGTCGTCTCCCTATAGCTGCGAAAACTTACAATGAGATTTTTGTTTTCATCGGAAATCCTAGAAATAAAGCATTAATTGACGGGAAATTGCATTGGCAGATTAAAATAGTATTATTATAGCTTATAGTGAAACTGTCAATATACGAGTACATAATTATAATATATGAACTTGCTACTGAGGAAATGTTTCATATAAATATACTGATATTTTCAGCCATCATAAAAGTCGAAACAGATGCTGTATTTATGATAAGTATCCCTTAAATTTGTTCTCTGCAAAGATTTATGCTTTGTAGTACTTATTCATCTAGAGATTTGTATGACGAAAAGTATTTAGAGGATTTTTGTTTAGTAAAAGGTATGTCCACTAAATTACCAGTTCACTAAATAACCATGTTAATATTGTCTTAGTTTTGATTATTGTCGCATTTACGAGAGTTCATAATTAAGCTATAAACCTACATAGATCTAAGTGAATTAACTGACACAGCACACAGCGTCAGCGTAACGACACGGTGACGGGCAACGATGCGGCTAAATGCTCGGTAGGTGAGGTATTAAATATTTATCAAGACGCATGTAACCAGATTTTAATAGTTTTTAAAGAATACATTTTATTTACAACATAGTTTAGATTATTTTATTTTTAAGCTTAGTTAGTGGTTTTTATTAAATTTACTTAATGTCCTTTAACCCCTAGGTGGGGCAGAGGGCGTCCACAGATGTCCTCCATCGCGATCGGTCTTGAGCTTCACGCTTCACCTCGCTCCATGTCATTCCGATGCTCGTCGCTTCTGCCAACACTGTGCGACGCCAGGTTTGACGGGGACAGCCACGCTTTCGTTTGCCTTGGGGATTCCAGTCCAAAGCTTGTTTGGGTATGTGATCGGGACCCCTTCGGAGCGTGTGGCCAATCCATCTCCACTTGCGGCGCTTGATCTGGCGATCGATCGGGCTCTCGTGGCATTTCTCCAACAGCTCTACATTGGAGATGGTCTCGGGCCAGTAAACTCCGAGAATGTGACGAAGACAGCGGTTGTCGAAGACTTGTATTTGGCGTGAGATGCTGTGCTTTGTGACCTTCCACGTTTCGCACCCGTAGAACAGCACGGATTTGGCATTGGACCCGAAGATTTTGAGTTTAATCCTTCGGGTCGGTTTCCACGATTGCCAAAGAGGTCTCAGCAGCGCGAAAGGTTGCTCGGGCTTTGGCGATCCGTGAAGCGATGTCCTCCTCACTCTCCCCAGTCTCTGACACGACACTCCCGAGGTACGTAAATTTGTGGACGCGTTCCACTGCCTCTGTGCCAATCAGCAATGGTGAGTGGTTATTCACACCAGTTCTCATTTCCTGGGTCTTCCGGATTTTTATTTTGAGCCCCGTTTTTGCGGCTTGGGCGTGACTGTGCCGGTGTGGGTATGACTCAGCAGGCATAGGTCATCGGCGTTATCCAAGTCTTCCAAGACGTTGGATAATCCCCACTCATTGCCGCGGCGCCTGTTATCATAGATGCGAAGCATAATTCCATCAAGAACGACTAGGAAGAGGAGCGGCGACAAGAGGCAGCCTTAGCGTACACCAGCGTGCACTGTTACGTCATCCGATATGAGGCCGTTATGAGTAACCTTACAGGAATATTTCTTGTAAATACTCTGCAAAATACGGACTATTTTCGACGGCACTTCAATTTCCAGTAGGCGGGACCAGATACTAGACCTCTTTAGCGTATCAAAGGCCTTTTTGAAGTCTACAAAGGTTAGATAAATCTCCCTCTGCCATTCTGATGCCTGATTGATGATTTTTATTAAAGTATACGTATATTGTACATAAATTTGTTTGTAGTTGTTTGTGTAAATTAAAGCCCTTTTAGTTACATCTACTTTTTTAACTGAAACAATAGACTCCAGCGTGCCTCATTATGTATGGTGTATATCGTATCTCAGTGAACCGAGTATAAGAGACTGAGTCGTTCGAGGCGACGGAGATCAAAGAGATGACACCTTCTACGGAATAGCTTTTAACTTAATTACGTGTTTTTATTTTTGAGCTACTTAAGTATGGTAAACATAAATTTAATTTTATAAGCATTTGAAGTCATTTAACGGCGTAGATAAGGCGTTTAAATTGTGACACGATTCGGCCTAAACATGTAGCCTTGTTGTTATCGTAGTCTGAATAGATGAGTCTTAAAGTGGGAAATGGTCTTTAATACCTTATATAATGTATTAACAGCAACATAATTACTACAAAGGTGAAACACGTTTAATAACAGGGTTACCCTCAGGACATTATATAGACATAATATGTTAATAATTAAAGGGAGAACAATTGAAACTTTAAGTAACGCGCCGACGGTTGGACTGACAAGTTAATAGCCTCACGAGCTGCTTTAGTGCCAATGTTAATGTTGTAAATTTTGTTGTTTAAATGAGAACCTACACTTATGTTCTGACTGTTTGCTACGCCGTAGCAAGCCTACGCAGCTGCTACGTGAGCTACGCCGTCTACGTAGCACAAACAATCGACTCAATATTTCTTAAGATAACTTTCTATTAAACTAGCTCCTATATTACTTATACGTTTTGATAACATCAGATGTAATAATCTATATTAAAATGTACATAAAAAAACATCACAAACAGCTAGATTTTACAAACCTTGCAAATCATAATCATATCATAATTCCCAGAGCACAATTTGTTTAAAATCTGGAGTTTTAAAACTCTCAGAGTCTCAAGACATGCATTATGCAACACCAAGTTTATTTTAACAATACAATCTCTTTACTCGCGAATCTCAAGGTTTATCTTTTATTACAAGAACCAATATTAAATTGTTTTTGTATTTTTGTTGTTAATAGCTACGCTTATAATATTTAGTTTCTTTGTTTGTATTACAACCTGTAATGTTTTATCTGCTTTTTAACTTACTATAGGTGGAAACTGGTAAATGGCCTTATTTAAAAAAAATGATTAAGCTTCCTTGAAACTAGCTATAAGTTTTCCAAATAAAATATAATAAATACCTTCCAGGTTCTTGGCAAATGCGTTTTCTTTTTGTAATGTTTTGTCCAAGTTTCCTTTTAAATTCATAAACTTGTATTTAGTAACTAAACCGGCAACCTGAAAAATCCCAAGCAAATATATAATACCAAATTATGCAAAGCATAAATTTAAAACTGGCATAATTCTGACAAGGAAAAGAAAAACTAAGACATGAATAACGAAATAAAATGTTACAGTCACAGTAACGAGGGGAGACGTCGAGGTGGCAAATAATAAAAACATTATTCATTTAAAGGTATTGCGATGGATGGTAAAGCGCAGATGACTTGTAATTTGACACGAATAGAAAAAAATGTAGATTGGATTAAATTTGCAGCAGTAGAATTCTTCCTCCTATTGCCTTGTTACTGCAGTTTTATTACTTAACACAACTTATAGTGGAATTAACCAGGAAAACAAAGTAATCTACAATCATGAAATAGAACAATGTGGTCGCAGTTTTTTTGTAGGAAGATGTAATGTAATCGAAGAAACATAAATCCCAAGGGTTTCTCATATTTTATTAAGAAGGAAATGGAAAGATGAGTTCAGTTATTTAGTAATGCCTTGTGGCTTTAAGTCCGCCTATGTACCACTATTGTACATGAAGTTTAAATAATGAAATAAATAATCTTACTTTGCTCAACTTTTATTTTTGTTGTATTCTTATTTAAATACTTATTTTTTATAGCATTCACAAGAAATAACAGTGCGTACCCACCTAGTACTTAACGTTATATTAAATATATGAAAGCTTCATTACTTTAAGAAACATGTTGCAGACGTTAACTATTACTTCGCCAGCCTGAGCTTACATTTTAAATAAGCTTGAATTATATCTTGAAATTTTCCGTAACTGAAGTAAATATCATTTTCAGATTCCGGCTAGTTTTAATTGCGAATGACGACGTTTTAATTAAGAGCTATTTGTAAGTATAAGTAGGGGATATGAAATAGCCAACGAAAAGACGCTGGAGCGCTTATAAGCGCCATTAAGGGGCTGTTATTGGAATCTTGCCTGTAAGAGAATCAGTTTTAAACAGAAAAATAAGTGGATTGAAGCCTTGATAAAATATATGTGATGAATACATTTTTGCCCTAGTAAAATTTGTATTTCACACGTTGGATCACAATTTTCAGCTAAAGTATAAGTTTTTATTTGCTAAAGTGGAATGAGAATGATCATCTGGAGTAGGTAAGGCTAATCACTACATATTAAAAAATAAAGTCCCCCGCCGCGTTTGTACGCGATAAATTTAAAAACTACTGAACGGAGAAGTCGAGGCGGGTCGCTAGTTATTATTTATTTTAATTTATTACAAGTAATGAACATCAAGCGATGGTCCTCAAAATATTAAAAATTTACATTTCTTTTTCTATTCTCCGGACTAGCATCTCTTTGAAAGATTTGATGTTCAAAACATGTTACTTTTTTTCGTCTCATCATATAACTTGTGTTGTCAGGAGATGACGAATGCTGATCCGTAGCTGATAATACAATATGCGATGTCTGTTTCAACAGCTGTTATGTAAATGAAGGAAATAACTTGATACCCAGTTTTCTTTTACGTTCTTTTTGAGCATGTAATATTCTAAACCCTATTTTTGCTTTCTGGAGATAAACAAGGGAAAAACTAATTACTTATGAAAGGATAATGGGCAAAAATGTATGGAACTTAGTCCAAGAGCCTCCACTGATGAGACCTGTGGGTAACGAGAGTCCATACTTGTCACATAATTCAGACAAAATCTGTCCTTTTTAGGGTTCCGTAGCCAAATGGCAAAATACGGAACCCTTATAGATTCGTCATGTCTGTCTGTCTGTCTGTCCGTCCGTATGTCACAGCCACTTTTTTCCGAAACTATTAGAACTATGCTGTTGAAACTTGGTAAGTAGATGTATTCTGTGAACCGCAAAAAGATTTTCACACAAAAATAGAAAAAAAACAATGAATTTTGGGGGTTCCCATACTTGAAACTGAAACTATTTTTTTTTTTTTCATCAAACCTATACGTGTGGGATATCTTTGAATAGGTCTTCAAAAATGATATTGAGGTTTCTAATATCATTTTTTTCTAAACTGAATATTTTGCGCGAGAGACACTTCCAAAGTGGTAAAATGTGTCCCCCCCCCTGTAACTCCTAAAATAAGAGAATGATAAATATTATGTACATTACCATGTAAACTTCCAACGAAAATTGGTTTGAACGAGATCTAGTAAGTAGTTTTTTTTTAATACGTCATAAATCGTAAACCGCAATTTACCAAGTACGCAACCCTTCGTGCGCGAGTCCGACTTGCACTTGGCCAGTTATACTATAAATAATACTGCTGCGCCTTAAAATAGTATTTGTCCATACCTGATGTCGTTGCAGATTTTCTGTGATAATCACAACAGCTTCTGGGTTTTCATCAAAAAGCGTTTGGGTTGTAGTAATTGCGTCTTTTACGTAAAACTGAACGGTTACACAGTAAACAAAGCACTCCCGCTCTGAAGGTCAAAACATATTCAGAACTCAGTACCTGTGTTCAATCACAAAGAAAAAGAAGAGGTCCATTAACGAGGAAAAATCGGGTCGATTATAGCGGCAGAATTCAAGCCCATTCAATAGCAAAGGTCGGTTTAGCCTAGGATGGCGCCGTCGAATCCTCGTATGGTATTTGATAACTTTTTGTCAGAATTATGTGACACGTATGCGCTTTAATTTTCCACAAGTCTCATCAGTGGAGGTTCTTGTATCACTTTTGCCAATTGTCCTTTCAGAAATATGTGATTTCTCCAAGAAGCTATATTAATCTAAAAAATTGTTGAGGTTATAACTAAGCTTTGGTTCAAATGTACATTTTCAAATGTAAGGATGCGAGGGATCACGGAATACGTTACGCAGTGCATTGCACTATTATATCATCCATCATATTTCCAGGTGATTCACGAAGAACGCTTAAGGCGACGCAACGGAGACGCCCTAACACCCCAAGCCACCGTAGGACACGCCCTGGGCGTTGGGAGTCGCAAGCCGAGTCCCGGCCACCGTATGCGCGGGCTAGCGAAGGGCGAGTCATAGGTAGCTCGCTGTCCGATATGGACCAGGCCCGAGTCAACGGTGCGTAGTGTTCCACGCGCGCCTTAAAGAGATGTCAGGAAAAACTGAGGCGGTTCGCTAGGGTCGATGCCTGTCTGGGTCGTGGATAAATTTGAAAAAGAGTTACCGCGGTCCTGGCTCAAGCAACTGAAGAATCGCGGGTGGGTTTTCTCGCTTCACCCAGAGCGGGAAAAGTCATTGTATGATAACCCAATCCAAAAAGAAAAAGTTAATTCACGAAACGAAATCCAGTAAGTCAAGTGTAATCAAGTGAGAGTGAATTTTATTCATTTTCGAGAAAATCCATTGTTGTTTTTGTTAGTATATGAATCTGGTTGCCACCAAATTATGTTTCCACGATATTCATCATAATAAGCTCTTGAACTGATTAATTTGAGCATAAAATACGTGTAGGTAGTTTGTATAATTCCAGCGACGCATTGCGTCGTTTTCAAGTAAAACAAGCACAATGTTTGCGAAACCAGCAAATTAGCTTTGCACTAGTGATTTAGGCAAATGCTTGTAATACGGAAATTATGAAGGTGCTCAAACAACGTTAGTTAGTAAACTCAGTCGGTGCATAATGTCCTCGCGTCTCGCTTCAAACATTCTGCAGGTTGTTAGTGTGTGTGCATACACAAGGGTCTTATTCGGTAGCGGTATAAGCTACTTGTAGAAGGAAAACCTTGCCCGTTACAGCTTGCAAGCAAGCTATAACGGGTACGGTACGAAAACTACTGTGAGCTACTCAAACCGGTTGGGAACAGAAGTTGTTTTGTGTGTAAAGCAAATCAAACGCTTGAAAATTACTTGTGAAATGACTGAGTCATGACGATGTACATATGTGCCTAATATTGCGTCAAATACATAGTAGTCTACCTGTGTATTGTGTTTATGTTATCTATCTAAGTATCTAGATAGTCTTTGAACAGGCTGCCATAAGCCATTATTACAGTGTTACGTATAAAGCTCATTTTACGAAGGGTTGTGCTATTGAAGTCTATTGGGTCAGCACTGATGACTTATATTGAAAGGGAAGGCTCTACACTGCCGCACTAGTGATGAATGTTATCGAACAACCGTGTTTCGTTGTTGTTGTAGTTTTCAACGTCTCCTCCTATTGCGCCAGTAAAATTTTTAAGTTTACTTTAATTCAATGACATTGAAATGACAATTCTGTGGGATTTACAACTGATCAAATTTAGATTGAAACCACCGACAAGCCTGTGATTTAAATAGTTTAATTATTATAGAACTTCAATTAGATATCTAATAAGGGCTTTGCGGCGAAATAAAGCGGAGAATAACCGAGTTCTTGTTCAAATGGTCGACGAAACCAAAATAAATGTATCAAATTCAAGCGTTGCCATATAATCGATAATTAATCTTATCTAATAATATTGGTCGTGTTATATTGTTACTTGGCATAACTTCCATGCTAAACGTCTATACTAAGTCGTTGACTACCAAAAGCAGTTTTAGCCCAGTCGTTTTAGCATAATTAAGGGGTCAATTACGGAATTAGAGATTTAAGCTGAAAACTCGTATACACCTTCATTTTAGCGTTCTAAAAGTTATCTCAAAAGTCTCATAAAATTTCGTGCGTCATTAGTTATTCAAGGTCAAGGGGCCCAGCCAGCGTGGGCTAAAGAATTTTATTAAGTAAGCTACCTGCTGAAATTATTTGCCTCAAATGGACCCTGTTTCTGAAACAAGTTACCAAGAGGCTATAATGACATTCACTCCGTTATTTGGCCCAGTCGTCGTGGGCACGTGGGCACAAGTCTATCAAGAAACTAGGTATTGGTGAAAAGTATTCCGATCACCTCATTGTTACGTTTAGTAAAGGAGCTGCAAAAGTGGAAAAGAACAACAAACTAAATTAGATACCTACATAAAATTGATCCACGTGCTCACTTGTTTACGGTGAGAGCAGGGAAACGCTGGCGCATCGCACGAGCCCAGCTACGACGCGCTATCAGTATTGTGTGTGAACAAACCGTAGTGATGGGGAAGCTTGTATGTACCGTATCCATCGATATGTCGCAAGTCCTTCAACTTAATTTGACCTATGTTAGCAATTAATGTATTTTGATGACATTTATTTTTATTGTACAATTTACGAGTTAATTTTAAGATAAATTTTGTAATGTTAGGTAACTTAATGTTTGTGTGTAGTGCTTTAAGGTTAGTTTTAAACGGAGTTTTATAGGCAATTTTAACTGCTTTATTTTGAATTATATGTAACAGGTTATAATTAGATTGTGCTACTCCATACCGGACACGAATAAGTGATGAAAGGTCTGATTAGAGTGGTATATAACCTAAGTTTGGTTTTAGCGCTGAGCTTACTTTTTCGGTTATGTATAGGACTGAGAGAACCGAGTGCTTGAGCTCCCTTAACGCGTAAATTATTGACATGCTTTGTCCAGTTGAGCTTTTTATCCAACGTAACGCCAAGATAGCGAACTTCAGTGGTCCACGGTATCAATTGCCCAGCGATTTTTAATTTTCTTTTTGGGGTGGTACGTTGGCGTGTAAAAAGTATCGCCTCAGTCTTTGATTCGTTCAACTTCAGCTTCCACTTGTTGAAATAAGATTGAAGTAGTTCAAGCGACAACTGCAGTCTACTTATGATAAAGTCCAAGTCATCATCGCTTGTGTACGATGCTGTATCGTTGGCAAAACAGGCCAGATGAGTACGGACCTGCACAGGAACGTCACTCACGAATAAAATGAAGAGATAGGGACCGAGCACCGAACCTTGAGGAAGTCCTGCCAATACGGTCCGGGGCGACGACCTGTCAGTACCAATATGGACAACAAACTTGCTGTTATTAAGGTAAGATTGGATAAGTTTTACTAGCTTAATTGGAATGCCGTAACACATGCCGCATGCCGCATGTCGAAGGCTTTTTTTTTAAGGCAGGTTTTTCGATGTCCAGAAGGAACATATCGCTAGACTGCTTAAGGTTAAGATGATAGGAAATGTGTTCAGAGACTCGAGCCAATTGTTGTACCGTGAAGTGAGAGGAACGAAAGCCAAATTTCTCGTTCATAATGAGCTGCTCAGAGCAACGTAGCAAGCGATTGTAAATCATGACCTCAAACAGCTTACCTAGAACAGGAAGAAGGCTAATAGGCCTGTAACTTACTGGCAAAGAGGTATCTTTTCCAGGCTTTTTAAGTGCAATAACCTTTGCAGTTTGCCCAGTATTGGGAAAATATCCTAATTTCAAGCAACCGTTGAAAATTTTTGCGATAAACACAATAGATTTTTGCGAAAGATTTTTGAGCATAATGTTGTTTATACCATCATCACCTGGAGCCTTCCTGGTCTTGAGTTTACGTATAACTTTCCAGACTTCAGTTGGCCGCACTGGTAGATGTAATTCATTTATAACATGATCATTTAAGTGAGCAGTGGCTGACTGAACTTCCCTATCGAAAAATATTTAACTTTGCTGGTTTAAACTACATACTATTTGTATAAAAAATTTTTTTGAGTTGTTAGACTTATTGCTCAGTGGTATGAGAAGAGTGGTCTTTAAATTTAGCTTATTCCTAAGTTTACAGTCCGTTTAGTGTAAATGAGGAGCAGTAACATCTGAATTTATATTTGTGGTGTGGTATTGAAACTAAAATAAATTCAGGCAATATTTGTGTACAATATCAGAGGCCCAACATATATTTTAACGGATATGCGAACAACAAGCCAATAAAGTTTAATGGCATAAAATATTTAATAGCAATAAGCTCCTTTTTTAAGATTGTTGTGTCAATATTTTGTTATTATAAGTGTCTAAACCAGTGTAGTTGTACGAAATCCTATACAACAAAAAAAAATACCAACGAAATAACGAACTGTAAAGCGAAAAAAATCTTTTAGTTTATCAGCATTTAGATTTGGCACAAAACAACAAAGATACATTATTAATTACTGTAGGCTACTAAAAGATTTTTCTTTATTTCGTCGGTTTTTTTTTTGTTAAGAATGGTTATTTTCGCTTTGTTTGAAGTAAACTCAACAGAATCTGCTGAAAGCTGTATAATTACAGCTTTCATTTGTGTGATAGTGACGCGGCAGCCGTCGCGTCCGAGAAAACAAGGTTGCCCGCAAATAGCGCCACGCGCACGGATGAGTTGATCTATCTACTCGTTTGAATTTCTGTTTATTTCAGTTCACTTTTATTTTAAATGTAGTATTAGGTTTTAGTAATTAGCGTAAAAAGTAGTTATAGTGGTTCTAGCAACGAGCAAAGGATGAGTATTTCCTGGAAATCGAAAATAAGTCGAGACGGTGAATATACTCAAACAACTAGGTACTATACTGATCCTCCCACACGGTCTTTATTAGACTGCAAACATTATGTGGTCGTCTGAGAAATATTTTCTTAACCTTTAGAGAGAGTGTTTTGATAGGATTCTTTCAAAGCTATAAGCTGGTTGTATAATAAATGTTTCGGGCTTACTTATAATTAATTGAAGTTAAATACTAATTTATTGCGGGTAACGAAAACCTTATAATGTTAATGCTAGCATTAATTAGTTCTCGAAAAATATTGCCACCACCACCCTTGTTTATTTTACTTTTACAAAATGAAATCGAATCCTCAGTAACATCATAAATTTTAAATGAGAAATTAGCTGGAACGATTTAAGAAAATGTATTTTAGGCCGTAACAGTTTATAGAAAGTGTTAATCGAATGGCTCTCACGCACAACAAATCCTCCCCATCGCTTGTTATCTCCGCTACACACAACACTACCGCATAATACCGTCCCTCACTTAATTAATAGCACAATTACTGTGATCTTTTCTTTTTTTTTACTTTTCCTCGCACTAGGATTTCTTCCTGTAACTTTGGTGCGATTACAAACATTTAGACAACAAACACAACACCCAGAGCCGGCATAACTAAACTTTCTGTAAGACTTTGGTCATTGATTCAAATCCACTCTCGTATTTAGTAGATAATCGCTTGTGGTTCGATATCAGTTTTCATCTAGTCGAGTGTACTTGATGATACTGCTTGTTTGTCGTCGCAACGCTTGAGACAACAACTGTTTAGTTTGTGATTGTGAGCTTCTGAATAGCGCATTTACTTTGTTATTCACTGAGTGTGACGTAGAGTTGAGTACGATCAAATTCTTATGACACAGTGCAGCTTTCATACTATAATTTTGCTTAGTTCAATCAATATGAATTTATTTATATTTATGTTTAACGCACATTTGAGTTTTTTTAGAGAGAGCAGTATTAAGTTAAATAAATTCAAGGGAAGAACAACTTCAAATGATGAATTACAATTGCCATATTTGTATGGAATTATTTTGGATGTTAACCAATTCTCAATTTATCATCGTTGCGACCAAATTAACTGTATCGTAGAATTTAGGGTCGTTTAGTGACTGGATCTGTGGCGCGAGTAGTAAGTCGTAGCTCTTCGTAGCACGTAGTAGCTGATTGTTGCACGTCGTGGCTGTTCGTAGCACGTTGTAGCTGTTTGTAGCAAGTCGTAGCTGTTCGTGGCACGTCGTAGCTGCTCGTAGCACGTCGTAGCTGTTCGTAGCACGTCGTAGCTGTTTGTAGCACGTAGTAGCCGTACGTAGCACTTTGTATCTATTCGTACCACATCGTAGCTATTTGTAGCACGTCATAGCTGATTGTACCACGTCGTAGCTGTTCATAGCACGTCGTAGCTGTTCGTAGTACATCGTATTTGATTGCATAAAAATCAATGAGCTACCCATGCATAAAAACCATTCCGCTGACAGTATCAATCTTTCGCTATTGATTGCAATATGCAATATCTTCATACAAACAAATTCAAACGAAAAAATAACCGTTTGCAAAATTTAAAAACCATGTTCCATTTTAAATTTTAACAGAGAACATGACAATATAAGTTATAAGCTAACATGGTCACAGTCATTAGAATTAATAATTTTTCGTGATATTTACCATACATATTTTGATTTTGGTTGAGAGCTCGATATTTCAGTCAGTTCTTGTGATCATGGCGCTTGTAACGGTGGCGAAATATCGAGCTCTCAACCAAAATAAAAATATACATGATAAATATCCCGAAACAAATATTAATTCTAGAGTACATGACATTTACAAAATTCATCAGGATAACACTTTTGTATAAGTAATTGTATACATACTGGGGTATATCAACACACACAAGAAAATTGCCCACGTTAAAGGTTATGTTTCGTGTGCCACCTGAAATCCTAATTATCTCGCTAGTTTGTCAAATTACTACCAGCTTGTTGATCAAAGTTATCCCAATTGGCTATTATATCGATACCTATGGGTAGAAAGGTCGTATAAACCACTTTGGCCAAATTGAGTTATAAATACCATTTTTCTCAGATTTTTTTTTCTCTATCGATCTGTATATACGAAATGCAGAAATTCTCACAAATAATGGTTAATACGACCCAGAAATTTTCGGTCATAGCCTCTTAAAAAAGGTCAATTTTCAATGTAAAAGCCGAATGTTTTTTTTTTGTAGTTTTGATATGATGTAATGACCATAATTTATATTAACTCAGGGCGTAAAAATAGTCGTTAATTGTAAATGGTTTATACGCCCTAACGTTTTAAATGCATTACCTAAACATAGTTTAAATTCGACGTCGTAAATCCAAAGGCAGTTCGCGACGTTGGTGTATAAACCATCTTCATTGCAAGAATTACTTTAAGACCAACACACAATGCTCGCATTTGGCGCGCAGCGACAAGCAGAAGAGCGAGCGGGCTAGACCGATACCGGCGCATTAATTTGTTTACTTTGATGCGAGTTTGCGCACTGAGCGTTTCGTCACAAGTTTTCTTTACAAGTTTTATTGTTATTACAACAAATGAATAATAAGTAGTGACTAAATAATTCTGTAAAATGGAGGGATACACTAAAAACCGGCCAAGTGCGAGTCGGACTCGCGCACGAAGGGTTCCGTTCTTGGTAAATTGCGGTTTACGATTTATGACGTATTAAAAAAAAACTACTTACTAGATCTCGTTCAAACCAATTTTCGCTGGTAGTTTATATAGTAATGTACATCATATATTTTTTTTAGTTTTATCATTCTCTTATTTTAGAAGTTACAGGGGGGGGGGGACACATTTTACCACTTTGGCAGAGTCTCTCGCGCATAGAAAAAAATGATATTAGAAACCTCAATATCATTTTTGAAGACCTATCCATAGATACCCCACACGTATGGGTCTGATGAAAAAAAATATTTTTAGTTTTAGTTTCAAGTATGGGAACCCCCAAAATTTTTTGTTTTATTTTTATTTTGGTGTGAAAATCTTAATGCGGTTCACAGAATACATCTACTTACCAAGTTTCAACAGCATAGTTCTTATAGTTTCGGAATAAAGTGCCTGTGACATACGGACGGACAGACAGACAGACAGACAGACAGACAGACATGACGAATCTATAAGGGTTCCGTTTTTTGCCATTTGGCTACGGAACCCTAAAAAGGAACCCTGGATGCTTTACTTCGACAGGGGCAAGTGCTTAGTGCAATGTACGAAAGTCGACGGTTAAAACCTGTGAAAACATGAGTACCTACACACTTAATTTAACACTGTTAGCTTATTTGGTAACAATTATTGTAGATAAATTCGTGTTATCAATAGGTAAATAATGAATTATGACTAAGTATAGATTTAAAATGTAAACTAACAGTACCTAATTGATAATTTACCTTTGCTATTGATACCTATTTTTTATAATGGACTTAGATATACGACCTAGTATTGATTTAAAAAGGCCTTGATCGTTTGCAGTTTGTTTACACTTCCTTGCGTTTAAAATAATATTTTTTTTCATTCCTTCAATTTCACATACATACACCCTTATACACCCTTCAAGTTATGATACTTTATAATATACTAGCAAGTACGAAATAACAAAAATTATAAACTATCTTCGTCATCTTGCAGGAAATGGTTTTTACGACCTTTTTCGCTTAACATATTTTCTTTTATTCCCTCAAACGATATTCCACTAATATTAGACCTGCATTTACAACTCGCGTTTTTTTAAGGGATGGCTTAAAAACCCTTAAATCGCAAAATAAAATCATGGCCCGAGCACATAGTAAAACAACGCGTTTTGTTATACAAATAAGGTTCAATATTGTATGGCATAAAATTTTGGTTCTGCGGTGATGATAACGAAAAGAATTTTAAAATGTAGCCAGATAGATAGTGTTTTAATTTTACTTAAGCTTAATTTAAAATAATACAACAAACATTTTTAAGGACTCGACACGAAAATTTAGATTGCAAAATGATTTAAACCTTTATAGTAACCGTAACCGAAAAAATCCTAGGCCTTATAATGTTAATGTAATGGAGTATTCTGATTTTCTCAATTGGAATGAAATAACTGCTGAGACAATTACAAATGAAACTTCTAAAACACTGAAAATGTGAAACATCCGAATTATTACGTTGAAGAAAAAGAATCCAAATGAAATGTAAATTAAATATTCTATGTAAGAAGAGACGTCACCTGATAAACCAATATTATTAAAAAAATCTGGCAATAAAGAAAAATGTAAAGGAAGATCGAAAAGCCGTGCGATATTACCCGAACAAGGTGTAAGCAATGATACACATGAAAAGGTGATGATAATGTCCCCAAATGCACTTTATAAAAACAAATTGCAAATATCAGATGTAAAATATAGAGATTTAAAACGTCTATGTGATAATGGCATTATACCAAAAAGGTACCACCACGATTATTTTAACTTACCCCATCGAAATATGGCTGACTCTCTTACGCTAACCGACGAAGAAGACGAGGAACAGCTAATTGAATAATACAATTATTATTATAAAAGAAAAATAACTTTTCGTATTTACGTAATTTCACATTTCGTTTGTTAGCAAAATATTATTTAGTAAAAAAACAAGACTATGTTAAATGATTGTATTCTTTGTCACCTAAATTTATTTTTTGAAAATGTGTTTCTCAATTCATAATTCGTTTCAAAATAATTTATTATAATAATTAAAATAATTTATCGTAACAATTCATAAATAATTTTAAACAAATTATGAATACAAATTTATATCATAAATAAGTTACTTTTTAGTACATAAGTTAGTTACGTTTAGTTCTTGATCGTTTTTTATTTTATTAATTTAGTTTCAATTCAATAAATTACTTAGTAAGTAAGCCTTAGCACAAAGGCTTAATTCAATAATTTATTGAATTAAGTACATGTAAATATGTAAAAAAATAAAAAAAAACGGTCAAGTCTTAATTTTATAAATGATTAAAATGCCTTTAAATTAGAAGAATTTTGAATAATTTTTGTTTTTTTATGACCAAGTAGATTTTTTTATTTCACTTTTCAGTTTAAGTTGTTATAATTATTTTTTCAATTAGAAAATGTTAAACCTGTTAGGTTTGCTGCACCATTATTGAAATGATAGTAAATGTTGATTAGAAGGTATTATAATACTTAATAAATGATGATTTCGTATTTCAGGCAGTTTTATTTTATTTGAATCGACCATTATTGGGTATTAGAATAATAATAATTGAGTTCCTACTAATTCTGAGAGTATCAGGATTGTTTATTAGTCAGAATTCAATTGATCTATGATTATAAATGGTTTTTAATACGAAAAATAACTACATATATGGGTTTTACGACAGTAAATGAGACCATAAGCTTACCAAATATGGATATACGACCTGTACAGTTTTTTAAAGTACATTTTCATGGGGTGTATTAACCAAGAATTGATTTTTCTTAGACGTAAATCCAAGCTAACTTTAAAACTAAAGAAGATAGATAGATTTTTATAATTAAACTTTTTTCATTTGCAAATTGTAAGAACCTATCTCATAGATCATTTTTTTTAAACTTTAAAAACAAAAAAGTTATGAATTTTTATGTAAAAAAAAATAGTTTTTCTGCTCTCCTGAAAAGTCGGGTTTTGGTTTATACGACTTTTCTACCCAAAGGTATCGATATGATTAGGGAGGGTTAATGTGACCCAATCTACTGCTATCAATATTCTGAAGCGCTACCCAAACATGACGCAGTTAGAACCGGTTAATACTAGGATCTAAACAGTCTGAGATTTTCTATTTCATTACTTATTTTGAAGGTTTATTGCAGAATAAACTGACGTTTTTCTAATGCGTAAAACTTAAGCTTGCTTCATCCGCAGTCTTGTGAGTAGTGAACGTCAAGTGTGAAGTCAACTTATTGGCCGAAAACATTCTTTGGCCCCATTTAAAATCTTGATATACATTGCTAATTATCTCTATTACCAAGTGTTTCATACTTGTAGCAGAGTATCTATGATGCATCCTTAAAGTCTGTATTATGTTATTTTTTAATGATAAATAGAGACGCAAAAGATTGACTGTTCCCTTGGTTATGTAAACGGAACGTGAGCTGAATCACTTTATCGATAACACTTTTATGTATAATCGTGACATAGTATTTAATTAGTGGGATGCATCTAATTTAATAAATAAATAAGAAGATTAATAATATTATGGATACTCATAAGTCCGATTACATTCATTTTACAAACAAATACATTTCACTTGGAAATATGTCCGGAACATTTGAATTTCCAGTCAGCTGCAGTTATCTACTTGACTGTCTACCGAACATTCCATCAACAAATGCCTTATGACATCCGACTCGCCATAACATCAAATTATGAAAGCCATAAATTCATATCTCAGTTTTCAAAACCAAACATCCTAATCTGTGTGTTAAAATCTTTTTAAAGTATCACCAGGGTTATTTCTAATAAAAAACTAAACTAGCTAATAAGTACAGCAGCTAAAAATATAAACGTTTTGCGGTCATATCCTCAGGGAAATAAGTAACCGAATATATTAACCCTTTCTTAAAAGGCCCTCTACTAAAAAGGTTTTTGCAGATGCAGAAAGTAGCTTATGGATCATCCTTTATCTCAGAAAAGCCAGATAGATTTTAAGTTTAAGCTATTAGCATAAATGAAAACTCTTACTCAGTTAAAGTGCGAAATTATGGATATATTAACGATCAAAACATTGTCAATGGTAATCAATAAGTCGTATATTTCAATATAGTAGTATATTCCGTCTTCCACGTAGACAGATGCAATAGCAATCAAGACTGTTACGAATAAGGTTTGAATGCAAGCAATACCTATGCACGTCAAGAAGAGGTAATAAAGTAAATCTCATTGCTTAGTTAAAGCACCTATTTAGCTGGCAGCTCAAGTAGTAGCGCTAAATATTTTCTTACGTAAAAAACTATAGAAGCTTCTCAAGTTACTTCCACGTCCCAATATTGAAAACCATAAGCTCAGATAAGGCGATTCAGATTGAATCTAAAGCCTTGCCTTTGTTATATCGATCCAATAAGAAAATTTTAAAAACATTCAACCAAAACCATCCTATTAACTATTTGAGCTTCATCTGATCCATAGGTAGGTATATTTTCCGTATTGTAGGTGCGTTTACAAACATTTAAATATATTATAGTTAAAGGTTACGGGTATCTCACATACACAAACAGCCAGACACGGAACGACTTTCATCTGTATGTAGGCCATATAGGTTTTTTTGTGACACGATAGGCAGCACACTAGCCACTAGCACTCGCTCAGCCACGGTGACAAACGTGCCGTCATGCATTGTTACGTATATTTTTGATACAGCAATATCTTTTTTATTTCAAAATGTCAAATAATAAGTAACATTTATGTATATGAAACCCTCGTCATCCGCGTCTCTTGGCGATGAGCTGACTGATGTAGCGATAGGTTTGGGACAAGTCACAAACATTAGCATTCGATATTTGTATAAATAAAGCAATGAAAATGTGATGCTTATTGTCGGCGATTGTGAACAGACGTTTTTCTGAGAATTTACTTCCAAAGGAAATTAAATATTGATTACTTTTACACAGGAATCCTTTGTTGGCCGAATATTTATGTCGTGGTGGTCCAGTGGCTAATTCCTCGCCTGTCGTGCTTGATGTCGTGGGTTCAAATCCGGGCAAGTACCAATGTGACTTTTCAAATTCATATATACTTTCTAAGACTATATTGGACATCACAGGCAACGGTGAAGGAAAACATCGTAAGGAAACCTGAAACCTGGACTTATATAGTTAATGTAAGTCTGAAATAGCCAAGTCAGAGGCCTGTGGGGTTCCCAGGGGCGGCTTAATTAACTCTGACACCAAAATGGTGGCCACAATAAAAATTAAAAAAATACAGAAAAGTAAAAAGCACTAGCGAAAAAAAGTGACACTTTCCGCACAGTTTGGCTGCTTGGAATACGCTCTTTTCGAGGACATGCATTGTAAAAAAGTTAGCGATACAAACAAATACCTCGCGCCGATATCACATTTCATTGAATTTTTTTAGAAGAACGTGTAATAAAGTTTTTGAATTTCCTGTCGCGCTGGTGCCGTGTGTAGATTAGATAGCTTTTTTTCAAAAACGTTGCCCCACACTCGGAATTTCTTCCTGTATCCTGGGTGCGTTTACAAACATATAAACTCACATACACAACACCCAGAGCCGGAACAACTATATGTAGGTCATACAAATATTTGTTCCGTGCGGGAATCGAACCCGCGACACGCAGCACAGCAGTCAATCAATCTTGTTAGATAGGGACAGCTGCTGGTGGCGAGAGTTAGGAATAACAAGTGATTGTTATTTTGGTTAAGTTTCGTTTATTTAGTTAGCAATTTCAAGTTCTATGTGGAATGGTACTTGGGTTGACTTAACCCATTTAATTATTTTAACACTAGATTTATTCATTAAGTCATCATATGCTATGTATATTGAGGCTTGCTTGGGCATGAATCTCGGCATCAAATAAATCCTTATTATTGCTGCTTGTGAAGCGTCGAGCGAGAAAGTGCGGTTAAGCCCGTTGACTATGGTTAGCAGTGGCGGTGTTAAAATTAATATAAATAAATAAAGTTGTTCAGAATCACGAAGACTGCAGGTACACTAGGGGTCATGCGCTTTGCCCGGAGGGTGAAGCCGGAGTCGGCCTCTATCAACTGATATCAGTTTTCCTAATACTGGGTTAGTTTTCAAGGACCAGTCAAAATTTAAAATTAAGATCTAGAGATCAAACCGAAGGTGTATTTTAAATATTATTGTCGTATAAAAAAAAAACTAAAATCGCATTTTCATTTATTATGCATTTCATTCACTGGACATGGACACATGTGCATTGTTAGTTTATATAAATCGCAAATGCAATGGACTAAATTTGCTTTTAAAAGCCCGTCGCAGTACCTGGGATAAAAAATATGAACCTGATTAGAAGTGAATTTTGTTACCAAGTAATATTTTTTCAAAAATGTCCGCATCTTAATATGGGATTTGCTAAATCAACCATGGAAACTTCAACCTTTTTTAGTTTGGCCTTACTTTTGCCGCCAACTGCTTCCCTCACGGGCTCTTTGCTCGGTCAACTGACGAAGGTCTCAGTTACTCGACCCCTGTCACATGCACACAACTATAGAAAAAAGAAATGGTTAGCTAATTAATAAAAAATATCTCGTTTGAAAACAATGAGTAGGCGAAATTGTTCATGTATTTCAGAGTCAATTTAATTTGCAAAATATTGTAGCAGCCTGTTCCAAAGGGTCAAATTTTAAATAAAAAAAAAAAAATCGCCTCTGGGTAAGCAAATTTGGTGGATTATCAATGAGTTATGAGAATCTGTGAGAGGTACTCGTGCTTTTGGAAAAAAAAATGTTGCAATTTGCAAAATCGCGCATGTAGTTTTGAATGGCTTTAAATTTAATATTTTTATCGATATTAAAATATTATAACTTTTATATTAATAAAGGTAAATCTAAATAAACGATGTTGCTTTAAATAACCGTGTTATTTTACTTAATTGATAAAATGTGTGATATAACTTTGTCAGTTCAGTTAAATATTTACCGTCACGGCTCTCAGACCCGAACTCTGACTCTGAAACTGAAAACGTTACAGCACAAGTTTTATGAGAGTTTTTTCTCACCTTCATAACTTTATTATTTCTTGTACAATATTGTGTTAGAGATTAGCGCTAAAAGTGGTTCCCTTTTAGAAGGTATTGCATTATGTCGTCGGTTTTGGGTGGGGGTTACCAAATTGTATCAAAATTATAATGATATTTAGTATTTTTGGTGTTTTTTGTGTATACCATTGTTTCCATTATTATACATATTTTTTATTATACTCATGTTTACCATCTATACGAATTTCATGTTCTGATTTATGTGGTGGGGAGTTATAAAAAACTCTGTCTGTAAAACACGTTTGTTATCACAGACGTGTCCGATATTTTTATATTCTAGCGTTGCTTTGACTCCAGCGCTTCGACGAACGTGAAATATTTTCATATAGAATAACAGACAAAGAATTTATTGCAGTTCCAAGAACGAACGAAGTCGTATTTCGATGTTACATTACAGGAATTTTCATCGTATCCGTCTCACGGTAAGGATATTGAGCTTGCTACGTTTGTACGGTATTACGGTTTCCGTTCTAGTGAGCAGCTGACGCAGTTTTATTTTTTTCGTTTCTAGATCTAGATTCAGCGTTATTTTTGGCACTCTCCAAAGTATTGTGTATCTTATCTATTCCTGTGATATAAGAAAAAATGAAAATTTAAAAAACCCCCAGCTACATAATTCATCTAGTAGTAGACATGATTCGATCGACAATCTATTAAACACGTAATTATGACACGATATCTAGCAAAAATACTCCGATTCAAACAGTAAAAGGCACATTACATTTGTATGGCTGAACAGATTTTCATCAAACATAGCTAAGAACAAGAGCACTCTCAAAAAAGTCACTTTTCGTCTCGTCTCACGCAAGTCACGAACACGCGTGTAAATAAATATAACCATGATGTCTGCAGATATTCTACACCGCCTGGAACACACTAAAGAACACATGACATATATACATATAGCCGACAACTGAAGAAAATCTGTATATTGTAACTCGGAATTGTGTATATCATAAAAATAGAGAGAACTGATAAAGTTACACAAGATTTTATGGATTGTCTGGACCAGTCAGTCTTTCCTTACCTTTTTGAGTCCACGGACCCCTTGGAAATCGAGCACAATTTTATGGACCCTCTTAATAATAAAAATATCGTACCATTTAGTACAAAAAATACATAAAATAGTTATTTATGCTACAAGTGCGGAAGGTAGGTGATTTCCGATGAGTGGCATTTTTATTCACGAGCGAGCGAAGCGAGTGAGTGGATAAATCGACACGAGTCGGAAATCATCTTACGTACGTGTATCATACAACATTTTACTATGCATTGTGCGAGGAAATAAATAAATTAATAAAAGGAAATTAATAAAATAGCGGGCTTATTCAAGCGCGTTCAGAATATCCACAGATTAACTAATAGTTCCTCGGGCATATCTACTGCGCATGTGCGAATAGCTGTCACATCGTAACGCAATAAGGCACGAGCAAAATATAAGTTCTGCCAAACACATTTAATTAATATTTAAAATTAATTTATTGATGAAAATCTAAATCTAGAGTAATTCAAAACGCCTAAAATAAAGTATTAGTTTTATTTTACCTTTTATATGAATCTGTACATAACTATTTTTTTAAACTTTTCTCAAATAATAAAAACTCTATGCGTCGGGCTGACGTTGGAGTTAAAAATTAAAAAAATACAGGAAAGTAAAAAGCACTAGTGAAAAAAAGTGACACTTTCCGCACAATTTGGTTGCTTGGAAAACCGCTCTTTTCGAGGACATTCATTGTAAAATATTAATCATATCGTTGCTTTTTCGCGACTAAATTAATGATATTTGGGTTGATGTTACTACTAAGGTACGTGTAGTCCCAAATCGGCTTCCACTTATGATCTATTTTTGTATATGTTATTAGTAGGTATACACAAGAGCAGAGAATGCCATTTCACAGAGGTATGGGGTTGAGAAAAGTTGTAAATGTTTCATTGCTTCTTCTTATGTTTCGTTATAATCCTTTTTTACATTCACCCAAAACCTTGATAAAAAGGATTTTTGTACTTACTTTTCAAAGCGGAATCACATTATATTTATTTTAATTTTATTTATTTATTTATTTATTTACTCATTAATTATTATAACACCTTTACAGAAACTTCCAAGGCGATGTTATAACATACATATAAAACATTAAAATACAATACAAATCAATCGTTTCAATAAGACATTCCCATACATTTATCATCATTTAAATGGTCAGACCTTTTTCAATTATGTTTTGCGCTACTTTGACGAATCTCGGCAGGTTTTGGCAAAATATATCTTCCGATAATGTTACAGTATTTATCAAACGTATGACTCGCGTCATAGGGGTAAACTTAAGTAAGTTAGTCCTAGCCAACGGTACGTCTAACAGAGCTGGGCGGCGGCGTGCGCCCACGCACCCGTCCGGCGCGCACAGCCGCAGCGCCTCCAGCACCTCTGGGTGGTGCAACAAACCTAGCAGTACGCTAGCCACATACTTGACCAGTTCTCCTGTGCCGTTATCAAGCCAGTGATATCAGTAACAACAGTGTTGAAACGGTCTACTACCCAATTTTTGTTTTTATCGGGTACAGGAAGTTTTTGAATGCAAATTTTAGTAGATACTTTTGGTAGCATTAATTTATTATTGTTAAATGCTCTATAGAAAAGACTGCGGACACCCATACATATACTCGCGGACCCGTGGACCAAAGGTTACACTTCTATTCAATAAAATCCTCTTTCTTGTCACTCTAGACTCTTCATTTTGTAGCAGGATTTTATACGATCGCGATGTATTTTTATTTTTTTATCAAAATTCTGTACTTACTTAAAGAAAAACAAACAAAGTCTAACTTGGTATTATTGTACTATGTATTAGTTAATGGTTGCGACTGTGAAACCTAGGTAAACAATCACTAATTGGTAAATAGTCATTCTTGGATTGGCAATTTTATTAATCGATGAATCAAAATTATTCAATTCGTTCATTATTTATTTCAATTAAGTCTTATCAAATTTTTATTAATCGCAATAGCGTTGGTGGCCTGAAAATCAATTCAACCAAATTGATGTGGGCAAATTCCGTATTACTAAATTATTTTCTCCCTCTTCTTAATTTTCGGCACGAGGCAAATCATTCAAAAATGTTCCAGGGCCTTCCTTTTATAACTCGATAATAATAACGAAACCAGAGATACCTAACTAATATAAAATCAAATTAAATTCAGAAGATGTTGTTATTATTAGAGAACTTTGAAGTCATAGGTTAGGGCTTCGGTTCTTTTACGTTGCTTGATTTTGTATCAAAGTTTATTCAACAATGTAAACGATTTCATTCGGTTTAAAAAAATCGATGTGCACTTAAATAAAAGAAAGAGTAGGTAGTTTTACTAGAATACCTGCTTTTCCAATTAATTTCAATGAATAAAGACATAATTTGTAAAAATATTGGCGTTTTTCGCAAGATAAAGCAGTCCTCACCTCTAAATCTTTAGATCCATGAGAATAACTTCCACACAAACGGTGTGATATTGTATGTATATACCGCGAGATACCGTTACCGACATAGCCCGAAGAATTGCGTGTGAATTTAATTAAGTGGCAATGGGCAGGCCATATTGCTCGCAGAACGGATATTCGAAGGGGTCGAAAAGTTCTGGAGTGGCGACCGCGAAATGAAATACGGTACGTTGGAAAGCCTCCCATTAGGTGGACCAATGACCTGGTTAAGCTTGCGGGAATCCACTCGATGCGGAATCACGGGAGTGGTCAATGTGGCGACGCCTGGAGTAGGTTTATGTTCAGCAGTGGACGTCTTTCGGGTGAAATGATAATGATGAATGAAGACCGCGGGATACCCGACGAGTGGGAGCGGTAAGTGATTCGCACAACCTGTGACGTCACACATTATTCACTGAGGCACGCACGTCACATACCTGTTTAATACAAGGTGAGCGGAGGATAGATGGAACAAGAAAATTAGTAAACGCAAATAATAAAGCGTCATTACTTTAGGGTTTTCTAAATATGGGCATACAAATATACTATTAGTTAAGATAAAGATGAAACTAGATTTTTTACACCTTCATATTTAAACAGATTAACTTATTTCATCTCTAACTTTTGTTTGGAACATTAAGGACCGGTGATGTAGTCACGCTTTGTTCGTTTCCAGAGCTTTGATGCTTCTATAATACGATCCTTTAGCGAGAATGCAACATGACCTCAAAGTGACAAAGGATATATCTCCCATCATTATTTTCTTTGCAGACGGTAATGTAAAATTACCTCGACGTTCAAAGCTCTCACGTGAGTTATAATTAATAAAATGTCATTGCTCATATCATCAAAAGTAAGAATATGAGTGAATATGTTAATGTGGCGAGGGTGCACTTAACCATAACGTCATCTCGCAGTTTATGTGTTACCTCGTATTAAAACAATGAAAGCTGAACATAAAAATGTTTAAACATCGGCCTTGCCCAACAATAATACATTAATGCTTATTATCTTATTCGACTTCCACTTAATATAATCATTTGGTACTAATTTACTTTCATGTGTTATTAAAACTTTTACATGACGAGTTTATATCTTTCACAATGCTACAACATCAGCTAAACCTAATTCAAGTGTCTAACTTTTCGTCATAAAAAAATCGCTGTTTAAACATTTGCGGGAAACTTTTTCAAAGAAAAGAAAAGCAAAAGATCTGTGCTATTATTTCTCGAAGGAACAACCAACAACTTAATTAATCTTCCCCAGGCATTGTACACTAGAACAATCAACAACTGAACAGGAGTTTAATCAAATAAATTATGGTCTTAATAAATAATCTCGGCTGTACCTACTCAGATACAAAAGTTGAAGAAACGTAAGTAGTTCAAATAACGAGAAAAACAGTAGATGAAATAATTAAAAAAATCAAAAAACCCGACTGCTTCAAAAGCGAACTAAAAAGTCGTAAACAAGGAAAAAATCATGCTGTGCAGTCGGAGGATACATATTCGCCGGCTGGCTGGCCAAAATCTGGTGTATCCTCCGCCTGCACAGCATGATTTTTTCCTTGTTTACGACTTTTTAGTTCGCTTTTGAAGCAGTCGGGTTTTTTGATTTTTTTAATTAAGTTTTTTTATTTATAACTTTTTAGTTAGTTTTTTCGAATTAGATACATTTAAACATATAAGTGTTATATATTTTTGAAATCACCTCTTAAAATCCTTTATTTTGATACCCCACACGATGGGTTTGGAAGAAAAAAAAAATTTGGGCCCCCACAATATGGCACCCAAAATCCGCCATTTTTCTATTATCCAATTTTAATGTAGCCTATGACACTCGCAGGGTTAAGACGCATCGATTGACGTACGAATCATCAAAATCGGCCAACGCGTTTGTTCTCTGGAACGCCACATAGGAACAAACATACATACATACATACATACATACTTACATACATACATACATAGACTGATAAACACATTACCCTCCTTCGGCAGTCGGGTAAATAGGTGATTTACTTTATCTGAATAGAAGAATGGCAATACCTACGTTACCTAGTAACTTAACACACAGAATCACGATGTCATAATATAAATACATCAACGAACTAAAATACAGTTTTCTTAAATTAAGCTAAATTAACTTAATTTGAGAAAACTGTTTTTTTTTGTATGTAAATGTTGCAGTTGATTTAATAAACTTTGTTTTAAAAACATTTTCTTACAACTTTTTGATTTTTATTTGTTCAAACTAAACCCAAAACAGTGAAATAGCTAAAGAATTCTGTTCTTAACGACATTTGTTTAATACATGCGCGCTATTTCCTGAAAATATTGGCATTTTAATGCAGATTGTGTTTTATTTTAATAAGTGAATTCTGAGTTTCTTTTTAGTAACTTTAGTCACACAAAGTCATGAAATATTTTTCCAATAAATATATCGATTGCCTTAGTACCAACTCAACATACAGCACAAATCGTCCTGTTCACAGACAAATATAATTGATGGCGGAACCTATTTTACCCAACCAATAAAAATATACGATTCCCCTCGAATTCGATCTTGAACATAAATCGAGATGATGAGCTAATTGAATGAATAAGTAACTTGAGAACTCGATGGTTGAATTTATGATAAAAGCTTTGGTTGTAGTTAAATACTTCGTGTTTTTTTGGCATCAACAGCAGCTAAGAAGGTACTTTACTTCATGTTCTTCCTTTTTTGTGCGGTTTTTTTTTATCTGTGTTTTTGCCTCGTAGAAAAAACAATGTGGAGCGATTTATTTGCGAAAATACTTACTGAAAAATATTCTATACTTACCTATGAACCTGTTGTACAGGTGTAACCATAAATTTTCTGAAGTTTATTTACAATCAAAACGGTTTACAGTATAAAAGCTATAACTTGCATACGAGTACAATGGCTGAGGCCCCATTAGTCCTTTGCGTTGCGTTGTGTCCTCGCAGCGTCGACGCTGCGTCATTTTACATTTATATATTTTTTATTACGGGCCATGCCACATTATGCGTTGCATCGTCGTACGCAAAGTTTCAACGGATTGACGGACGAGAGATGAAGTGAGGGGAGGGTGTTACTGCTAAGAAGGGCAAAACAATTTTGAAATTTACAGAATATTTTTTATAGAACTTATTAGTTTTTGGAAACACTTTAAAAATAGACGTTCTCTCAAAAAATATTAATATTTTTGAGCGATTATTATTGATACTGTCTGTAAATATTGATACGATATTTATCTTAATTTTTTTCCATTTGCCCGTCCCTAATCCAAACTGAGACGCTGCGCTGCGACGACGTGCGTCGCCCTCTTGCGTTGCGACGTCGTGCGACGTCTCTACGCAGATGTGGCATACAATGCGTTGATCCGGTGCGACGACGCAACGCAACACACTAATTTGGGCCTTAGCCGTATTAGTATTATTTAAATAAATTTAATTTTGGTCTTCGTACCGTACACACAATACAGTTAACCTGATAACCTTTTCTCCGTGTTCACATCTCTTGGGATACAAAGTGATCTATTATAATTTTATCTCAGAGCATCTCAAGAGAATTTTGTACGAATGTTTACACTTCAATAACTTAACAAACATGCCAACTAGAATTTAAGTTTTACCTACAATGTATTCAATATGGGCTTTAAAATGAAATTAGTCTATTAATTGTATATTATTCATCGACACATCTGTCAATTTTCTCAATGTGGTGTCTACTGTCTAATCTCTTCTTACTTTCACACTAAGTCTAACATTTTGTAGCATTGTGGAATTTAAGCCTCCATTGCCTCTATTTTCTGAATCCGTCGAAAGTTTCAATAAAACATTGTTTGGATCACGTCCACGTGATTTCACTCGTCCACAATGGTCACCTTTGTTATCGTGAGCATGGACATCCAACCATGTGGTGGAAATCCACTCGGTTTTATAACCTCCAAATAATTCTTATTTTTCTTGTTCCTGGTAAAAAAATTTAAACCTTTTTTATTTTTGTCTTTTTAAGGCTGCAAAGGGATAAATGCATATATAAAATTGTTGCGTCACCTACCTGAAAAATAAATCTAAAGCTCTAGTTAGTGAGAGTCGCGGACGACGTCGCTCGACGGGATGTGCCACAATAAGCATCCGTCAGAAGGGTTCTGCCCTGTGGTTTTTAGCATCACATAAAAGACAAAACTGCGCTGTGTAGAAAAGCCCCGCTGTAACCGCTGTGTATTTTATATGGCTATGGGTGAAAACATTGACCCGAAACTTAATAAAAAATGGCACGGTTTAGGGTAAAACCCAAACTCAAGAGCACGTAAATCGCTTAAACAATTTTATAACCAAAATGTCTTCAGATGAAGTATCGGTTCAAACGAAGAGAAGGCAACCTGCCATTTACTCGGTTTGTTTCAAGTATAAGCCTCGTAAATCTTTTCACGTGCAATTTCGCTAACAAATCGTCAATTGGTTCCCCAAGCTACAATTGAAACATCAATACTAATTGTTACTCTTATATCGACTTCTACACACTCTACTTTATATTTAGGCGGTGATTTGTGGTCGGAGCTAAACTCGCGTGCTCAACCTCTCAGTGTATCTCAGTTAACTCGAACAATACGGAATATATTGTACAAGAAGACGCTGAGCAGTTAGGTTTCAGTCTGAGATAGTCATTCAGCTAACTCTCAATCTACGTCTATTTAAAAATATATGAAACTGTGTTTTATAATTTTTACTGATGATGACATGAGATAATAAAATGTGTGTTGTGATATGTAAAAATGTTAAGTAAATGCAAGTAAAATTCCTGCATCGAATCTTGATTCCATCTATTGTGTCTAGAGGATGAAAAGAAATATCCACTGTGGAAGTAATGACTTTGATTTGGTCTACATAGATGTTCTTAATGAAGTCTGACAAGTGGCCTTCGGTCTTTATTAATAAGGTCTCTATCAGACTAATGACTATCTTATTCCCCACTTAAATGTTTCAAACTACCAATGAATAGGTACTACATACATGTATAATGATATCATAAATCACGTGAAAATTAATAAGTGTCTGGTGTGACAGATGTGTCTCATAGCTGCTGTGACTTTGAAACTTAACTAATATCAGACAAATAAGGTGATGTTGGACTAGTTAAATGACTCACAAAGGAGCTGAGTTATGAGGATGGAATACTTTTAAAGTATACCTAGTAACTAGTACTAACTACCGAGACTAAGGACTTAATAAACTTAAAATGTTGGTCAAAATATACTCTGTTTATTTATATTCAACGATATTTTAAATTTATTTGCTTAGTTTTTAAGCTGCTACATGAAGCTCGTCACTTTGTTTGTAATTATATGAAGTGACTATAATTCACGAAGAAAGACGCTAATTGTAGTAGCTAAATAATTTTTCTTTTCCATTAAATAACACCTTGATTAAAATTTAAAATTAAATTTGATAAACTCTGTACGCTGAAAGTGCCATAGCTCATGTGTTTAAATTCCCAGCACGAAAACACCATCGCAGATAGTTTATTGTTTCCGAGAGTAATATGCTACTATTTAACAAAGAATGGCCGAGTTCAGTTTGATTTAACCCAATATTACGCTTCACTTGATTTACCCTGCGAATTCAACAGGCATCGATAGTTTCAACAGAATTCACTGATTAATTAATCATATTTGTAGCTACACTTTCAGTGAATACTTTTATTAACTATATACTGCACATATATTGAACATTACCATCGTGACGAAACTGCCGTCTCCAAAAAGCTAAGGAGCCGCTTATCTTTAAAACTCTATTAGGCGTGGCTTCCATTGCACCTCTCCCTCAGGCCGCCTCTCTGATTACGCTCCGCTCCGACAATTCGGTATGTATAGTAAAAATTAACCCATGCCGTGATCATGTGATTCCAAAACAATTTATTATTATATTATTTTTACCTTATTTTTTCATTATTAGCTCTTAAAATTTTAAGATCGTATTTATTTTCACAAAAATACTTAAAGTCACTTGACTTTTACTTGACTTTGTGGTATTCATTCCACATCTTTTAGTCTACTTACGTTTTATAACACTATAAAAACCATACCTTCATATCTGTTGATGTTGTATCAACTCATGTAACTCATTTTTATGTATTCTTTGATACTGTTTACACCTGAAAAGAATATTTTTAGTTATCTCTGATTGATTTGTATTCTCAACTTAAATTATATTGCTAATTTGTAAAATCTTGGAATATTTTATACTCTTGACATTTTCCTCTGATCTGACATCTGTCTGTCTATTTTATTTCCTTAAGCCATAGGTACCAACATAGGTACCATGGACTAGCTAGACCTTCCTTAAACTAGTTGTACATTATTATAAGGGCAGCGGCAGACTGCGAATTTGACTCTGTAAACCATTTTTTTATTCGTTGTGGTCTTGATTTCTTAAATTTCAAATTTAGAAGTGATGACAGAACGAGGGAAAATTGCTCACCTGCCTACCTGCCCGATTGGCTGCTTCTCCGTCGTGGTGCCTGCTCACCTACCCACCTCGGGCATTCCACGTCTTCCTGGCCGACCTGATGCCTGGTTAGCTGCCCACGTCGTGCGAAGCTGGCCCTTAGTTTTTATTATCTATAACCATTTTCTTAGTTTTAGTTTATAATTACTTTTATTTTTATTAATGTGGCTTACGTTTAGCTGTGCTAAAGGTATCGTTACAACTTCTAAATGACGTCATAAAGTTGTTAGAATGGCATAGTACCTGGCGTTTTCACTGACGCTTGACACATACAAACCAAAAGCCCACTTGCACGAAAAACATAACTCAGTGTTAGTTGCTAACACGAGGTTAAATTGACAATTCGTCATACAATATTGTTTATAATGTTAATAATAATAAGATATAAATCCAGTTAGAGTGCCTACATTCCTAGTACTAACTGGAAAGGTATTCATAACAAAGTAAAAAAAATTAAATACCTAATACGACACTCAAGAACAGTGTGCAGTACAACTGTTTCCATGTTATTTCTGCTGTATTTCCTATTATCTTTTGCTTTAGACTACATTTTGCGCAGAATATTATTTTGCAGAATAATTACAAAATTGAAACAACCAAAAATTAGGATTGAATAGCAGATATTTTGGTAGCATATCCTACATCTTTAAAATAAAATAATTATTACTAACAACAAGACATCAAACATCAGTATATCACAAAAACAGAAATTACTAGGAAGCCTTCCAGTGTCGCCTGTAAACGACTTGAATACGAAATTAATAATACTATTTAAACTATAGGTCGAAGCCAGACTAGCGCCTAGCTCCTGGAATCTGGCTATTCAAATTATTACGGGTCTGTAGCAAATCAATATAAAATCGTAGCCAATTCAGGAATAACTTCGATATGAAAATATATCGTAAGACGTTTTGGTAAGTTACCAACGATGCTACGTATTACTACGGTGGCGGAACAACATAAACCTCACATTAAATAAAACTGCAATTCTTTTGAAATCTACGTTAACCTATCACCGTCACCATCGACCACATCATCGCTTACCATCAGGTGAGATAGTAGTAAAGCGAGAGCCTACGTTGAATAAAAACAAAAACTATAAATATTCGAGGAGTCAATCAATCGAAAGCTTTCAACTGTGTTGCTTTACAAAAAGCTACGCCCACACCAGCTGGTCACGAAACTATTTTTATGCATAGAGCTTTTTGGGATTTCAGTTTTATTCAAGGATTTTGTTATAGTACAAAGGCGTTTACTTTACCGTTTCAATACCGGGAGCACCCAAATACGCCGAAATATTTTATTCCGAATTTCGATGTTCCGATTTTCAAAAGTCCGAATTTCATAATACCTAAGAATTATAATAGTAGTATATAATTGGGGCATCTGGATCACATGAGATCCAGACACCCCAATTATATCTATTCAAATAGATAAAAATGTCTATTCGAATAGAAGAAATATTGTTTTTTGAAAAGATGGTCTATTCTAATATACTGTTTAATTTATCGGAACATATCTATTCAAATAGATGAAATTTTATATTTTTCGTTTTGAATAGATTGTATAATCTAAATGGACTCCCTATTGAAATTACATTGTTCTATTCAAATAGGTTAATGTTTATTGAATAGTTCTTCTTCTTGTTGATTTGAAATGATGGAGGACTATCAGATATTATTAGATTTTAATTAGCTATTCAAACTGGTGGAATCCTGTCTAGATGCCGCCAATTCACATTGTTCGCGCTAACGTGTCGTCAAAGATGTGTTAAATTATTAGATAATTTTATGAGCTATACTCACTAGAACATTGTGTTAATTCATCATGGTAATAATAGAGGTCCTGACTTGGAAAATCGAATAAAAAAATATCATCAATTTATTACAAATACCTTTATTCACAATCCATAGTTTTAAACAAGTAATTTTTTTAAAGCACATACGTTTGTCCTATGTTTATCTATTTAGATTATATGTAGAACAGTTATTCATTGAGGAAGGATTTTCATCTTCTGGCAGCACCTGATAGCATAGAATAACTTCTGAATCAGGAAACACTATATCGCGCACTATATTTCTTGTTACTAATTTAATGACAGGCGGAGTATTTGATGACCTTTCAGCCGATTTTTCAGGACTAGGATGTTTGTTGCCAACTCGAACAAATGTAAGTAGCTCATTGTGATCACTCTTGATTGTGAGATATCGCGTATTTTCAAAGGTGGATTTTACTGAGTTTTGCTCTTTTTTGTTTGTACTGTCCTGAAGTTTTGATGAACTGGTGTTCATTGTTTTTTGGTCAGTCATGTCTTGAGTTAATAGAATCTCGCCACTGGCATTCTTGAAAATAAGTTTAGATATGCCTTCACAAGTATATTTCACTGAATCTTGCATTGTAGCTAATATAATTTATTTTTAAATTGTTTAATTCAGTTTACAATTCAACCTATTAACTTCAATTGTAGAAGCCGAATGTCTCATAAAATGTCTGTAAGTAAATTTATAGTTACTTGTGACTCCTTTACTAATAACATTTAGCAGCTTATTCAGCAGACAATCAATCTATGCTCCTCCACTTTAGTTTTTTATATTCTTGTTTCTTTAAAAAATAGACGCTTTGATTGTTCAACATAATATGTTCCTTTTACAGCATTTAAATAAAAGCAATCAGGAAAATATATAGCATGTTGCATCCAAGGATCATCGTAATACTCCCAATCTTCGATAACACCTCCACACGAAAAACACATAACTTTATCGGTTAAACCATTTCCACAGTAAAAAAAACCTGCATCAGCCATCTCCATCACCAATCTTCGTTTTGAATCTACTGTAGCCCAATAATGTCTGAATGAACATAATCGAATTTTGTATTGATTATATATTTCATATCGCGGGCTGGAATAATGTTGAATCATTTTATGAGTCTTGATACGGGTATGTATGAAAACATAATGAAGTATTGTATTCGGTGCTGTCAATTTATCAAGATGTGCTCCATATGGGTCAGGACTTACCTTTACATTTTTTTGTTTCTTTAGATTATTTTAACACAGTTCGATGTGGTATTCTGTACTTAATTTATTTGTTATAAAATAAAACAAGAAAACATTTATTCAAAAACCTTTATTCTCAATATATTGTTATGATATAAACAGCTATACTAATTACTTGCTAACTTATATTTTTTCAAAGCAGTCCTTATCATCTAAATTACTGTTAAAATACTTGTATTATCAACCCACTTTTTTAAACAAGTAACATTTTTTAAAGCACATACATTCGAATGATACACACAGCTTAATATATTACTAGACATTCCATAATCATCAAATAATTTCTGTAAACTTGGACAGTTTTTATCTTCTAAATTATATATTTTGTCATGTTTTACAATGTTTTTTAACCACAACACTTTTTCACATCCTTTAACGTAAATGTTTTTATCTTCCAGATAAGGTACAATATATCGGTGCAAGTTTAAGAATGGTATAAAACCCTCTTTCCAGAAAATGTTTCGGTTTCGCTCTATCCAACTTACTTGTAATCTTTCTTTCTTTGTAAGTTTGTAAAATGGGAATGGTGGTTTGATTAATAAAACCATAACTTGATTTCCACATGCTATTGCTATTTCTTTTACGATAAACTCGTTACTTTCCGTCTTAAACCCTTGCACATCAACTATAGCGTTCATAATAATTTCTTTACAATACCACTTAAGGGTTTATATTCGAATAGACGGTCGTTGATGATTAGACAATAGGCAGATGTATTTTCTGGTATATCTTCAGAACTTTCTATTTCCAGTCTCACATCTATAGCCCCAGTTTTCAAGGCTTCGTTCTGTCTTGAGCAATCAATTACAAATAAAGGAGCCTTTTCTTTAAATTCGTCTAAACCAAGCATTGGTTCAGACCGAGTGTTATAATAAGACTGACGAAATTTGATGAACATTTCATATAATATATAATACTTATCATCTGAAAATTTCGCATTCACCGATTCGTATGGATAATATTGGGAATTTAAAAAAAGAGTAACATTAGTTAATTTACAATTGTCAAATATTGAGCAGTCTTTACTTTTCATATTTTTTCTATTTGTCTGCAAACCAAAGATCACATACCTTGGTTTTTCGAGTTGTGAAGCAGTTTTAACAACCCATGTATGTTTTGTAGTTCTAGGTAATAAAGGGTATTCGTACAAGTCCCAATTTCTAAAAGCTATTTGAATAGGACGATCCTTTTCTAGATGTTTTAGTAAAGTTAATCTTTCCCGATCTGAAACTTTTATATGAGGCATACGCCATTGCAGTCTCTCTATATTTACTTCAATAGTGTCATTATTATCAAGTGTAACACTATTAAGATTTGAACTGCTTCTTTTAATTATAAGTTCATGTTTACAGTTAATGATAATTTTATTATAATCTTCCGCAAATCCTAAAACTTTATTCAGAGGTATAAGGGCACTAAAAATACCATCATTATCTTTAATCCCTTTCAAATTCCAACCCCAAATGGCGGCAGCCTTACTTTCTCCCTCGCTCATTGAAACATATGATTTTAGAGTTGTAGAAATACCTGCATTTTTTATTCGGTCAATCTCTACACCATTAATTTCATATCGAATGTCTTGAAATAGAAATGATATATGATTATTGGTAAAATTAACAGCCTTTCGTGTTAGTTTTCCTGCCCCATCTTTCGAAACCGTGGTGGCTCGACCTTCAACGTAAATGTAGCTGGCTGAAGGTAATACGTACAAATCTTGTTGATTTATGGGTATACGTATTTCATCATTTTCATTAAAACAGTTGCTATATGGATTATAAGTATGATTTTCATAACTCACTATAGAGTTGTCGAATTGTGGTAAATCATTCACTTGAAGAATACTCATAATTTAAATCCCAAAGCTCGAAGAAATAATCTATTACCTTTAGTTATTTTTTTTATTGTTCGTATAATATGTCTTCGTCTTTTGATGGTGCGAGAAGGAGTAAAACTATTAACTTTGGCAGTTGTTTTTATATTGTAAACTATCATATTTTTTATTTTATTTTCACTCTATTCTAATTGACATTCATCTCTTGTGGCAGACAATGTCAATATGTTGTCTTATGTAGCAACACCTAACATTTAAACCATGTTTAAGTACCTAATGAGTTGATAATACCATTATTTTTTCCAAAACTCTTTAAGAAATTTAATGCATAAATGTCCACAATTGAATAAGTTATTATTTTGAAAATTATTGTAATTATAATTAATATTGTTAGAACCTACATATCGAACAAATTCAATTGGAGGTTTCAAGTTGCCGTAACTGTCAAAGTACTCAACATATTGATTTATAATTACATAGGCTACCCAATGTGTACCAGAATTTTTTGAATTATCTAAATTTATGATTCCACACTCTTTAGAAAACGGAGAATTCGGTAAGGTATCTCTCATATACACTCCGCGAAAATAGGGAATGTTTTTGGTAAAATGTAAGATATCTATATTGGTAAGAGCACGATTAGGTAGCCTATGATTTAGTTTTTTTTCTTTGAATTTGTATATATCCCGAGTCCATCCTTGTAACGGTTAAGCTGCAGTCCGTTGCCAATATGTACACCTTCCACATTCTTACTATGTCTTTTCATTTCTTCTAAACGCTTTTTTGCAGCTATATATTCATTTATGGTTTTGACGATTCCAGCAATTCCACTTGCAATACTGCCAGCAGCGGACAAACCAGCAAATATTGGTATTAAAGGTAGAACCCCTCCAGTCTTAGGAATCGGTATTATACGTGGAATCGTGGTAGATGAATCGCGATTCAATTCTCTAGCAGCAGCGTAGGCCAATTCTATTAGTTTTTTCCTACACTTCGGTTTAACCTTTTTAATGCATTTTTTTGTATTGTTTACTAAATTTTTTAAGTTCTTTTTGAGCCCTGCTCCAGAACTTACTTTTGATAACATTATATTATTAACTAAATTGGCAGCAAATTTTTCTCCTGTCCCTGCATCGGAAGACAAAGCACGCTTTTTTGCCATTTTTAATAAAATTATATCTGCTTTGTGGCGATCTTCCAAACGTTTGGAATTGTTATATGCAATATCGTGATGTTTACAATATTCGTCTAACTTGTTAACACCTTTATCACCTCGAGCTAATCTTTCACGTAATTTAGTTCCTGGACCACAATAATTATATCCTGGCAAATGGAGCTCAAATGGTAAATTATTAATTAAATTATTAATAAGTCCTTCTCCTTTCATGTATACAAACAGAATGAGATAACTGTCATAGACCATGATGTTATATTGATAAAGCATTCATAAAACATTGGTATCGGCAATCCAACTATTTTCGCAGGATGATAACCCCAACCATTTCACGAAAACTTTTCTGCCCTTGCGTTTTAAAACTTTTTCAACAAGGTAAATGTTGGGATGTTTGGTTTTTTGTAATTCTTGATCGTAAAATGCTCCTAAAATAGGCTGCTGTTTAACATCTTGTAATAAAAATGTAACAGGATTTGTGTTTTGAACTTTACTGATTTTGAATATCTCTGTTGACCAGTTACGAGTGTAACCTTTTTCAAAACAACCTTTATGTTTACTTATTCGAACAAAATCGCCTGTCTGTAACTTAGAGCATTTTGTTTTTGTTCGATTTAAATTGAAATATCTCTGTAGTACTTTTGTTTTATTGCTATGATTAACTTGAGCCGGCGGTAAACCAATTGTTCTATGTATGGTATTATTATATCGATTGATGGTTTTTGCAAGTGTCCCGTCAGTCCATTTATAATTCCCTTTTAAACTAAATTCCTTGAAAAGCTTACTCTTTATCGTCCTTATTAATCGTTCTACAATTGAAGCCTTTTTCGTTGAATAAGTGCAGTAGTGATTGATAGAATTGTTTACTAATATTTTTTGAAAACTTTTATTGTAAAATTCTTTTCCAAGATCTGTTTGCAAATTTCTAGGGATTCGTTTTTCTCTACTCAACAACGTAATAAAAGCTTCAGATACAGCTTCTTTGGTTTTTTGTTTAAGTAGAATAGCCCAAGCGTACTTAGAGAATCCATCAATGATAGCTAAAATGTATTTGTTGTTGTTGTTGAATTTGGAGAAACTTTGCATATCCATTAAATCAGCTTGCCAAAGATCATCAATATCTTTTAATATTACATGTCTTCGAGGAAAATTTATTCTTGCACTTCTATGAATTTCGTTTACAATCACTTTTCACTTTGCTCATTTTCTCAACTGTCACTTCTGAATTACAAAATTATACTGATAATATGTTTATATGATGAGTCTTTTTATTCTTTTATTACACCCGCTTCCTTTAACTCTTCTATAATTGACAATATTTCGTTGTCCAGATTAGTATTACCTGCAGTTTTAGATGCTATCAACAGTTTAAGCCGGTCCACTAATTCATTAGGATCATCCCAATACACAAGTTCGGTACCTTTTTTATATTTTTTAAGATACGGCAGGCCAGCACCTCGTTTTTGTTTAGATTTTATTTCTGTAGGTTCTTGTAAACGTTTACTAGACTCAGGAAATAACGGTTTGATCACTTGAGAATATTTTATACCCTTATCACCTTTAACTTGTCCTGCAGGGTCAAAGTCTCTTTTATGAGCATTAGTTGTGATGAGTATTTCTTTGTAAACTAATTTATCATTTAAATTGACTAAACTTAAATCAGGCTTCTTGCGAAGCAATAATTCTTTTAGACCAGGTGTTATTTCATACTTTTTGTTAGCTACGCGAATAAAATACAATTTATCAGATTTCTCGCGAGTGGTAGAGAAATTAACTATTTTATTTCCAATCATATGCTTATCATTCTCTGAACGTACACCAAATGGTATATTCATATCATCGTATATTTCAAAGATATCTTCTTTGTTCAGCGACATGTTATTAACTTTGTCTGATTCAGATGTGTTACCTTCTTCGTCTTCAGAATAAAACTTTTCTGATTCAGATGATTCATGTTTGTGCATATCATGTGATTTATCACGCAAAAACATTTTTGAATATATACCAGTATTTTTAAATTTGTCATCATAAGTATCTTCAGTTTTTATTATAGAAAACTGCTTGTTAGCTGCTATAGCATTAAGAGGGTCAGCAAGAGGTTTAAAAAAATACTTCAGATGAGTGTCAGTACTAAATTCATAATCTTTCATTTGTTTCACCTTTTCCTTTATAGCGTCCGCGGACTTTATTAATTGATCTTTAATGTAATGGTCCATTATACGACTTATTTGTAGAAGTATTTATGCACAAATGATTTTTTTTGATTTTGTTCATAATTTATATAACCATTAATCAAAATAAATAAAGTTATCAAAGGACTGTCTATATCTTCCTTTGTTGAATTCACAATCCTTATTAATTGTTAAAAAATCATAAGGATGCATCCAGATTTTAGAACACATATCTTTGAACCTAGACCACTCCATATCAGAACTAACATGTTCATCATATATATGTTTCATGTTAACTTCATCTTGTTTGAAAATGATCAAAAAGTTTGCATTTTCACGTATTAACTGCTTTGGTATTTTTGAATACGTTTGAGATAAATAAAAACAGTCTATACCTCTATGTCTTCCCATTGTAAAATAATTACGTATGTTTATTTGTTTTTCACAAACTACATCATCGAATATGATAACAGAGTTCAACAATGCTTCGTTAGGATGAATGACATCATCATCAAAATTATAAACAAAAAGTTTTACGTCAGAAACTCTTTGCAAAACTTGTTTTAGAAAACTGTATTTCGGCTGAAAGCTGGTCTTAGAATACAGATAAACATTGTTAAACTTTAATCCGTTTGCATGAATCAATAAACTAATCATAACATTCGTTTTCCCACAATTCGATGGACCACATATTATGCATCGAATATTATTTGGAAGAAGTACACTGTGTTTCGGGTGTAGTGCATTTTCCTTTATATCAATATTTTTAACATCTAATGATACTTGTTGCTTGACGCACTTCATGTTTGTATCTGTTATGAAATAATTCGGGCTCTTGTATTTATAATTCTTGTCAGAGTTATTGGTCGAATCAATATTTGAGTTCCTTTAAATGCGTGAATAGTATTTATGGGTAAATAAATAAGACAAAAATTTGGTAAAACTATTTTATTTAATAAAATTACACCTTTTCAACATAGTCATATTTTTTGTAGTAGAATGAATACACGGCTATAATTTGTCACTTTTTAAAGTAGATACTTTTATAAATATAATATTAAGCTGAATAATACATTTTAAGAAATCGTATCGCAATGACCCCATGGTAAGGTTTCAATTTGATTCGGAAGTACGTGTCTTTTATCGTCACTTCTATTTAATGCAATTTTATTCACTTGTTGTGAGTAGATAACGTGTTTAATTGATTTAATTACATTCATTTTACGTTTGATAATTTTGTTATTGTGTAGAGCAGCATTATAATCAGAAAGCTTTAATTGATTTGTTACAGGTTTCGTTATACCTTTTGCCTTCTTTAATGTTGCCTTTACACTTTTCAAACAATAAAGTTTAGCCCTCAAGCCAATGAATTCATAAATTACTGAGCCTCCGAGTTCGTCTTTAAACAAGCCTGGTACTTTTTCATTAATTTTAGGTATTCCATATGGATTATCATCAGCAAAATTACTGGTATCAAATGCCGATATATTATTAACCATATCCTTATAAAAATTATTCGTTTCTACTAAGTAAAGTAGGCTGTCTGTGTCAGTGTAACATAGTTTAGCTTTTGTACCATATTTGTTTTTGATAAAATCGTAGTGGAATTGATATAAGTGTTGTTTGGCATACTCCAATACAGTAAAACCAATGTAAATCGGTCTATCCAATATTATTTTTTCAGGACTTAACTGAACAGCCGCAAAGTTTTCTGAAAATATTGAAATACTTTTCAGGTTGGGTTGTGCAATAAGTTTTTCAGCACCTATATGTTTATTTGTTTTATTATTAGAATCTTTCCACATTGTTACTAACTTTACATTTACTTGCTTGCGTTTATTTTCTATTGTTTTTCCAAACACAGCATTATTCAAAAGTTTGAAAAAATCTTTTTCAAAGGCTGAGGTAGATGCTTGACGCAAACGAGTATTTAAATCAATGTATTTTTGCAAGAAATGATCTTGTCTAAATCTAAGAATGCGATGTATTCGGTTTAAAATCAACCCATTGTTCAAGCATTGTTTTAAATGTATGTAGTGAATGACGTAATTATATTTGTCATATAAATTCGCAATTAATTTTGTAGTTTTCCCACCAGGAGGTACAAATCTTTCTGGTGCGAAAGGTAAGTCACTATGCGAATTATGCAATATTTCTGGGTAGGTCAGATCGACTTCCAGAATATATCCATATTCAGAATCATCAGATATATTCAAAACATCAAAGTTAGCACTATCAATTTTTGATAAAAATTTAAATTCCGATACAGGCATTCTTTTTGTCATAGCATATCCGTAGAGATTGTTACAATCAAGATATATTAAAAAAGATGATGGCTTAGTATCATCGAAGTAAGGTAGAAATTTATTATTCGCTTTTGCATGTCGTAGGGAACATTGCGCTAATCCTCCACGTATTCCCTTTTCGAGTAAGTTATACATTTCTAAGTCATGCATCAGCTCCAATTTAACACCAGTACACAAAAGCATTGCGTCCCAGCTTAAACTTGGCGCGGATACATAATATGCTGGATCAAGATTGTAATATTCTAAACTTGTGTTTCTAAAATGTTCAAATATGTCGCATAATAATAATACATCACATTTTAGGTAAAGATCAGTATATTCACCAAGGGAATTGATATTAAAACTATACCAAACTTTTTGTGCATGTGTATATTCATCTTCAGAAATATGCTCCAATTTCATTGTGTTGTAAAAATACTCTCTAGGTGGCAAACATTTTTCATTATACTTAGACCATGTCTCAATATATTCATACGGATAAATACCCTTTTTTCTCAATAAGCATAAATCGGCTTTATCGTCAAATTCTCTTGAAAGATTTACGAAATCTTGTATATGTAAATTCTTAGATAATTCATCTAAACTCGAACTTAAAAATTGATAAGAATCTATAAACTTTATTTGTACGCAACTAGGCTTGTTCTTAATTGCGAGGCTTTTCATTATACACATGTATTTTTCTTTTGATTTAGGAATTATTTTAATAGGACCATCGTACTTAGCCAGTTCTTCAATAAAGAAATGAGCATCATATCCAGACAAATTATGGAAAACAACAGGTATAAACGGACATATTTTAAACGTTAAATTGCACCGAGAGTGTGCTGCTCCTCTGTATTCAGATGTAACATGGTCATGATCTCGAACTTTGTCACCCAATAACAAATGTTTACAAATATGGCATCGAGTAGCCTCTTCGTACTCTCTTTGTTGTTTGACAGACAAAGCTTTCATGGGTCTATTTTCAGACAGTATGGCATTTATGTAAGTGACATCTTCAATTAAACGCGTTATAAATACTTCTACACAATCCAAACCTCTATACGTAACATATTTATTCAAATCTGGATCGTGTGAACAACATATGTAATATGCGAAACAGGATGGTTCATGCACTTTTAAGTTCTGAGTATTTTTAGATCTATTATCAGGACAGTTTAGTAAAATACTTTCAAAATCAGCATAGATGATAAAATGTATTCTTTGTTGTCTCTCATAATTTTTAAATTGTATCATAGTATCTTTTTTCGGTAATATAGTTAACACTTTAGAACAGTCGTGTGAGCTATATTTTGAATCACTAGAAAAAACTTGCAAACAAGCATCGCACAGTAAAAAATTACCTTTGTGATGAGTAACTTGACGACGGATAAGTTTTGCTAGATCTTTAATTAGACAGTAGTGTCCTGAACCATTCCGCTCAAAATACAACAAATTTACATGTTTGTTTTTCTTTGAGCTTGTCATGTATAGAGGTCCAGTCACACGGCACCTTTTATCTAAACCATATATATTAACACTTATATTAGGATTAGTTTTTTCAAACAATTTTATATCAACCAAGGTTGGTGGAAATGTCATTCCTTCAATATTTAAAACATCTTTGTAGTGAGGATATGATTTTGTTCTACAAACATTATTCTTCGATGGGAATAAGGAAGCAATAATACCCCATAGAAAACAATGGTTGTCATTGTTCTGTATGTTTAAACAACTTTTCGTATTCCTTATAGCTGGAGGAAGCTCGATATACGTGCCGCCTCGCATTGGACAATATTTGTTTATATTAATTTCTAAGTGACTTATAGAAATAAATGACCAACCGGAATCACGTTGGTTAAATTCAGACATTTTTCTCTGAAAAGTCTCTGTAGCATTCATGTATATTTCATTTAGATCAGTATTTAGATAAATATTGGCATATTTTGTATTAAAAGATTTCAGCTGGTGCTCATCTGTTTTTGGTAATAAGAAGTAAGCAAATAGCTCGAAATTTACTTTAATACAATTATGTTTCATTAAAAATATTTTAATAAGTTTCAGAATATCGCTTTGATTCCCAGTCAGAAAAGCTTCTGGAGTTAAATACTCCGCATCTGGAACTGGATTTAGGCGATATGTGTTTATTCTGTTTTGAAAAGCAGTTGCAATTATTTCAACGTTTTTCAATTCAGTTTTAAGCAAACAGTTTGATTTATGCATATTAGTTCTCACATGATATCTATATTTCTGTTTTGGTAATTCGATTTTACATTTATCACATTCTATTAAAATATCTTTTTGAATTGTGTTGGTAGTTGGTGCAACTGGAAAAAAAAACAAAATTGATTATATAAGTATGATGATTCTTTAATTGTATAATTATAATATGAATAACAAACTTGATTACATGATTAGCTTAAATAATAACTAGATACCTACTAGGATTATAAATGTAGATATAGTCTAAAAGTAATACTCATATTAGTATCTAATAATAAGAACTCATATAGGTCTGAGAGCTAGATTTGAATTCTTTGCGTGTTGCGCTTATAAATTTAGTCAGATGACCCCAAGCCTCAGTCCCCTCATCCGTCCGGTTTTTGAGAGCTACAACCGCCTGACGCCATCGGTTCATCGGTGCGACATTTTCGATTTCATCACACCGATAAACCTTCAGTTCGATGTAATGCGTACCCACTTTGATAGGCATGCTTTGGCGAGCATGGCCCGTTGCCAGCCTTCGAGTTATCGACGAATGAAGAATAGTAGTGGGTTTTTTACCGGTGGTTGTCTGCGTGTTCCCGTCTTCTTCATCGCTGTCGGTGCCGAATAAATCTGTTGCGGTGAGATGAGGCATACTGACTGGATTAATTTTCATCTTCTTTGAAGATGAGGATGACGACGTAGATGGATTTGTTTTCGGTGGTTGATGGCCCGATCTCGAATCAGAGCTTGGCTTCAACCGCTTTTTCTTTTTTTCGCTGAGTACCACATCTTGCACGGAGCTCTTGTCCTCATCCGACAGAAAGAGGTCGTCAGCAAATCTGGACCTGAAATAATATAAATAGCTGTGATTAGAAACTATTTGTGAGCAGATACACATACAAATCAGAGAACTGTCCAAATTATTTCCAGTGTATACATATACCAAATATCTAATAGACATTAAGTAGTATGATAAAACTGTTGAATGACCTAAGGAATCGAACCCAGGGTCTAATGCTCAGCAGTCGCACTTGCTAAGTAGCTATTCTATTCATAGCATATTTCATTTTCATTCTATGTCAAATTTATTTCCTGTATATACACCAAATATCTAGTAAACAATTAAATATTATGATAAAAACGGTTGTATGACCTAGGGAATCGAACCCAGAGTCTAATGCTCAGCAGTCGCACTTGCTAAGTAGTTATTCTATTCATAGCATAATTAATTTTCATTCTATTCATAATAAATGTGATAAGAAACTATCTGCGAGCAGATACATATTAGAGAACTGCCCAATTTCTTTTCTTAAAATTGACAGAGATCAAATATCGAATAGACATAGGCAGTATGAAAAATACTGTTGACTGACCTAGGGAATCGAACCCGGGTTCTAACGCTCAGCAGTCGCACTTGCTATTCTATTCATAAAATAAACTTCTGCAAAAATAGTACAGAGTTGTTGATACTTATTGAATAGATAACTTAAAGATAGGTACTTACATTTTATGCCGTTGTTTCACTTATCACTTTTCACTTCAGATTAGGTAGATAATTAATTAGAAGATGTTAAGTCACCACCTTCAGGACAGCTAATGTTGATCCAGCTTCCTGTCCGACGGCTTAAATACTTTTAATTATTATACGTCACAATCCCAAATATGGAGAGAGCACACGATTTTAAAACTGTTGACTCGGCTAAACTCCCCGACAACAGATGCAATTGCACATACTATAGAAATATCTTGGGTTTGCTTGTTAGATTTAATTATTTAATAACAAAGCAACGTACTTCTTATGTATTTTTAAATTATACTAGTTTTAATCCCTCCCTCGAATTCGATTAGGTACTCTCTTTACTGTAAGTATCCTTTTATACACTGATGTTGACATACGAGTTCTAAAAAGATAAAAATCAATGGACAAACAGACATTGTTATTTATTATAGGTACCTATATTAGAGGTAAAACTGTTCAGAGATAGTGAATCTTTTTCTTCTTCTTATCTGCATGCTGTTGTCATTAAAATGTTAGGTGGTTTGGCATGTAATGTAAGGATATCCAAGTCAGGCAAACGGAAAGACGATGATGATAATGCGCTTAATTTTAGCTTTGATCCAAGGGTTCGACATCTCTGCTCTACATAGTTTAACGCTTGGGTTGAATTTCATCTTACCTTTTATGTCGAGAAATGTCTACATCAATAAAACCATCGATTTTGAACTCTATTAAACAAAAAATAAATAAATTCTTGAATATAAATAGCTGAAAATACCACCAGAATTCATTCCAGTTTTGAAGGCTGAACGGGAAAGCCTAGCGAGATTGTTCCAGGATGTCGGTAAGTAATCACAATATCATGTATCTAAATTATTTGATGTATGTTGTAATATCGTTATTATCTTTAGGTAACTTGTAGCAATATATTAGTTATTGTAGTAGGTATTTTAGCACTATATTCCCACTTATTTATTTATTAGAAATATTATCTTCTTATGTTCATACATTAAAAGGTTTGTTTTCTCTTTTCAGGATACAGAAGACCTATTCAATTTTGTGCCAGTGGACCAGTCGACCGCTGTTCTAAGACCAGGACAAAAATCCTTGGGCCTTGTTCCACCTGCCCGCAAGAGAGCAAGAACAGAACCATCAATATATTCATACATAAAGAAACCAGTGACACGGGGTACAAAAATAATTAAAATTGAAATTTACGACGCCGATAATATCCCAAAATCTGAAAATTCTATGTGTAATTGTGAAGCTGAGGTGTGCGCTCAACATGTGGTTAAGACTGTGTTATTTGATGACATATACAGCAGTGCCAAACAAATTATAAGTAAAATTCAAGATGAAATAGAAAATACATCATAGAAATCTGTATATCCTACATAACTATTCATTTTGTTATTATTAATTTAAGTAACAGACAAAAATTATGTTATTATAAGGAACTTTTATATTAGAGCTAGGTAACTGTAAATACGATAATAATAAATATAACTTGTTTGACAAATTGGATAACTATGTATCTATGTTGTATAACAAATATATATCTATTAATAAAAAATCGTTTTATTGTTAATACCCTGTTAAATAATATTTTGCTTTAAATACAAATATGGAAAACTAACACATCCTGTTGTTACAACTATTAATAATGGTTTTTCTGACCAGGGATGGAATCGAACCTAGAACCTCATGTTTGACATTTCCACTTTTGCATTTGCGCCAGCTTGATCAAAGAGACTGTTTAAAAGATAAAATAATAACTTATGTAAACAATGCATGGTAGGCGCTAGGCGTCATGCAGTCGCCGGTATCAGATAGCTTGACGAATATGGTAATGAATTAAATAGTTTTGCTTACCTGATGACGTTATTTAGTCAAGACGTTTCTTGTCTGATCGTGTTTGTGTGTTATAACCCATATTCCAGGAGTTAATTCAGTTGTAATCATCACATAAGCGTCATAATACTCATAATATTGCCTCACTTCCTATCTGCCACTAGCACGATGCCAACAGCACGATGCTCAAGCGAAGTACAACTAACTTATTCTTAGACACAGGTGTCACCGGCTTCTACCTTACTAAGAACACCAAGCGGTTGGTGCTCCCAAATTGTTGTAGATACTTGAAAGGCTGCATGACACCCATACGTAGTGGAGGCAACGAATCACTCTCATTTAGTTTAAAATCCAAAACAAACAAATATCTTAATAATTTATCAATAAGTAGATTGAAGATTACGCCAATTTGAATAGGTAATTATAATTTACTTATTATTTATCATTTCTAATCAAGAAGAACTATTCAATAAACATTGTCCTATTTGAATAGAACAATGTTTCAATAGGTAGTCCATTTAGTTTAGACAGCTATCCAAGAACAAAAAGAAAATTTCATCTATTTGAATAGATAAATGCCGAAGAATTAAACAATATATTAGAAAAGACCATCTATTCAAAAAATATTATTACTTCTATTTGATTAGGTATTTTTATCTATACGAATAGAAAAGTGCCGATGAATTTAAAAATATATTAGAAACAACCACCTTTTAAAAAAAAAAACTTCTATTTGAATAGACATTTTTATCTATTCGAATAGATAAGTGCCGATGAATTAAACAATATATTAGAATAGACCATCTATTCAAAAAATAATATTACTTCTATTTGAATAGACATTTTTATCTATTCGAATAGATAAGTGCCAATGAATTAAACAAGATATATGAATAGACCATCTATTCAAAAAAATTATATAACTTCTATTTGAATAGACATTTTTATCTATTCGAATAGATTAGTGCAAATGAATTAAACAATATATATGAATAGACCATCTATTCAAAAAAACAATATTTCTTCTATTCGAATAGACATTTTTATCTATTTGAATAGATATAATTGGGGTGTCTGGATCTCATGTGATCCAGATGCCCCAATTATATACTACTTATAATGTCTATTATTAAAAATCACGAAATTTATTTCACCGAAAGTCGTAAATGCGATTTGTTAGTTTTCCGATTTTCATACGTTGGAAGAATCAAATACTCGAAGGGTTCTCGGTCCGAAAAACGACATTCCGATTTTCAATACTTCTAATAAACTGAAAGTCAACATGTTGTGCTACAAAATTAAGTGACAGAAACGAATCGCTGCAAAACCGACTTTACGCAGTTTTGTCTGCCCTACCATAGATTGTAATTTAAGCCCAAGCCAAAGCTGCGGTGGTGAGCGTTGAAACCATCTGCGACGATAAGCTGCATGCCTGCTTGCATGCTGCATGCTTGCTTTCATGATGCAAATCCCCTGTCTTGCTATTCAGTTTTACAAGGCTTTTTTATTTCGGAATTGTATTAATCGGTATTTTAATATCGTAATACGTATTTTTGATGTTTGGAATTATCATTAAGTCGGATTTTTTTTCTATTCAATCTATTGAAACTCGGTCTTTTGAGAATAGTAATTATAAACGTTAGGAATATTGAAATTTAGGAATTAGGATTAGGAATATGATTAATGTTAAGTCGGAGTTGTTATATTCGGAATTTTGAACCATTCGGAATAATGAAAATCGGTATTTTGATATTCGTATTTGTGACTGACGGAATAAAGTTTTTCTTATTTATGTAGTGTACCCTTAAATACCAGATACTACCTATATTTTACGGTGACAAAAGGTGAATATGAATAATAATTCATAAAATATGTTCCTTGCGGACCCAATAAAATATAACAATGACAGATGCTTGACCTACGCTCATGCATAACTTGTGCTATACACTTATTCAGATACCATGATGATGAGACTTTCCTTACTTGGACGCGAACAGCAACTCATTTTGTCTGAAGCGTGTTCATGACGATTAATAAAAATAATTATTTAAAAACCAAGTAAGATTTTCTCGACCTGTAACCCTACTTATTTATCCCTTTGAGCGCTATTTACCAGAAACAATTTTTAGTATCTTTATTTTACGGGACTATTGAACACAGTTTACGTCAGTTCCATCATAAACTAATCTTAAGTTAACTAACAAAAATAAATAAACTATACAATTGTTTCAAGTGACTCATATCCCTTTTTGTCGATCAAGCGCTTAATAGCCAATTATCTGTGTTCTGGTGAAAAAGTATTGTATAGTATTTCCGTTTGCACAAGTTTGTGGTGTAACCGTAAAATAAAGTTATACAGGCTTTAATTTGTATGGTCGTTAAATATTGGTGTGAAGTCGCTTTCTAGTTTTGCTTTTCGCAATTGTTAATCTGCCGTTTCTTGATTCTAATGTTTATTTATTTTATGAATCGATTGTATTACCAAGATGAAATCATTTCGCTGCAGGCAAACAAACATTAAAATTTTATCGTGTATAGCTCCTACTCGTAATGAATACGCTTTACGGGGAGAAGTGTGAAAATCTCCATAACATTAAATCAAGAAAGAGCTGATTGTTTTATTAAGTGTAGTTTTATAGATTGTTTATAAAACTACGCTTGATAAAATAATATATTCGTCAAACGCCATGAATTTAAAATGTTTAACTGCGCATTTAGGATAACGTTCTTCTCTTGTTTCTAGTATAATAGCGGAACAAAGTAAACCCAATCGAGTTAACTTGAAAATACAATGTAAAAGAACATTACAAGGATTATCTGATGTAAAGGAAGAGGGGAAGAGGGACTTTATTTTTATCATTCAAGCCAAAAACGCGCTTTATGTTTTTAAGTTGTTTTACGGCGTATATTTTAGATATTATCTCTCTCATTTAAACAATGAACCAGTAAACCTTGTTTCCTAGAGACATAATTAACTACTATAATTACTTTATAATTTTAAACAGATGCTAATTAATTCGTGGAAGGCTTTGTGATGGAAGAATTATTAAAATATTTTAATTAAAGCTGGCTCAAGATCCTTATACATTTTGAGGTTTCTAGTGGGGAGAAAATCATCTTCCCTAGATAAAATTTTACTAGGAGGTATAAGTAGATAGTACACGTTTCTATGACAAATAAACAAATATTTTTGTCTCTTATTTCTAAGCTTATTTCTTCACAAATTACTTTTTGCATTTGTACGGTCTCAACACCGTACATTTTTCTGCATACTGGCAACCTACTTTAGGCCAACGATGTGCGTCATAATTTGACCGTATAAAACATCACAACAAAGCAACCAACGAAGATAGTGATCTTATAGCCGTGTTGCTATCCAAACCAAGAGAGAGAAATAGTCGCCTTACATCTAAGTTATACTGTAAGTCACTTAACTGAAATATATTTTACTAGTGGATCTAACTGTGACGTGTTTCTCTCCAACCAACTAACGGCGAATCAGTGTACGGACTTACAACCCGTACAGCATTTAAAAACAAAGGTAATAGACTCAGTTCTATTGTTGCCCGAAAATATTTACCACAAACGTTTCTTCAAAATAACTTCATAATGAATATCTAAGTTGAAACTCTTTGTGATGTATTTTATGCTCCGTAATTAGAAACTCAAACAAAAAGTAAATTTAACAGAAATGGTTCCGGGTCGCAGTCTGTTGATAAAGTTTTAATTGATAAACTTTCACAGAAACTTATCCACCACCAATGAAACGTAACCAGTGGCCAGTGGACGTTAAATTGCTTCCTAGTTAACATAATAAGTAAGACCTTATACGTATTTAAGTATAAGGTCTTTGATTTTCACAAACAATGAGCATTGACGTTTAGTAAAAACATAAAAAATAAAACATTAATGGCTTCTCAGTATTTTGAGGACAAGTGGTCAGTATGTTTAATTTAAATCTAAAAACGTTGCACCGAAACTGTACTTGATATTTTTTTCGTGCGTTGTGTCAATTTCCCGCGGTAACAGAGTTCAAACTACAGTTTCGTTTGGTTTGTATAATAATAATAAAATGTGGTAAAAGGTTATAAGTAGATTTATTCCAATCTCGTTTGCAAGGTCGTAATAGTATTGTTAAAAGATGATATTATTTTGTTACCAAAAATATATTTTATGAGAAGTTTATAGCCGAATACTGTAGTAGCGAGGTAGCACGCACGCTACCTGGTAGCTCATACGAGATACTAGCGTCTCTCTATTGTAATGTATCGCTATCTTAAGAAGTGCGCGTATCGCCGCATGGCATCGAACCGCTGCTTTCTGTAGGCTTACTTAAGGTTTCAAGTTAAACAATAGTACATACTTATTCCATTGTTAATACTTATCCATAGATGCCATATCATATGACAAATAAAAATGACAGATAAAAAGTTTAAACGCAGCAGACCCCATATTACGCAAATAGTAATTTTTTTATATTGATATTATATATTCTCAAGATCTTTGGCAGACCCCCTCTTTAGGGTATATATACCTACCTATTATAAAATGTACGCACGCTTCTGAGGCAATAACCTTCTAATAAATTTACTAAAAACCTTAAACTACTTTAAATTGGATTGTGAAATATCAGGCGATATGGCATATAACAATGCAGTTCTCATTGGAAATTGGTCCGAGGAAAGACTCAAAAATGAGGTAATTTTTATTATTGCTCATACAATTTCAATCTTTGGAAAGGTACCTACTTAACAGCAGATACGTAGCTGGCGTATACCCTTCGTTACCAATCACATCATGTTTGTTAAAGGGGAGTATATACCCGGGTTCAACATTATGCATTGCGAATCCAATGATAGTGTACGTGGCCAAAGCTTAGGCTTTTTCCAGGTTAAGTAATGCTAATGAGAACCAAAAATTGTTCCTACTCTGAGACAAATACCCAAGTTCCTACAGTTTAAGTTAAAGTAAATGTTTTGCTCATTTTGTTGTAGTACGAGTTCAAATTATTTTTAAGGAAACGTGAAAGACGAGAACTGTTACTTCAGAAGTCTAGAACATTATTCAGCAATTTACTGATGGAGGTAATGTATGCTTGTGACGTTCCGTTATGAATTACCTAACCAAAGTTAGAAACATCAAACAAAAAACCATGCAAAGAACTGGTTTTTGTGAATAAAGTGAATTTGGAAGAAAACGAAAGTTCATTGTCCTGAATTAGCATGTTTGTACATTATGAAGTAATGGAAAATTGAACCATGGTACGTTTACGTAGTTACATCATGTTAGAAAGGAAGGCTATCATCGTCATCTGCGGATATCATAATAATGTTCACAATATTGGCACAGTATAAATATGGACAAACAGAATGGAAACTACCTACAAACGCTTGAAACGGCACACTCACACAAACGTGCGCCTCTACAAGACCTCTAAGCAGTTTTCGCGATGCTATCAGTAGTACGGGCCGGATCGGTACATGGTGGACATTCCACCCATACGCACAAAACGTTTTGGAAACACTTTTATTATGCATACAGCTAAGGAGTGGAATTCCCTGCCGGAGTGTTCCCGACAGCTACAATCTAGGAGTCTATAAGTCAAGAGGGAATAGGTTATTTCTCACCGTCGACCACATCATCGCTTACCAACAATATAATACAAAAAAAATAAGATATCATTTATTTTGGACTAAACATTCAGACATTAGTTAGACTCACCAAACTGCGCAACAGTTTGTCGGCGGGAATAGCGCTTACATTAACATTTGATTCAAACCAACTATCTGTAATACTAACGATTTAAGTCATTTTCACACGTTTAAATGATATACTACATTACATGATTTCAATTTAAAGAACTTCAAGAGTCACGTTTCTATTTTAATAAAATTTCATTTGATTCTAGAGACCGATGGCGTTAAGTGGAATTTATGTATTGTATGGATTTAACGTACAAATCGTTTCGTCTGATATGCCAGGTAGATATTTCAGCCTTACTCGAGAGATTTTGCTGAACCTTTTGCTGATGGTCACACTCTGTCGAAGCTACTAATTATTATGTTCTTAGCAAAACCGAAAATGGCGGGTGACAAGCAGCAATACGGCTTGGCTATGTCAATACTTGTGCGGGAACGGCAGGTGGACTGCATGCAGAACATATGCGACGGTTGTCTCATGACCCTGTCACCCATCCTCACGCCATGCTGTCGGAACACATTCCTTGTCGTCAGGTTTATCCAACCAACTCCTTTTTATTTTAAGCCGTTTCTTTATTAGACAGACAGGCAGTCTTGTGCTTTTGCAATAATCTGCGTTACCTAATTAATTTAAAGCCAAGGTGTACACGTACTCGTACTATAAACTGGTTTGAAATTTCTGAAAACAGAAAAATGTGTTGTCTCAATTGAAAACTTTGCTACTAGTTTATTTTAAATAGGTATTTAGTTCACACCAAGACGTGAGACGCCATACATCCCTCGGAATTTGAATTCTCTCACTGTAATGTGTAAGTACCTTATTGTGTAGTTTTAACTAGACGGAAATTATAAGTATAGTGTCGCTATTTTAATAAGTGCGCGCAACGTCACGTCTCTTCGCGTCTTGGTGTGAGCTGACCATTAGCACGGTAATGATATCTATCAGTATTGTGACTCAGCCCTGTCCTTGAAATAAGTGCCTACAAGCGCGCCTCACATAACACGCTTTAGGGCCGCCCGCCTCTAACTACTTGACTTTCCAGTTTTGTGATTGTAAATATCTCAGATTCTTCGGTAAATATTATATTTGTCTTATACTTATTTTAAATCTTACTTTGCAGGTTCTTACCATTTATTACTCTCGTAGGTAATCATTTCATAATGATATTTCGGCTAATTCAATAATAATTATATGTAAGAAGCTAAGTACATAAGTAAGTAGATAGTCTAGCCTAGGGAACTACCTTTTAGTTCTTTTAGGTCACTCGTGTAGCAGTTTATCACCCATATCCACTTATTTATTTACTAATCCAGGTATTTTACTCGGTGGAAAAAGCAAAATACCTACCCATTAAAAAAAGAAACAAATTATGTACTAGTAGGTAAGGTATATAATATTTTTTTTTATTCTTGCCTTTCGGAGGTTCCTGGTAATTTAAAAAATGTTATCTCTGGATGCGCTATAGACGAATTCAAGCAACCAAAGACAGCAAAATAGAGGCTATAGTTGCTCTCTGCCATATTAAGTAAGTACCTGTACGTATTTCAATCAAATATTCACAAAATGCACGCTTACTGCTTATAAAACCATCACACCCTTCGTGAATGTTTGTGACTGTAGTGTATCGAGTGTTGGCTGAACTCGAGACGCGTAGGTATGACTCGCGTTTTGACCGTTTATATGAAGATAGAATACTGTTAGATATCATTACCGTGCCATTAGCCTCAACTATTTGTTACAGGTGTAAACAATAAACTAAAACAATAGACACAGCATCCAGTTTACTTACCATAGCACCGTTTGGCGCAGTGACTGAGCAATTGCCTGCCGCGCTGCGTGTCGCGGGTTTGATTCCCGCACGGAACAAATATTTGTATGGCATAAAGATAGTTGTTCGGGGTCGGGTGTATGTCAGTTTAAATGTTTGTAAATGCACCCACGGTACAAGAAAAATGCCTAGAATTGCCCAAACATTAAAAAAAGAGAAGTAGAAAAGAATATTTTTGTAGCCTTTGGTTTGCTTGCAGCGCTTTTGATGAAAGTGTTCACGGAAAACCAATGGAATTTGGTGACGAATATCTGCTCAAAGCTATGAATTATGGAGATCCCAAGGTAAATTAATTGATTTTCTAAAAAGCAGCTTCATAATTATTTCGACAAGACAGTCGGTAACAGATTCTGCCTCATTTTTCGGGTTCCGTACCTCAAAAGGAAAACACGGAACTCTTATAGGATCACTCGCGTGTTGGCCTGTCACAGAACGAAATACTGGAACGGTTAAATTGAATTTTGGTGCAGATTATGTAAGCCGGGGACAAAAAGACAGACGAGTAACGTAAATAAATGAATTTGAATCATGGTGGCCACTTTTAGGGGATAAATTAGAAAATTGTATAGGGTTTGTTGGGAAAATCTCATTTCTTTTTTAATCGTTTTAAGCTAAATAGATTTTAAATAAGTTTAAAAAAATATACCTAAATGGTATATTGACCCCCCCCCCCCCCACCCCCTTATCTCCGAAACTACAGGGCCTATTTTTTAAATACAGGGTAATGTTATTTACCGATAGATTTCTGGAAAACTTATAAGAATTATATGGTATTTAAAGTAACATGATTGAGCTGTTTGTATTGTACGAGACCCTCGGTGCGCGAGTCCGAGTCGCACTTGTCCGGTTTTTTATCAGTAAGGGCCTGGACACAATCAACACGGCGCGGCGCCGCCACCGCGTGCGGTGCGCCTCGCTCACGGCGCACTCACTCGGCAGTGGATCATAGTCTGTGGCATCATAGCGCCTAAACGGATGAACTGATTTTGATTTAGTTTTTTTTGTTTGAAAGGTAATTTTGTCGAAAGTGTTCTTAGCTATTTTTAAATAAAATCAGTTGAGCCGTTCAAAAGTTATGGGTGTTTTACTGTTTGAATCGGGGTGTTTTCGCAAGATAAATGTGTCGGGGGTTTTTTAAATTTTGAAATTTTACTTGTTTATACTTACCGATTGTATCCCGCTGCACAAATAATATTTTCTGTGAAAATAACTTTTTCGCAGACTTTTCTTACTGACCATATATTTAAAATTACTTATGTACCAAACTTATCGAATTGCCTAACAGTTACGCAGCGATATTCATGATTCATGAATGAGCAGCAAATGTGATAAATAATGAAGTTTTCACCGATTTAATTTGATTCATATTGCCCAGGTATTTTATAAATAATGCCCTTATTAATCACTTGGTCATGATACATGCACAATGTACATAACTGCACCAGTTATGAACACAATAATATAATAATAAATGGTTCAATCGAGGAAAACCTTAATAATAAATGGTTCAATCGAGGAAAACCTTTAAGAACAAAATAAAATATTGTCAAGATAACCAACAGCAGATAAAAATGGATATTTTGGCTAAATATCACACTGAAAAGAAATTTAGATCATTTTGGAAATCAACAAATAGTTTGAATCCAAGGTCGAGTCCCCCTGTAGGCGTGGCGGGCATGCATGAGCCAGCAGATGTAGCTAATGCTTTCCGGCGTCATTTCAAGATTGAGTCCCCTCTTACTAGGCCTGTACGGGCGGTCGATGCTGGGGCCAACTCTGGGGATGTATCGATTATTTTTACGGCTCAAGAAATTGCGGCCATTGTAAGGAAAATGGAGAGGGGTAAATCACCAGGCCATGATGGCCTCAGCATCGAGCACCTGAAGTATGCGGGTGGACACCTTCCACGTGTTCTTGCTTTGTTTTTTAACTTGTGCATCAGTCACGGTTACTTACCCGATGATCTTATGTATACAATGGTAGTGCCTATTGTGAAAAATAAGACAGAGGATTCCTCTGACATTTCCAATTACAGGCCCATTTCTCTGGCCACTGTCATAGCAAAAGTTTTGGACAGTCTGCTTGATAAACAATTAGCCAAACATCTAGAACTGCATGATGCCCAGTTCAGCTTTAGGCCTGGGCTGTCAACTGAGAGTGCAATCTTGTGCCTCAAGCAGACTGTTCAATACTACACAGACAGGAAGACGCCCATTTGTGCCTGTTTTCTGGATCTGTCAAGGGCTTTCGATCTCGTATGTTACGATGTTCTGTGGCATAAATTACAATGTGATACTACTTTACCACCTGAGATAGTGTCAATATTTAAGTACTGGTATAGTAGTCAAAGTAATAGTGTGAAGTGGGTTGGCTCGCACTGAGACGTGTATCGGCTGGAGTGCGGGGTGAGGCAGGTGGGGCTTAGCTCACCGCGACTCTTCAACCTATACATGAACCAACTGATCGTTGAGCTCAGCAGCATCAATATCGAATGCCATGTTGACGGGGTGTGTATTAATAATATTAGTTATGCTGATGATATGGTGTTGCTGAGCCCATCGATCGGTGCTCTGAGGCGACTGATCGCTATATGCGAATCTTACGCGGTGATTCATGGCCTCAAATATAATGTCACAAAGAGCGAACTAATGGTTTTCAAAGCAGGTAGTGTGACATATTCTGGTATTCCGAATGTCGCACTGTGTGGAAAACCCCTGCGAAGAGTAGACAAGTTTAAATACCTAGGCCACTGGGTTACCGAAGATCTTAAAGATAATTGTGACATTGAGAGGGAACGTAGGTCGCTGGCTGTTCGTTGTAACATGCTGGCCCGCAGGTTCGCGCGATGTACGAAGCCAGTAAAAGTAACGCTTTTTAAAGCTTACTGTCAGTCCTTCTACACGTGCAGCCTGTGGGTCAGTTTCACTCAGCGGGCATACAGCGACCTGCGCGTCCAATATAATAATGCACTGAGAGTACTGTTGGGGCTATCGTGGCGTTGCAGTGCGTCAGGGATGTTTGCGGTCACAAACATTGATGGTTTCGCCGCCATTATTAGAAAACGATGTGCGTCTCTGATGGGGCGTGTTCGCGGCGGTACCAACACTATTCTCAGTGTGTTCGCAGATCGGTGGGATTCTCCGATGATGCAGGGTGGATGCAGCTCCACGCTAAAGTGTAGCTATATGTGTTTTTAGTTTTATATCTGTACCTACTAACAATAGTTTTTTTTTATAGTAAATTGTTACTAACCCCATGGACTTTGTCTGAAATAAAAGATTTTTAATTTAATTTATAAAAAAATGAGGAAGGAAAAAGTATTCATTCACAGAAAAAAATGTTACTGTTTAAATATTACCCCTGCCAAACTGCAAAGGATTAGGATATACCAATCTCAAAATAACGATGAATTGATAATGTCGGCAATTACTTCAATTGGCAAATTACTAAGGATAGAAAGCTTATGCAGCCGGAAGCGAGGTGCTACGAACCGCTACGACGTGCTACGACCCACCACACTGTGTTTTGCTACGAAATGCTACGAGCGGCTACGTCGATTGCCGCTAGTACGATAATAAATTCTACGAGTCAGTTAAGTAACTATTTTAATTAAGATTATATTGGCCAATGAAGCATATAATTTAAATAAAAGTTCATTTTTGCAATATATTGTTTAGATTATTTCTATAGTTAGGAATTCCACAAGAGATATTATAAATATGCTTCCACTGATTTAATTTAATCTAAACGCTACCGCAGTATTAGAACGAATCTAATTGAGTAGATGAATTACTTAATAATACACATAGACATTCTAGTAAGACAAAAGAAGTGAGTTATAATCGAACTCCAGTCGACGTCAAAATCAGCGAACTTCGAAGTGCACTTTTCAGAAGCTCACAATCCAAAGGTAAACAGTTGTTGTCTGAAGTGTTGAGACCACAAACAAACAGGTTGCAGCTCGCGATCTCTAATCTGAATGTCAGAACAGTATCAACAAGTACTCTAGACTCGATGACAACAGGGACGGAGTCACAAAAGATTATCACCTGAATGCGAGAACACACTTTTAAATGGAGAGAAAAAGAAAAGAGCTCACTAACTGTGCTATTAATTCAGTGTAGGGCGGTATTATACTGTACAGTGGTGTTATTTGTAGACAGAGATAACAAACAAGATATAGAGAGACTTTTATGTGAGTGGGAGCCTTTCGATTAACACTTGCTATAAACTATTACGGCGTGAAAGTCGTTATCTTACAACCTTCCAGCCGCTCAAGATTTATGTTTGGGTTTCACATTTAATATTCATGAGGATAATGTAGAAACTTGGCTTTCATTTTGAAAAGTAAATAGACTTAGGTAATTTGTTTCATGAACGTATTAATCCTAGTCTTAGCAGAATAAGTTTTTCGCTGCCTGCAATAAAGGAGAATTTAACTTAAATTAATTATATTGTAGATCCAAACTATTTGGCGAATTCTATCGAAATACCAACTTCATCATTACAAGAACCGCTCCAATATTACCATATTATTTCAATGTTTCCAAACTTACATATTTTATTACGCCAAGTTTCAGCTTAATCGAATGCCAATTAGAAAGAAATATTAAATTAACTATATATAGTTTCTTTTTTATTTTAACAAGCATTAGTTGCAGCTGCAGTAAACAAACATTTTTATTAACTATCCCTAATTTCACAAATTACATATATTAAACTCAAAATAGCCACAAAAAAAAATCCACTTAAATAGGTCAAACAAATACCGCACTGTGTCCATTCATGTATTGTGCCATATCCGTATCACGTGACGTTGTTTATGAAACGAGACTTTGTGAGCTCAGTAAACGTAACATACAAGCGGCACAGTAGATGAGATGAAATTGATACGTTAATTGGTTTGTATTGTATAAAGTCGTGCAGATTTGTGTAAAATACTAGCTTCTGCAAGCGGCTTCGTCCGAGTGAAAAGTGAGTTATCATCCCAAAGGAACATTATACCAGGATAAAAAGTAGCCTATGAGCTATTGAAAACTATAATCTATATCAGTGCCAAATTTCAGCCGTTCAGCCGTTGTGGCGTGATTGAGTAACAAACATACATCCATCCAATCTATCGCATTTATTATATTAGTAAGATTGTGTTTATTTGTACTCTATAAGTAATATCACATCATCTCTTTATTTGTATCGATAGTAACGTTTTATGATCGAAAATAAATTATGTCAACAGTATTCTGCGCTATGTCCCAACCAATGCATCACCCGAGGATACCAAGGACGACTTCTACAATGCCCCCAACGCCACCCTTAGGAGCATATATGGAAGCAAGACATCATCATCGTCACTAGGGACCTGAGTGCAAAGGTTGGGAGTTTCAAAACTAACCGCGAGCGGCATATGGGTACTTGGAGCAACTTGGAGTGTGCAACAAGAATAGGGAGCGATATGTCGAGTTTTGCCAGAACCACGACCTTACCATCGGAAGAACATTATTTATTCATGGTGACCACCATAAATACACGATGAACTCACCCGAGCACATACATACCCAAACAAGCTTTGGACTGAAATCCCCAAGAAAATTGAAATCGTGGCCCTCCCCCTGAATCCTGGCATCGCACCGTGTTGGCAGAAGTGGCGAGCATTGAAATGACGTGGAGTGAAGTGAAGCGTGAAGCTCAAGACCGATCGCGATGGAGAACATCTGTATACCTTCAAGTAAGTCACTCTGCGCAGCTTGCTACACAAAATTACATCTACAGCCACATTTTTCGACTCGACTGAAACTTGATGCTGAAATTTCATCATACGGAAATCCAATCTCTTCCTCTGTTTGGTTCGTTACTTCGATGAAATAAGATTTTTATTTTATTCATAGGGCTACGGTAACATTTTGTGTGTTAGAAGTTTATTTTGAAAAATCTTGTGTGGGTGTTTCACGAAGACGTCACAGACTGTTAATTTGATTGGTACTTATCATGGAAAATAAAAACACAATAATCATTAAAGGAGCATTACACGAATTCCCCTTTACAACAGTTTTCTTAAAATGTGCTGTTATGGAAAATAGTAATTTGGAAATTTTCTTATATTTTTCGATTACTGGTAATGGTCGGTCGACTCAAGATTAAATTTGTTCCCGCTGATAGCTTTGGCTTAAACATTCATAAGATTGTTTACTAAACTTTATTGTTAATGTCTATTAGCGGAAAAAAGAAAATACCAAATTAATTTTAGGTGTAGTTTGATAGTTAAAGGGTTTGTTAAAGTAGGTTATTGGGCAGAGTTATTTTGCGAGATGTTTTTTGCAGGAAATAGTATTTAACTTGTACCATTTTAGATATAATCAAATTGTGTTCAGGATCTATTTTGGTATAGATACCGGACATAATTTGATTATTATTATTATATCATTCTTAAAATATAATAACTGAAATTTATACTTTCCTTATCGTTCAGCGTCACCGTAAACTTTAAGAATTATAGTCAGTTTGTGTCATATATATAGTAAACTGATTAGTTTACTATTATCATCTCATCGATCAATAAGTCTATCAGCTTGAATAACCTTCATGTTCTGCGAATGACATCCAGTTTAAACCAGCAAAGTTTCAAATCTATTTGCCAATATGTAATGTGGTGTTGGTCAGACTTGATAATAAAATGCAACCAAAACTTGTGTTGATTATACACTGATGTTTTGTATGTCGTATATTATTTTCAACTCTATTGGTAGATAAATAGATTTTCCTTTTGCTTGATTACAGGACAGGATGTTGTATACCCTGATGTTTACTACTAAATAGTGCTTTATTCAAACAGTGACTGTGGTGAGAGTTTTCGTCTTATCAATTGAACTTTTTAGCTGCACTCGGAATCGTTGATAAAAAAAAACAGTAGTTATCAAGTTTATTTTTATTCAGAGCGATAGAAACTATCAAACTAAAGATTAAAAATTGCAGTGTAGTATTGCAGGTCTCATTTTAATAAATTTTTAAAAAATTTCCACTTGTGTTAGTAGCTAAAATCTTAGTTTATTGCAAACATGTTCTAAAAAAAAACTTTGAGATTTTCTTTTCATTATGCATGGATTTCAGGATATCCTACAGCAGTAAATCACATTTTGTCTTACCCATTTACCCTTTTGGAATATCAGATATCTTCTGTCCTTTCACATAACATCTGCGTGTCGCCTCATGACCCACAAACATAACACATGTAACACAGTTGGGACACATCCATTTATAGGATTTGCGACTAGAACCGCAAAAAGTGAAAAATAAAAAATCTTTTTACAAAAAATACAACCGACTTCCAAATAAAAACACTACAAAGTGAAAAATAAATTCAATTTCGGAAATCGGTGTTCCAGTTTTCGTTTCTTTGTTTTTTGACACCGACTTCCGAAATTGAATTTATTTTTCACTTTGTAGTGTTTTTATTTGGAAGACGGTTGTATTTTTTGTAAAAAGATTTTTTTATTTTTCACTTTTTAGTTGTGGTACATAATAGACCAGCAGCCTAATTGTGTAAGTAAATTCGGCAACGGAAACAATCTGGTTCACACAACATCAACAACACACACATACACAAAAAAGTTAAATCTTTATTCAACTTTTTTGTGTATGTGTGTGTTTTTGGGAAATAACCAGATTGTTTCCTTTGCCGAATTCACTTACACAATTAGGCTGCAGTTCTATAGGTTAGGTACCTGTAATGTCCAAAGTGAAGCCAGAATTGATTATCCCAATAACATGTAACTTAAACAAAACCGGTGGAATGAGAGTATACCAGGGTTAACTGTGCACACCTTCGTACCCTCTTTAGAGCGTACTAGTGTGATGTTATGTTACGTAATGGTAAAAAAAATAAACAGACATGCGATTGAAGCTATCCCGAGTGATTTGCAGTCATTTATTGAAGAGTTCCGATGTATATCTCCAAAGTTCTTCATCGGATCTTGACGAAATTTAAATGGGACCACATGGCAAGCACCAGCTTTCAAATAAAAAATAAGAATCATCGAAATCCGTTCACCCAGTAAAAAGTTCTGAGGTAACAAATATAAAAAAAAAAACAGTCGAATTGATAACCTCCTCTTTTTTGGAAAGTCGGTTAAAAGAGTAAGTATGGAGTTTCTTTTGCATTCTTCTCCATAACAAGCTACTTTCCGAATGCACGGTAGAATCAACTTTTATTCCATGTAAATTTAAAAAGTATGGAGTTTCTTGTGCATTCTTCTCCATAACTAGCTACTTTCCGAATGCACGGTAGAATCAACTTGTATTCCATTTAAATTTAAATTGTGACATTCAAAAGTGCCGCTTGGTGGCCCAGTTGAAATAAATATCTTTTGTCTTTTGTCATGATACAAATTCCATTAACAAATACCTACATGAAACGTCATAAACCACTGAGCACTAATTGACAAGAGTAAACACAACTTGCACGTGAAACGTATACGTATACTTACGCGATTAGTGAGTCAGCTATTACTGGTCCAGGAAATTTACAGATAGCATCAGATAGGTAATCACAGAGGATAACATGAGATCTATGAAAATGATTTAGTATAGTAATGAGACGGAGAACTCAAATCAGCAATATGTAATTCATGATCATTGATGTATTAAAAAAAGGAAGATACGGGTCTGCTCACAGCGCTTGGTCCTACTAATCTAAGTGCATGCCCGTAGCGGGTACTCAGTCGCGCACACGGCACATTGTTGATCACACAGCTCAATAATTCCAGTGTTTTTATGTTTTTTTGCAATAAATACGCACCAAAATGACTTCTTGTGTAGCTAAACAGTGTTTAAATAATACCAGGAAGAAAAATAAGTCACACGGGATCACTTACCACTCGTAAGTACAGTCAAAAATGTTAATTTGTTGAAAATTACAATAATATTTAATGTTTGCTACGCCATATTTGTGAGAGCGAGATAGATATTACAAACATGCGTGAGAGACACGATACGCACATATTGCAATGTCATTTCATTCATAATAGTAAACATTCGGCCAACATTTGGCGGCTAGCGCGATTTCACTCGCACTACAGCGCCGTCTCCTATCTCTGTCCTTGTCTATCGGTAACTGTAGGTTTGGGACTAGTAATAACACTGAACACAGATGTGTGAGTTTCGGTGCATGTAGTCGTGCGCCGAGCCCAGGTTTTTTGATCGCGATGTTAGCGCGTAACATATCTTCCTCCTTTTAATACATCAATGTTCATGATGGTAATAATGAGACTCATACGTTAGCAATAATTCCGTAGAAGTAATTACGAGAAGCATAAATGAGATCAGTCTGAAATAACCAATATACCTTGAAAACGGAATCCTTAATAGTAGATACTGTCTCCTACAAATTATCAGATGCAAACCGTAATAAAGAAACATAAATTTCGCAGCAAAAAATGGTAATACACACGAAATATACAGCCGTGGGTTGAATAAGAATGTTCGCTTTATAAGCTGCCGGCGAGGAATGGAAACAAATGAAGATTGTCGTAAGAGATGCATGCCACCCGCGCGGATAGATGATCAGCCTTTTTTGTAAAATTATTTTACTCATGCTTCGCAAAGTTGGGACTTTAAATTTGTGTTAGAGTATGGAGCATATTTGCTGTCGCTAGAATACATAACTATGCAGTATACACATACTATTGATTGGTGTAAAATAATAAGATTATGAAAATAACAATTTAACCACTGAACGCTTCAATAAACCGGACCTTAAGGTTCTGATACCCCAATTAAAAAACATACTATGATTTTGAAGACGAAGCAGTATTCAACTCCAATTTTAAATATATCCAATGTGAAATATTTCCGTGAAAGTAATGAATAAGATTATTTTTGTGAGTTTGAAGACTGGTCTTCATATTATAGACTATAAAACACTTATCCTCGAACATGTTTAAGCGATATGTGGGGAGTAACGTTCTTCATAGGCAGTCGTTATTTTATATAAGACTGTCTTTTGTACTCACTTGATTTTCTGAGATTAAAAATATTTTTCAAATTCAAAAATTATTTATCTGCCAACATAGGCAGGGGTAAAGATGTTATACATCTTTTTTAATGTTTTCCATGCTCTGCCGTCATATGGGCATGCAAAATCTTACACTTTAATTACAACCTAGTATCAAAATACAATAAATATTCAATATCAAGCCGAATAACAATAAACATTACAAAATCATTAAACCATTTTATGTTTAATGTCAAGGGGTATCCAATGGTCAAAATTTAAATAAATGTCAGAGTAGATAATGAAATTAATGTCAATAAAATAAATTAAAGTCCTAGATAAATAATAATTGAGAGCAGAGTATGTCATTATTATTTTCATTAATATTATCTGCCATAAGGATGCCCGTTTAGATAATACTTCACACTGTAATACGCCTTATCAGTTAGAAATTCCTTTAGCTTCCGCTTAAATATGTGCAAGTTGTCAATATCTGTAATGCAACATGGCAATTTATTAAAAATCTTGGATGTCATACAATAAACACTGGAGCCCATTAAATAAGTTCTGCATGGTGCAATCTGAATTTTATTTTTATATCTAGCACTTTGGAATTTTTGATACATATGCATATTACTTTTGACAAATACTGATATTTCTTAAATGAAGAGGCTAGGTAAAGTTAAAATCTTAATTTTTTTGAAATAAGGTTCACAGCTATCGGTGTTTTTAAGTCTACACATTGCACGTAAGCATTTTTTTGGGCTTTAAAAACAGACTCCCATTCCGTCGAGTTCCCCCAGAAAATTAAACCATATCTCAGCGTGGATACCACATACGCATGGTAGGCTGTCATTACCGTGGATATGTTTACAATTTTTGTGAGCATGTATAGCATATAGGAATATCTATTTAATTTTAATTTGGAACGGTTGGTTGTGCAGGGAAGAGTAGAGGGACAGCGTTCTCGCGGCCGATCACCCACAAGATGGACGGACCTTATAAAGACTGCTACGAAGTGTTCCCTTACTGAGTGTACACGCAGTGCCATAAACAGAGAGAGATGGAGAAATCTCGCAAGAGCCGTGACCAGTGTAGGTGACGATCCATGACCACGACCACTCCGTCAGGAGTGTACGACTAAGAAGAAGATTTAATTTTAAGCAGACAGATTATACATGTGATATCCAATTTAAATTACAATCAACATTCAAACCTAAGAATTTTGTTACATCAACTTCATTAATTTTTGTTCCATCATAATGTATGTTTAAGTCTGTCGGTGGTTTAGTCCTGTTTCTGAATATCATTAAATTAGTTTTCTGTAAATTAGTTAGAAGGTTGTTTGTTTGAATTTAATCTGGGATACAACCTCGACCTCCAAATCCAATCAAAGAATATCGAGGCATTACTCAAGAGCGCAAGTCAGCGATCATACAAAAACTGACACCGAGATAACAGAATATCGTTTTGTTATGATTTACTACTGATAAAAAAGTGTTCATCTTACTCAAGTTTATGAAGACTGATTTAGAAGTAGTTCGCTTCTAAAGCTGTGTTATGTATTCTTCATTAGAATTAAGACAAACTGATAATTTTCTGTTTCTGAAAATTGTTTTAATTGTATTTTCAAAAAGCAAGAGAGGTTTGCTATTTTGATGATTTTAATTATGAAAAATTAAAAGTTATAATTAGGATTAAGACTAATTCTAATAGTATTTTTTTTTGTTCTGAATGGTTTCAATGTTTATGTCCAGAAAGACAGAGGTTTATGATTGTTATTTTTTTGATTTTTTTAATTGAAAATTTAAGTCTGATTATCTACTTTGTGTTTTATTAGATATCAAAATTTAGATTCAAATATTTTTCAGTTTTAAATGTGGTGCGTGGGGGCACATGGACGTTTCTGCCAGTGTTTTTTTAATTTCACAGAATATTACTAAGTTGATTTTATTTAGGTAACTAGACGCTGGTAACGTATTATCACTAAGTAATAAAGACATTTAATTAATTACTAAGTAAAAAAGATCTAGCCAGAAACGTCTTTTCTTTGCAGTATCACGTATTTTATTGTATTTTTTTTAATAAAAACAAAAGGAAAATATGGATTATTTAATACATAATCTTTATTTTAAGAAAATCCACATATATATAACGTTAGATCTAACTTCAATCCACACTTTTGCAATACATAAATAATAATATTTATTTTTTATTTCGTGCAGCGAATTTTTTAAGTTTAAAATAAACAAATATTTTTTTCTCTGTTTCAATCTTGAGGTAGATACGTCCTTTTTCGTTATGACGGCAGTATTACAGACCTTAGGTTTCGTTAGTCAATTTTCAGAATATAATAATCATAGGACCGAAACACTAGGTATTACTCAGAACTTTAAACAGGGCTTTCTTAAAACAATTTGATGATTAACCCCTTGAGTGCCCTAAACGTGGATCAATCCATTTTAATTGTTTCGATGTTTACGGCACTCAACTGGTTAATCTAGTCAAAATTGTTGAACTGGTTTTTTTACAAGCCTGCAAAATAATTACATGTGTTACATTTCCAGGAAAAGAATTACTAGCATTATCGAACTTTTTAAACCACAAACACCTTGTTATTACGGAGAAATGTGTTTTCTCCGTAAGAAATGGTTTGATCTCATCTGGTTTACTAAACTAAACTGGTTTACAATTTTGCCTCTATTACGTAATTACGTTCTATAGTGCTTATACCACGCACATGACATGTACCCTCGTCATGGAAGCCACGACCCCGCTTTATTTACGATGTACCACCGATGGCCATTGTGTGACTAACAGAATGAATAGTGGAAATAAACGAGGTTTTCCTCACGTGATAAGTTTGAATATGTTACTGGTAGTATGGAAAACTGTATTGTGTACTGCTCGCATTTATCATGGTGTATATTCTACAAATGACTATGGTAGGTTATTAGGTTGACTAATTAAGGTTCTTAAATTAATTAAAGCTTTTCTTTTCTTGTTTTATTAAGCTTCTCTCTCTTAATAGAAAAGTTAATTAAGAAAAAGAGCCAATCTCTTGGCTATACTAAGATTGTGCTTCTCTGAGGACTAATATACTGTGGAAATTAGAATCTAGATCTCAGAGCCAGCATTGAAAGCTATTCGTTATAACTCCAACGCAGCCAACAAATTGGATCCTTTTATTCTTCTAATCTAATAAGATACTATAACTTCAGCAATATTTAGGCACAGAGGTCCTCCATTACTGAGCCCTATCGCTTTTACAAAATTTCTAAATACGGCAAAGTTGGGTTTGAATGGCAGAAAATATCATAGCAACACAGAGCTCCAATGTCAATTAATATCATTTAGGTAATTAAGTAATTTTCTACTGTTCCTCTCTGAATAATGTTGAGACGTTCGTTTCAAAGTAAGTTAGTAGGGACGTCCTAATCGTTGACATACTGATGATCTTGTTATATTCATGAGAGAGTAAGAGTTATCGCGATTTAATCATTCTTAGCATTAAAATAGAAGTTAAGGTCACCGAATGACAAACGAACTTTTACATCCACAGAGGCGAAATCAAGGCCAAAATACAAAATAAAGAATATAATAAAATTTTAAACGATAAAGTAGCGTGAATATTTCACAGTGTTCTGCTGTATATATCGATGTGAGCCTGTTTAGTTTATAGCTCTAATTTATAACGGAGGACTGGAGTAGTCTTCTCACCCCGTTTATGGTCAAGCGAAAAGTCTTAGGAGAGGATTATAGCTCTACCAAACCAACGTTTATTATCAAAGGACGCTTTATTACCATATTAAAGCGATACAATTAAAAATGCTGTTCATCATTTGCCTAGCCTTTTCCCAATTGTTTGTTGGGGTCGGCTTCCAGTCTTACCGGATTCAGCTGAGTACCAGTATTTTACATGGAGCGACTGGCTATCTGACCCCCACAACCCAGTAACTAGGTACCACGGTACACCTTGGCAAGATTGGTGTCAGATCTCAAGCTTCTGACTACTCGTAACGACTGTCAAAGATCTTCAAATGACAGCCGGGACCAACGGCTTAACGTGCTCTCTGAGGCACGGAGGAAACTCGGTATGTTGAAATGGTCACCCATCCTCGGACCGACCTCGTCAAGCGTTGCTTAACCTTGAAGATCGACCCGTGCGGCAGCGGTTCCTTGTGGCTTTAAAATACTTCTGGTGTTCTGAGTACTAAAAGCCAACTTATCGATAGAAACCCTTAAACACACCGACCGTTAAGTTAACTGCACCCTTTCTTCCAAACAGTTAAATTCAAAACAGGGACTGAAAAGGCAAAAGCGCTTTAATTTGATGAAGCCAGTTAGCCTTAAGAGCGCTCTGTCTTGATCTTATAAAACCAGATGGCTTTAAAATTATAGAAAAATCTTTGCTCATTTTTCTATTACTGTACGTCAAGCTCTGAACTTGCTCTGATTTCATTATCAAGATCTGCCACTCTGGAACAGTGCGTCATTATAAATGCTATGTCTAGTGTAGTAATTAGATAGTTCCTTACAGAGTAGACTGAAGATTCGCGCCTTTGTTTGTTTGTTCCTATATGGCGTTCCAGAGACCAAACGCGTTGGCCGATTTTGATGATTCGTACGTCAATCGATGCATCTTAACCCTGCGAGTGTCACTGAATACATTAAAATTGGATAATAGCAAAATGGCGGATTTTGGGCGCCATATTGTGGGGGCCTAAATTTTATTTTTCTTCCAGGCCTATCGTGTGGGGTACCAAAATAAAGGGTTTTAAAGGTTTTGATTTCAAAAATATATAATACTTATATGTTTAAATGTACGTAATTCAAAAAAAAACTAACTAAAAAGTTATAAATAAAAAAAGTTAAATAAAAAAACACGACTGCTTTAACAGCGAATTAAAAAGATGTAAACAAGGAGAAAATCATGCTGTACAGGCGGAGGATATACTAGCTTTTGGTCAGCCACCCCGCGAATATGTATCCTCCGATTGCACAGCATGATTTTGTCCTTGTTTACGTCTTTTTAGTTCGCTGTTGAAGCTGTCGTGTTTTTTGATTTTTTGATTTAACGTTTTTTATTTAATAAGGACACGTTTGATGTAGTTTTTGAACTTTACATCGGTCAGTTCTATAACTGTCTTTGGCAACTTGTTATAAAAGCGTATACTGTTTATATAAAAAGACTTGCTAGTTTTTGTTAATCTGAATTTGGGTATTACAATTTCGTGCTTACTGCGTGTATTTAAATTATGTAAGTCGCTTCTAGTTTTGAAAAGCCCTCGATTTTTGCGGACATACAAAATACATTCCAAAATATAGAGTGAGGGTAGAGTCAGTATATCGATTTCTTTAAATGTTTCTCTGAGGGACTCGCGAGGACCCATTTTATAGATCGCGCGGATTGCCCTCTTTTGTAAGATGAAAATTGAGTCAACATCTGCTGCTGATCCCCACAGCAGAATGCCATAAGACATAATACTGTGGAAATAAGCATAATATACTAACCTAGCTGTGGTAGCTTTCGACGGCGGCTCCTCTTGACCACCGTCGCGTCGTCCAGGTCTCCGTGAGGGGGCCAGGTGGAGTCGGTGGGGTCGCAGCCGCCGACTGATAAGTGGGCGCGGTCATACCCTCAGCGGACTTGCCAGCCTCCTGCCCGGCTCTTCTGGTTTCAACCACTGCGGCCGCCGGGCCCGGTTTTGCGGGCGCCTCCTTTTTCCGCTTATCCGCAGCGAGCGATGGGCGCAGGTTTTCGGGCGGCAGTCTCGCCTCTATGGTCTCTAACCGGGCACCCACCATTTGACCACACTGCATCATGCAGATGCGTGCGATCTTTTCAACTTCTGCGTCCGCAAGTGCAGAGGCTGACGATGGGATCGGGGATTGAACCGACGAAGGGGCCAGCGATGGGGCCGTGACGGAGGAACCGGCTGCTGCCTTCTGGGCAGCAAACTGCCGCTTGAGGTCCTCCAACTCGAAACGGAGACGGTTGTTCTCCTCCTACAACTTCGCCGTCTCCTGCGTGGTTGTTCGGCTACTGAGGACCTCAACCGCCTCCTGGATGCTGTCCACCGCGTCATTCAAGGCACGCGTGAAAGTACCCTTCAGGTTGCCCGATTTGGTGGCAACCTTCAGGACAACATCCAGGCCGTCTCTCACTTGGCGACTGAGCGCCACCACCGATGCATCCACCGTCCGAGCCTGGCGCCGCTCTCGTGCCTGTCGGGCCAACTCATTGACCTCGTCTTCCGCGACAGCCCGTTGCTGCGCCCGCTTTGCGGCATTCGCGTCCGCCTTGTTTGCCCCTAGCAGGGACGTAGTGGAGCCACCGCTCTGGTCCGGACTCATGTGCCCGGGGTCGCTTTGCACGGTCTCTGCCGGGGCAGGCGTGTCGGGCCGAGACAAGAAGCGACCCCGCACGTCACGCTCTGGCACCCAAGTGGTGGTCCCCACCGCGCGACCCCGCCCTCTTCGTCCGGTTGAAACCTTTGGGGCCGACAGGTTCTCCTCACTTGAGGAGGGACCCAGCGGCCCTGAGTCCTTACTGCGCGGACGCTTCCTCCAAACTTCGGAGGTGCCACGCGAGCCCTGATCAGATAATTTGCCTCCAGGATCTGAGCCTCCTCGGCTCTTGTTGCCGCCGACGACGGCAAGAGGTACGTCCACATGGGGACTTGAGCCTCCTCGGGCAGAGAACAAGAGCCTGGTGCCCCCCTCAGATACGATGGGGCTGCCCTCTAGGAGATCCCTAGAGGGGCGGGACTCTCCCTTGCGTTGCGCAAGGGTACCCGCCTGAGGATTGTTTTCCTTTAGTCCTGGTTCCATGTTTTTCCTTTTTAAGGGTGTGGTCCCTCTCCCAGCGCTAGGCACCGGATACAAACCCTCCGGCCATTCATCCCCTCGGCACGCTAGACCATTAAAACTTTACAATTTGTAGCACTAAAGTCTGCTTTTCTTTTATACTTCGCAGTTTTCTCACTTACGGCGAGGCGCATGGCGTCAGGCCGCAAACCTCGGCTCAAACGTGTCAAACTTGCAGTTTTTTTAAAGCGGACGGACGGACGGACGGATTGACATATCGAAACTATAAGGGTACCTTGTTGACTACGAAACCCTAAAAAATGTGGTGTTCAAATCTTTTAAAGGAGTGATTGTTATTACCATATTTTTTTTTTAAATTGCGCAGTTGAAATAATTAATATATTGAAACCATTCAGAAAACTGATTTTAATATTTTTTTGTGAGTTACATTTTATAATTACTTTTTTTGTAGATTAAAGAGATGCTGTATGTCCTCAAATGCATTCCTTTCAGCAGCAGAAAACTTTTGTATGTACATCGGGCAAAGAAGCCATTCACAAAGGTTAAGTGACGATTATTCCAGAACTAGCGTTTATTCCCGAATATCTCAGTCATGGCACCAACATTTTGCAGTAGTCAACAATGCTGATATAGTGTTTTATCAGAAATCGAGATTTCTGTGCCAAGTGACAGTATAATATGGCCAAGTTTCAAAGATAAGATTTATCGGGAAGTTCACTTGGACATAGCTGATTCTATTGCAATGCTTGAATTTATGGAATTCACTTTGGTTTGGTTTACATGAAACAACGACCAGTATAAGAAAAACTCAGTCATCCTCCATTTTGCTTACTGGGTAGAGTCTTGATAGAATGCTAATAAAGATTATTCAATCCCTAAACTATCAACAAAGTCGGTAGTTTAAATCTAAATGGATCACCAGAATTTCGTATTTTATTCTACAGAATTACGCAAACAGGACAAATACCGACATCGACGCCGAGTTTCCAGCCTGTCGGTTTTTTATCGGTTACATTTCGGGGAGTGTGCGACGGAACTGCACAATTTGATTCCGCCTAGCCCTTTCCATCATCGGACTACAAGACGTACGGCCATGCGCCATCGGTATATGGTGGACTTCCCACTCATACGCACAAAGCGTTTTGCTAATACTTTCATTGTGCGCACAGCTAAGGAGTGGAATTCCCTTCCGGAGTCTTTGTTCCCTGATAGCTACAACCTTGGGGTCTTTAAGTCAAGAGTGAATATGTTTCTTCTAGGCAAGCGTGCTTCACCGTAGGCCACATCTTCGCTTACCATCAGGCGAGGTAGTGGTCAAACGCGAGACTATCGATAATAAAAAAAATGCTTACCTTTCTATCAAACTTTCTCAAAGTATAGCATTGAAACATAGGTACATTGATACTTTTTAAACCATCCTTTACTATAACGGTTGTTCGATAACATTCATCACTAGTTCGGCTGTGTAAAGCCTACCCTTTCAATAGATTGTCATCAGAGCAATCGATTGTTCAGCCGTACCAATAGACTTCACTAGTACTTCCATCGTAAAATGAGCTTTATCCTCAAAACATAGTGCATAAATTTTACTGAATCATGCTAGGTAGTAGTGGTAGTAGTAGTAGGTAACGGCTATTGGCTTTTTGTTCAAAGATCTATTCACTGCAAAAAAAGTCTTCAGTTTCAAGCATTTATGTGCTTAGCATAACATAACATATTCATTTCTACTTACTTGTTAGATACGATTCAGAAGTTAAATGCTTATTTTGCTTCGAAAAAGAAATTCTGTGCTTGACGGCTTTGTGAAGAGCAGAGCAGTTTTTTATTAGTTTGCAGTACAAAGAGAAAACTTTTCCTCGTACCAACTTAGCTGATACCGCCACTGGCTGACACCCCCTCGTGTGGGAACACTCATAAGCTACAGAATTTTTGAAGCGAGATAATAACCACCTTTTTTTGAACACCTGTATAATTTTCGCATTATAGGCATTTGCCTGAATCACTAGTGTAATGTTAATTGGCTGGTATAGCAAACATTATGCTTGTTGTTAATGTTTGCAAACACAAAAACCTACTCATATTTTATGCTGAACTTAATCAGCTTAACCTCTCGGTTAAGCTGATTAATTATGTGCGTGTGAACTGAGGGACCACACTGGTAATTTGCAAAATAAAAATCTAAAGATTTAGTAGTAGATTTAAAACAATTGTAGAACAAATCTGGGAATTTGTAAACAAATATATTAAAAACTACAGCCCTTGAAGTGTGGTCCCTCAGTCCTCACACACCATCAGCCAGATCTCGGGCAGTATCTGAAAAATTAAGGTGTTGTGACTACAGACTTTTAGTAAAGAATTTGTAAAGATATTTTCTAAATAACATACCACAAAGCATAATAGACAAAAAATATATAACGGCTAACCTGTGGTCCCTCACACCACACAAGACAGATAAATATTTTTGTGAATATTATCGAATCAAATTAATAAACTCGTTCTTTTTCTACATACACTTTTAGTAAGAGACTTGAAACATTTTGTAAAAAAGAAATTCAAAAAAAATATCGACGCAATTTGAAGATAGCGATTAATAAAAGTGGTCCCTCAATCCTCACATCCACTGACATATATGCATGTACTAGCTGCTAGACGAGAGTAATATCAGAAAGACTAGTGTACTTAACTTTTAGTAGAAAGTTTCTACTAAATAAATAGTTATCTAAAACCGTGTATTTCTTACCGCTTAGCTGAGATAATATTACCAGGCCCCTCAGAAAGTATTGCGAAAAAAAGTTTTTATATATGGGAGACTGGCCAGTTATAATGTTTTTCGAAAATATGATTATTTATAAGTAAAAATAAGTAAGTTCCAATTTCAAAATTTCCCTCCACATTTTTTGCGAGTTAATTCAAAGTATTGTGTCTCACTGAAATATGGATCTGCGCCGGGAACATTTTAGAGCTATGATTTTATACGATTTCAAGTGTCGCCTGAAACCGGATGAATCGTACGATAGACTTCAAATGGCATTCATGGATGAAGGCCCTTCCAAGGCAACCGTGTATCGTTGGTATAACGAATTCAAGCGCGGTCGACCAACTTTGGGGGATGACGAAAGAAGCGGTCGCCCTTTGACGGCTGTTACCGAAGAAAACGTGCTAGCAGTGAAAAAATTAATCCAAGACAATAGGCGAATTACATATCAGGAGATTCAACACATATTGAAGATTGGATCGGGAAGCGTTCACGAGATTCTACACAGCCATCTTCGCGTGAGGAGGATAGTATCACGCTGGGTGCCGCAAAACCTCACCGATGCTCAGAAGCAGGCCCGGGTGGAATGGTGCCGTGATATGCTTAACAAATTTGAAGCAGGCTCGTCTCGGCGTGTTTACGACATCGTTACAGGTGATGAGTCCTGGATTTATCAATACGACCCAGAAACCAAGCGCCAGTCGACTGTTTGGGTGTTTCAAAATGAGCCAACGCCTACCAAAGTGAAGCGATCTAGAAGCGGGGGTAAGATTTTGATCGCTAGCTTTTTTAATTTGACTGGCCACTTGGTATCAATTCCCTTACGGGATCAAAGAAGCATTAATGCCGAATGGTATACTACCAAATGTTTGCCAGAAGTTTTCTCTGTTATAAGCAACAAGCGACCAAACACAGGGCTCCGCGGGCTACTGCTCCACCACGACAATGCACCTGCGCACACCGCACTCAAAACGAGGGACTTCCTGGACAGCACGCCAGTCAAACTCCTGGGTCACCCTCCTTACAGCCCTGATCTAGCACCGTGTGACTTCTTTTTATTCCCAAAAATAAAAATAAAAAATACCGGCCAAGCGCGAGTCGGACTCGCGCATGAAGGGTTCCGTACCATTATCGCAAAAACGGCAAATAAATCACGTTTGTTGTATGGCAGCCCAGCACTTAAAGTCAGTCACTCGCGCGCCGAAGTCAAGGTCGGTTGTGTTTTGCTCGTGCAACGCGCGAAGTACGTTGACGCACGGTGTAATAATGTCTCAAGTGTTAAAATGTAACGTTTGCAATATCGTCATTGACGAATTATTAGCTTATGTGCAAAACAAAATTTCTGTAATTGATGAAGAAACGCTAAAGAGAATATGTGTGTCTGCATTCACTAGCAGTGAAATCAGCAAATCAAAGTCGTTGTTATTCGAATCGCTGCCAACGGATCAACGTAAAATCACAAGAAAAAGGAAAGGGAAGGAAGAAAGAGACCTAGACGACATCGTTAGTGTGTTCAAAAGTACAGATCCGGATGTGATTCCAGTTTTTGTGGCAAAGGTGCTTGAAAAACTACCCCCAATATTGTTCGATCATCTTGATTGCACTAAACTACTTAAAGATATACTGAAGTTAAACTCAGAAATTGAAAATATCGTCAATACTTATGCTACTGTCAAACAGCTTGAGGATCTAAGAGCAGATATACGTGATTTAAAGCACGCATCACTACCTCCACCAAGTTATCCGTCTGGGTATGTGAATATGAGACGGGGTGCTTGGAATCAGGAGAGTGGGCCTATAGGGATGACTTTGAGCCACAACTACACCTCGGACGAACATGACGTGCAACAGTCGCATACTAGTAAGCAGAAAAACTCCCCCACATCGATGCCGTCCCCTGATAATAATTGTCAAGAGGGTATTGTGTGTACGCCGTTACCGCGAGTCATGCAGAAAGATGAGTCACCTAGCGTACCCGTCGCGGCGGCGAAGTCGGTGGCGCAGGCGGTCAGCTGTGTTGGAGGTTTGGAGGGGCGAGACAGGCCGTTATCTAAGATTGCTAGCCCAATTATATCCAAACACACAAAACGAGTTGAACAGAAACCTAATGAGAATATCGTTGGTCAGGTTGTGCGTCAACTACCCGAGATCGCAAAAACAAATTGTGAAAAGGAAGATACTCCTTGGCAAACTGTAAATAAGAAAAGAAAACATAAGTACAGGTATTTGGGCGAAAGAGGAAAAGCTGAGCCACCAATATCTTCCTTTAAAGCTGCCAATAAGAAAATACCTATTTTCATAACAAATGTGCATCTTGATACGTTGGAATCCGATATCGTAGACCATATAAAATTACAAACACAGGAGAGGGTATTCCTTGAAAAGATCAACACGAAAAAAGTGTTGGATCACAAAGCTTTCAAATTCTTTGTGTCGGAGTCTAAAGTGGATATGTTTTTAGACGAAACTGCATGGCCTGAGGGTATTATCTTTAGGCGCTTCGTTCACTATAAATATCGAAAGGCGGACGAAGGGTCCGCTGCATTCGGCCCAGTGTCCTCTGATAATGGATAGTACGACCTATAAGTTTGCCAGCTATAATTGTAAGAACGTAAAGAGTGCGCTCAGCGATGTTCAACGTTTATGTGACGAGTGTGTACTGATAGCACTACAGGAAACTTGGCTGCTTCCAGAAGAGTTGGCGTATCTGAGTTGCATAGATAGCAGATTTGGTTCCAGTGGGACATCAGCTGTTGACACGACGGCGGGCCTAATGCGCGGCAGGCCTCACGGTGGGACAGCGCTGCTGTGGAATACAAGTGTTTTTCCTAGTGTTACAGTGATAGACTGCGATAATCCGCGTGTGTGTGCTATTCGTGTTAATGCGGCCGATAGTCCATTGATAGTAGTGTGTGTCTATATGCCGACAAACAAAGCAGACAACCTGCCGATGTTTACTGATTGCATAGGAACTGTAAGTGCTATTAGTAATGACTATGTAAACGAACCTATTTTTATTTTAGGGGATTTCAATGCTCATCCTGGAGAATTATTTTTTAATGAGTTGAATATTTTATGTGATGATTTTAATTGGGTAATTTGTGATGTTAATATGTTAGGATTGACCTCGGAAACATTTACCTACATAGATCAAGCCTGTGGGTCGAAGCGCTGGCTTGATCATTGTGTTATGTCGCAATCAGCTGTTGTCTCTGTGTGCAATGTGTACGTTAATTATGACGTGCTGTGGTCGGACCATTTTCCCGTGATATGTGAATGTAAACTAGAACATTTGACTCCTCTTAGAATTGCGTCATGTGTCACTGACAATCGGGTCATGTGGGGCGACAAAACCGCAGACGACATCACACAATATCGAACTGAATGTCATAAACGTCTCAGACTTATTGATTTTCCGAATGAATTTCAAAGGTGTAGTGATCAGTACTGTAATGACCTGACTCACAGCACAGTTATTGACAAAATGTACTCCGACATCGTGCTTGCGGTATCACAGGCTGCGGTGGGGAACCGGGGGGGCAAGCGTAAGCAGAGTAAACGTCCACCTAGAACCATTGTTGGATGGAGTAAAATTGTGAGCGACAGTCACGGGGCGGCCAGGGCGAGTTTTCGGGAATGGCGGTTGTGTGGTAGTCCGACTACTGGTGTTATGTTTGCTAAAATGTGTGAGACCAGAAAAATATTTAAGTCGCGTTTAAAATGGTGTCGGAACCATCAAAACCAGCTACAAATGGATGTTCTGGCAGCTAAACATAGCACGAAGGATTTTAAGGGGTTCTGGAAAAGTACTAACCGTTTGAGGATACGCCCTGGTCTCCCCGTGAGTGTTGACGGGACGAGTGATTTGAAGGGTATAGCTGACAAATTTAAAAACAACTTTATTGTAAGATCACCGTTGGGATCGTCCTCTTCACTGGGGCGGGGTGGTGTGAGTGGGGAATATGTTAATACCAGAATATCAGCCAGGGATGTTTCATTGGCAGTAAAATCGATTTCCCATGGGAAATCACCTGGTCATGACGGCTTGGGTGTGGAACATATACAGCATGCTGGGCCTCATATGTGCAGGGTGTTGGCTATGTTCTACAACTTTTGTATTTCACACTCATACCTGCCGGCTGACATGTTGAGGACTATCGTAGTGCCTGTAGTAAAAAACAAAGCTGGGGATTTGTCGGAGATATCTAACTATAGACATATTTCTCTAGCTACAATAGTTGCAAAAGTGTTTGACAGCATTCTTAATACACAATTAAACAAATACATAAAGCTACATGACAATCAGTTCGGGTTTCGGCCGGGAGTGTCTACAGAAGCTGCAATATTGTGTCTTAAGAGTGCTGTTAAATACTACACCGAGAGATCAACATCTGTGTGCGCTTGCTTCCTCGATCTTTCCAAAGCCTTTGACCTGGTCTCTTATGATATCTTGTGGAACAAGATGAGATCATCCCAGATACCGTATGAACTTATTAACATCTTTAAGTATTGGTACGGGAACCAGGTGAACAACGTGAAGTGGGCAGGCACTTTGTCGGACCCCTATAGGTTGGAATGTGGGGTGAGGCAGGGGGGGTTGAGCTCTCCCTCCATTTTTAACCTGTATGTGAATGGACTGATCGAGGCGCTCAGCGAGCAACATATCGGTTGTCACATAGATGGCGTCTGTTTTAATAACATCAGCTACGCGGACGATATGGTGCTGCTGAGCGCCTCGGTCTGTGGACTCAGGAGGCTGATGAGTATATGTGAGGAATACGCAGCTGATCACGGGCTCCGTTATAATGTCAGGAAGAGTCAATGCATGGTTTTTCAAGGTGGGCCTAGGAAAGTGCGAGATATGCCACCCATAAAGCTGAATGGCGTACCCTTGGAAAGGGTCGACATTTTTAAGTACTTAGGACATTTATTGACTCCTACCTTGAAAGATGACGCGGACATTGAGCGGGAGCGGCGGGCGCTGTCGGTCAGAGCGAACATGGTTATCCGCAGGTTTGCACGTTGCTCTAAAGATGTTAAAATAACTCTTTTTAGAGCCTACTGCACTACACTGTACACTTGCAGCTTGTGGACTGACTATACGCAAAAGTCTTACAGCGCCCTTCGTGTCCAGTTCAATAACGCGTTCAGGATGATGTTGGCGCTCCCCCGCTTTTGCAGCGCATCGACTATGTTTGCAGAAGCGCGCGTGGATTGCTTCCACGCCACTATGCGCAAGAGAGCCACGTCGCTGGTGCAGCGAGTGCGGGGGAGCGCTAACAACATGCTGGCCGCGCTCGCGGGAAGGCTTGATTGCTCCATCATCTCCCACTGTTGTAAGCGACATGTGGCAGGCTGATGCGACTGACAGACCTGGTTTTTTATATGAATGTTAATTGAGTTATTTTTATTTTATTTTTAGTGTTAGACTTATTATAATATAATTGAATTAAGTAAATGAATTTGTTTTTAATATTGTGTATGTAATGTGACTGTGTAAATGTATTATTTCTATTATGAGTCAGTGATACTTGAATTAAATGATTTTTTTATTATTATTATTTATAAAGGGATACAATTTTCGTCGCCGGAAGATGCGCTGGCTGCGTTCGAGCAGGCTGTAAACGAGGTGTCTGCGGCGGACTGGAAAAAGTGTTTTGAAAACTGGTTTAGGCGCATGAATCTTTGTATAGAGGCTGGTGGAAAGTACTTTGAAAAGATTTAATAAAAATATATGTACGTATAGAACAATTTTTTTTAGTTTCGCAAAACTTTCTGAGTGTCCCACGTATTTTTTAATCCTATGAAAATATATAGAGTAGTGTGACCACACAGTGAAACAAAATGTAGACAGTACTATTATACTTCATTAAGTATAGCAGTAAATGAAACGAAAACAATGTTGAACTGTTAATTTATGTTTAATGTGTATCTGCTCCGTGGTTTTTTACGTACGCATAGTGTTTATTAGGGTAAATAAAACAGGAAACTGAGAACAAGTAATTACTTACGACTGCAGTCGAGAATGCGAAGAAAACTGATATAATTTACTTAATGAATTTAATTAAAGTAATTATTTCATTTATATATTATAATAACGTATAATAATACACATAATATTAATAGCCAAATTGGTGTCATAGGTATTATGCCATGCGAATTGCGGACGGTGGAAGTTTATGGAAGGAGTTGCATAGCGTGTGCTCGTCTGCTTGCTCTCTTTTGCTGCTGGCACGTTGACCAAGAAGAACGTGCTACCTGACAGCTATGGTGTGCTTGACTTATATTTGTTTGACTTAAATATGGATTATTATACACATTTATTGATTCCAAAAATGTCTATGGCTTTTCAGCGGCAATTTTTCAACCTCTTTTTTGTTCCTAAAAAAAACTGTATTATCCGGTTAAATTGAAAATACTCTGTTTACTCGCATAATATTATTGTAAGTGTATGAGGCGCCTTGCGTGTCTTTTACTATTTTTGGAAATTATAATTCCAAGGAATAAAAGTGCCGGCGAAGAAAACCCATCTGCAAGCTGATTAAGTAAACTAACGAAATTTATGCAATACCTACTCATGCAAGTACGTTAGTACCTATGGTAGCGTTATTTTTTTTTTTTTAAAACGCAACGAAACATATAATTTTAAATTTAAAATAAATACACCGAAAATAAAAGAAGTAAAAAGGTAAAACACATATTTTTTCAAACCAGGAAGAACCGCAAAAGTCAATATAGTATTAATTATTTTTAAATATTAAGTTTACATAAAACATAAAAGTGGAATTTAGAAAAGGTTTAAAGTTAAAAGCTGAATTCACGTGCCTAATCTTCAACGCAGTTGTAACCGGTTTTATGATGGCTTAATTTTAAGCATACAAGTAAAGCCATAGCATGATATAAGTAAGGTTTTAAAAGTTGGAAACGTTAAAAAGTAAGCTAAGTTTAAAAAAAAAATACGACCACATAATCCACGCTGGAATCCGTTGAAAGATGTTCGGAATCCCAAAAACTGCAGGTACTCCAGGGTTCATCCGACTCCGCGGTCCGTCTGTCTGTCTGTCACCAGGCTGTATCTCATGAACCGTGATATCTAGACAGTTAAAATTTTCACAGATGATATATGTCCGTTGCCGGTATAACAACAAATACTAAAAACAGAATAAAATAAATATTTAAGTGGTGCTCCCATACAACAAACATGTTTTTTTTCCTCCGGCGTTTTTGCGATTATGGTACGGAACCCTTCGTGTTCGAGTCCGGCTCGCACTTGTTTACTATAAGTGAAAACTTTTAATTGGTCTTGATCTTATTATAATAACGCACAATTGTTAAAATTTGCTGTAAGTTTTACGAATAAAATAAAATATATTTAAACGAGTACGTATTGCAATACCTAAAATAAAAAGATCTAACGTAAAATAACCTACGTTTGAAACTCCCTAAAGACAAAAGACAAAAGATATTTATTTCAACTGGGCCACCAAGCGGCACTTTTGAATGTCACAATTTAAATTTAAATGGAATATAAGTTGATTCTACCGTGCATTCGGAAAGTAGCTAGTTATGGAGAAGAATGCACAAGAAACTCCATACTTTTTAAATTTACATGGAATAAAAGTTGATTCTACCGTGCATTCGGAAAGTAGCTTGTTATGGAGAAGAATGCTCAAGAAACTCCATACTTACTCAAAATCTAAATACCTACTGTTACCAACCTCCGACCTTGGATATACCAGTTTGACTTAATTCTACAATTAAAAACGATGATTTATTTAATAAGAGCAAAAAATGCATTACAATATTTTAGCCCAATAAACGAGAAAGTAAACCATATTAGTTATGATTGCCAGATGTATTTGAACATTCACTTCTAAGATATTTTTGCAGTGCAACTTTTACAAAAATGTGTTTAAATACATCATCTGCCTAGCTTTTTCCCAATTGTTGTTGGGGTCGGCTTCCGTCTTACCGGATTCAGCTAAGTACCAGTGTTTTATATGGAGCGACTGCCTATCTGACCTCCACAGCCCAGTAACTGGGTAACACCATAACCCTTGGCAAGACTGGTGTCAGATCTCAAGCTTCTGACTACCCGTAACGACTTTCAAAGATCTTCAAATGACAGCCGGGACCAACGGGACCGAGGCACGGAGGAAACTCGGTATGTTGAAATGGTCAGCCATCCACGGACCGACCTCGTCAAGCGTTGCTTAACCTTGAAGATCGACCCGTGCGGCTGTTATTATTTAGCCACGAGCTCAAAAATGTGTTTAAATACGTCCTGCCAATAAACTTAATTAAAAGAGACGTTGTGTTTTTGCCCTTAAATAAAATAAAATAAAATATTAAATATAAATTAAATAAATATTTTTTAAATATTTTGCATAGATATTTTGGAAGAGGCAATTAGCATCGATGAAGGAAACAGGAACTGTACCACTTGTAATGACCAAGTTAGTTACAATTACGAGCTTTCAAAAATTAAAGTTGCCAAATTAAAGTCACTTAAGCCATGTAATATAACATTAAATTCAAAATCAAAAAAATCAATAATTTTTATTTCACATAGGCCTACATGGGCACTTATAAAACGTCGACAATGTGCACGGTTCGGGTTGGTCGATTTCTATGGAGAAGAACCGGCAAGAAACTCCATGGTTACTCTTTTAAAAAATTGTTTGGTTTTACAATATTTCCATGTTACAGCAGTACTTAGATGGGGGGACAACGCAGGCCCGATAATAAGTCGTAAGAAACTTAAACAAGAAGTGATTTTATAATAAATAAACAAAAGATAAAAAAAAGTAAAATGAGATAAAATGTTAACAATCTAGAAGGCCTACAATGTTCATACATTTACAAACCAATCGGTAAAATAATCTATACAAAGTATAACAAGACTAAATTTAACATGTGGCACAAATGTTGTTATCAGTGCTGTAACTATTCTTAGCAAAGGGCTATAAAGATAATTGAAAACCATTGTAAAAAGTCTTATTAAATGAAGAAAAATTAGATTGAGAATAGTTAGAGACATCCACATATTTGTGCCGTTTATGAGTTACCAGGGAAGCCGCATGTGCAGAAGGAGCTAAAACCAAATATTTTTATCTTCAACGTAGTCCTTGATTTTATAATATGCTTTTTTAATAAGGACACGTTTGATGTGATTTTTGAACTTTCCGTCGGTCAGTTCTATAACTGACTTTGGCAACTTGTTAACAGTTAACAAATTAACAGTTCAACATTGTTTTCGTTTCATATAATACTATACTAATACTAAATGAAGTAGAATAGTACTGTCTACATTTTGTTTCATTGTTTGGTCACACTACTCTATCTATTTTCATAGGAATAAAAAAATAATTTTATCTCAGCTAAGAGGTAAGAAATAAACAGTTTTAGATAACTATTATTTAGTAGAAACTTTCTACTAAAAGTTAAGTACACTAGTCTTTCTGATTACACTCTCGTCTAGCAGCTAGTACATGCATATATGTCAGTGGATGTGAGGATTGAGGGACCACTTTTATTAATCGCTATCTTCAAATTGCGTCGATATTTTTTTTCCATTTCTTTTTTACAAAATGTTTCAAGTCTCTTACTAAAACTTTATGTAGAAAAAGAACGAGTTTATTAATTTGATTCGATAATATTCACTAAAGTATTTATCTTTCTTGTGTGGTGTGAGGGACCACAGGTTAGCCGTTATGTATTTTTTGTCTATAATGCTTTGTGGTCTGTTATTTAGTAAATATCTTTACAAATTCTTTACTAAAATTCTGTAGTCACAACTCCTTAATTTTTCAGAATACTGCCCGAGATCTGGCTGATGGTCTGTGAGGACTGAGGGACCACACTTTAAGGGCTGTAGTTTGTAATATATTTGTTTACTAATTCCCAGATTTGTTCTACAATTGTTTTAAATCTACTACTAAATCCTACGATTTTTATTTTGTGAATTACCAGTGTGGTCCCTCAGTTCACACGCACATCCAATTTTCGGTGGCAGTTTACATGGTAATATACATCATATATTTTTTTCTTATTTTAGAAGTAACAGGGGAGGGACACACATTTTTCCACTTTGGAAGTGTCTCTCGCGCAAACTATTCAGTTTAGAAAAAAAATATATTAGAAACCTCAATATCATTTTTGAAGCCCTATCCATAGATACCCCTCACGTATGGGTTTGATGAAAAAAAATATTATTAGTTTCAGTTTCAATTAAGGGAACCCCCAAAATTGTTTGTTTTTTTTTTGTGTGAAAATCTTAACGCGGTTTACAGAATACATGTACTTACCAAGTTTCAACAGCGTAGTTCTTATAGTTTCGGAAAAAAGTGGCTGTGACATACGGACGGACAGACAGACAGACATGACGAATCTATAAGGGTTCCGTTTTTTGCTATTTGGCTACGGAACCCGTGTTAAAACATAACTACAAAAAAAAACGTATTAATTTAAAGAAACAGGTAGGTATTAGTACAGATTTTTTTACTAAATAAGTTTGTTGTTGCATAATGCTTCTCTTGAGATTCGGGGAGTTTTATCCGGCTTTCAAACGACTTAGCACACGACCGGGTGACGACAGAATGGAAAAATGTTTGCACACAAATAAAAGCTAGTTTTTTTAAAGGGTTTCCGATTAATTTTGATATATGATTATATATAAAAACTCTTAAGGTGTATATATTGCGCAATGTTAACGCAGTACCGGCCGTGCGCCCGTTCAGAACCAGAATATCATTATTGAACCTCCTTTTGAACAGTTTTGTTTGCAAAATATTCTTTGATTTACATATGCTATTTCAGTTATGTAGAAATTATATCCATATTTTTTTCTGTGTAAAATAGTATATTATGCAACTAGTGAATAAAGGACGGTTTTAAAGCGAGAGCCATAGATGAATCACGAGCAAGTGAAGGATTCTAACGATTGACTGAAGAGCGTAGCGAGTGATTAAAGTGATAGAATCATGAGCGACGCGAGTGATTCATGGCCCTCGATATAAATCCGTTTTATTCAAGAGTTGCATATTATATTTTATACCATGACTACGAGAAAAAGAAAGATTTAAGCGAAAAGCTTTTTTTTTCAATGAAAACAGTGAATAAAAACACTTTTAATCACTATTCTTGTTTGAATTTAGAACACACCAATGTATTCAAACCAGAGAGTTTGTAAGTATTAGAGATAACGTATTTACGACGAAAAAGAAACTGTCAATTCTTTCATTCTGGCTTATGGAAAAACTCTATGAAAAAAAAGAGACAAACATAGACAAACGCTACCATCTTGAACATCAAAGAGATAACTTTTTAGTCACTGTTGTAACCCATCGGATACCAGCTGTAATTTAAGTCTTTCGCTGTTTTCACGCCTTTGTTTCGTTTGTGTCAGGAAGAATTTTGTTATTTAATTATCTGCATGAACCATGTCGTGTGTGGCTATCGGCTGCAAGAGTAGAATGAGTGTATTAAAGGAACATAATCAAAGGATATCTTTTCACAGGTGAGTTATCGACTAGCATACTGAAATTATTATGCAGGGTATACGTTTCACAGGCTGTCCGGAATAAAGGAATCTTAGTTCTAAATACGTCGAGGACGTATAATAATAATAATAATAATAAGCCAATAGTGTAGTATAGTGTGTATAGTGTCAGCCAATGGCTTAATAGCCACGAGCCTCGACCAACACCTTAGGAGGCTCTCGTTAGGCGGCTGGGTCAAGGGCCTGATCCAGAAAGCAGTATTGCTGGACACGGCTCGTATTGTTAGGAGGTTCCTCTCTCTGGAGCCCTGACCGCCGGTAGCTTGGACCCTGTTCCCGATACCGGTGGGCCTCTATTTTTTATATTTTTAAATGTTTTTTTTTTTTTTTTGTAATTTAATTTATAAAATATTTAAAAATGTAAAGAATAAGAAAAGAAAGTGAATAAAGGATAATAATAATAAAAGAAAAACCCTTTGGACCCTGTTCCCGATACCGGTGGGCCTCTATTTTTTATATTTTTAAATGTTTTTTTTTTTTTGTAATTTAATTTATAAAATATTTAAAAATGTAAAGAATAAGTAAAGAAATTGAATAAAGGAAATAATAATAATAAAGCTTTATTTATTCCATGCAAATTACAATCTATTAAAAGAATATATACTTAGTTTATTTATAACTAGCTGACCCAGCAAACTTTGTTTTGCCATAAAAAGACCAAACATTTATCTACCCTACCTACCCGACCCTACACTACCCTACCCTACCTACCCGACCCTACACTACCCTACCCTACCCTACACTACCCTACCCTACACTACCCTACCCGACCTTACACTACCCTACCCTACCCTACCCTACCCTACCCTACACTACCCTACCCTACTCTACCCTACCCTACCCTACCCTACCCTACCCTACCCTAACCTACCCGACCCTACACTACCCTACGCTACCCTACACTACCCTACGCTACCCTACACTACCCTACCCTACACTACCCTACCCGACCCTACACTACCCTACCCTACACTACACTACCCTACACTACACTACACTACCCTACACTACCCTACACTACCCTACCCTACCCTACCCTACCCTACCCTATGTCCTTCTCCTGGTTCTAAGCTACCTCCCTGCCAATTTTCAGCTAAATCGATTCAGCCGTTCTTGAGTTATAAGCGAAGTAACTAACACGACTTTCTTTTATATATATAGATTACGTTACTTAAGTAATTTGTACGGACCCCCTTCGGGTAAAAGCCTCCTCCAAGGAGAGCCATTGAGTTTTGTTGCTGGCAGCGTGTAGCCAGCTTTGACCCACCATCTCCATCTCTCCACCGTCTCCACCGTCTCCGTCGAGGACGTATAGTACTATTTAAACCATTCTATTTAGTGAAAAATTAACTTTTATGCGTTCGCTGATAGAGCTTTGACAGTTTACGTACTTACGTTCTGATGTTAGAGATGTGACAAAAGTCACAGTAGATTGCAAATATTTAGGAGGAATGTTTATGTTAATGACATTCAGGTGTATAACAAGTTACCTAACGCAATTAAGGAACTTCCCATCCCCATGTTCAAGAAAAAGCTGAAAAGTTGGCTATTAGATAATTGCTTTTATGACATTGGCGAATATATGGAATTTTGTAAAAATCCAAGATGACATGAACTTAATTTTGACATTTTAAAGTAACAATTATCAAATTTTAATAATACTAATTCATATTGGACCTACTGTAAATCGCAAATCTTAAAATTAATTATGTACTAAGTTAATGGCAATTAAATATTTGTACACCATATATTTCGTGGTAGAATGTATAGAACTAACAAAAATATTAACACCATACTATGTAAAACTACATTCTTACAAATAAATAAAATTCTAATTCTAATTCACAAGAAAGATCGATACTGTATTTTTTATTTTACTTACTTTAATTTATTTCATAAAGTTTATTTGCTATTTGTTAATATTAATCTAATATAGATTGTGCACAGGTTTCTTTAAGAGTACTTATTTAAGAAATTAGTGGATCAATAATATAAAAAAAAAACTTTATTCAAAAAATCAAAAAACCCGACTGCTTCAAAAGCGAACTAAAAAGTCGTAAACAAGGAAAAAATCATGCTCTGCAGTCGGAGGATACATATTCGCGGGCTAGCTGACCAAAATCTGGTGTATCCTCCGCCAGCACAGTATGATTTTTTCCTTGTTTACGACTTTTTAGTTCGCTTTTGAAGCAGTCGGGTTTTTAGATTTTTTGAATAAAGTTTTTTTATTTATAACTTTTTAGTTATTTTTTTTTTCGAATTAGATACATTTAAACATATAAGTGTTATATATTTTTGAAATCACCTCTTAAAACCCTTTTTTTTGATACCCCATACGATGGGTTTGGAAGAAAAAAAAAATTTGGGCACCTACAATATGGCACCCAAAATCCCCCATTTTTCTATTGTCTAATTTTAATGTAGCCTATGACACTCGCAGGGTTAAGACACATCGATTGACGTATGAATCATCAAAATCGGCCCATGCGTTCGGTCTCTGGAATGCCATATAGGAACAAACATACATACATACATACTTACATACATACATAGACTGATAAACAAATTACCCTCCTTCGGCAGTCGGGTAATAAATAAATGGGCACCTTCACCATATTCTCGCTTGTGTTCACTACATTTTAATGAATCATGTTTACTTACACATTTTACTTTTTTAAATTAAATTGTTATATCTAAATCATTTTTAACTGACTTACCAAAAAGGAGGAGGTTCTATGTTCGACTTTGTGTTTGTTTTTTTTTTTTAGTGTATGTTCACCTATATCTCCGTCAATTGTGGACCGATTTTGAAAATTCTTTTTTTGTTTGAAAAAAAAAAAAAAAACTTTTTTGCATAAAAATACTACCGACTTCCAAATGAAAAACTACAAAGTGAAAAATAACTTAACTTTTGGAAGTCGGTGTCCATATCGCAAAAAAATGGTACCTAAGAAAGACACCGACTTCCAAAAGTAAAGTTATTTTCACTTTGTAGTTTTTCATTTGGAAGTCGGTAATATTTTTTTGCAAAAAAGTTTTTTTATGTTATTATTTATGTTATTACTTTTTTATACATACTCGTCTGTAAACTTTATTTTCAGTCTTGCACAAGAACTAGCATACTTTAAATCAGTATATTGATCAGTAGCTGTTTGTGCAGTCGTACGAGTGTACCAAAAACGGTCACTTTGATCTCATGATGTACCTCGTTTTTGCGCAAGGCATGAATAAGCATTATTATACAACGCATTTAATGCGCAGAAAAAATACGAAAGAGTGGAATTGTACTCTTACAATGTATAAGTGCACTCTTTGTACGAGTTCACATTCACTTTTTTTTTATAACATATAGGCTCGCGCTTGACTACTATCTCACCTGATGGTAAGCGATGATGTGGTCGACGGTGAAGCACGCTTGCCTAGAAGCAACCTAAAGAAACGTAGAAAAAAATAGCCGCACTCAGAACGATTCTTACAGACATTTGACAAAATTTTTAGATCGCTCCAAAACTAAACTCGATAATATCGATATAACAGTGGCACAGATCTAATACTGATATATGTCTATAGATAAGAATCTATAGCATCCTCGGTCACACTGGCACATAAGATGGCATAGACAAAAGTATATCTATCTCTTTTTGCTTATGACGTTATCCGTTAGTGCGAAAGTGAATACCGATGTTGAAATTGCGTCTTAAACATGTTGTCTCTAGGTTACTATACAAACTCTCTGATTCAAACTCCATCTCCATGCTGTACAACCTCCGTGCGCAAAAAGTACTCGAAACAAACTCCTTGTGCAAAAAATACTCGACATACAAAACTCCGATTCCTCTGAGTAGCTGATTTTATAATAAGAATCACTTCTAAACGGCTAGACGTAATTTTTTGGCTAAAATATATGTTACATTTGACCATATTTTTAATAATTAGATCTGCGAAACTTTTGACCTTTATTCGTTTAACATAGTGTAATTAATTTGTAAAGTTATGACTTACACGGAAAAAAACCAAAATTGCACCAAAACCGCTGGGCGTATTTTAATGAAATTGTCACCATCTTTAAGACAATTTAATGACCTACATTTTTATCTTAGGTTTTTTTTTAAAGTCATTGTATAATAAGGAAAGTACAAAAAACTACTGAATTTTGGGTTGCTTAGGTGTAAAACGAGGGCGCGTTTTGTTCCCTCAAGCTCGTTGCCGACTGTCGTCTTAAATCTTTCTTTTTCTCGTAGTCATGGTATAAAGTATAGTATGCAACTCTTGAATAAAACGGATTTATATCCAGGGCCATTCTTACACTAGAATCATTACTTGCTCGTGATTCATCTATGGCCCTCGCTTTAAATCTGTTCTTTATTTACTACTTGCATAATATACTATTAAACATGCAAGTCGTTTTGAAGGAGTATAAAAAAATTGCGAAAATAATATCGTGTTATTAATTTATTTTTTTAAACGGTTTTTTTAAAGGTTTAAAAAAAAAATTGAATGTTTTTTTTTTGTTCATCATCATCATCATCATCATATCAGCCGAAAGACGTCCACTGCTGGACATAGGCCTTCCCCAAGCGTCGCCACATTGATCGGTCCCGTGCATCTCGCAACCAGCGGATCCCCGCAACCTTCACCAGGTCATCGGTCCACCTGGTGGGAGGCCTTCCAACGCAACGTCTTCCGGTTCGCGGTCGCCATTCCAGAACCTTTCTGCCCCATCGGCCATCCGTTCTGCGAGCAATGTGCCCTGCCCACTGCCACTTAAGTTTGGCAATTCTTCGGGCTATGTCGGTAACCCTGGTTCTCTTGCGGATCTCTACGTTTCTGATTCGATCACGCAAGGAAACACCGAGCATAGCCCTCTCCATTGCCCTTTGAGTGACTGTAAGCTTTCTGATAAGGCCCATTGTAAGCGACCACGTCTCAGAGCCATATGTCATCACTGGCAACACACACTGGTCATAGACTTTCGTTTTGAGACACTGCGGTAAGTTGGACGAGAAGATACCGCGCAACTTCCCAAACGCTGCCCAGCCGAGTCGGATTCGACGGTTGACCTCTTTCTCGAAGTTGGCCCTACCCAATTGGATCGTTTGTCCCAGGTACACATAGTCGCCCACAATTTCGAGTGTTGAGTCTCCAATCTTGATAGGAGTGGGTGTAACATGGGCATTCAACATCAACTTAGTTTTGTCCATGTTCATCCTAAGACCCACTCTTTCGGAAGCTCTACTGAGATCATCGAGCATTGTACTGAGATCCTCCATGGTCTCAGCCATAACCACTATATCGTCGGCAAATCGAAGGTTTTTTTTGTTAATGTTTTAAAAATAATGTACAGTACAACTATTTATTTAATGTTCCATGGCAATGTTCGTGTTTCGTCAGTCGTCGCATTTCTATAAGTTGTTCTTTGCACTTGGTGCAGACCAGACGCTCTCAATCAACTTGGAAGATATAGAGTTGCTAATACTCTTTTAACTTAATGTAATTTATTAAAAAAATGGGAGAGAAGCTGCTAAAGTTGATGATTGCCGAGACCTTAAGAAAATAGTTATACTGTACATGAATCAATAGTAAATATATAAAGTTTTTCGAACCTTTAACCTAGCCCTTACTAAGGAGTATGATTTAGAAAGTAACCGTTTTACGGCTCTAAAGCGGTGTAATGCCCTTTTTAATATGTAAAATTTCAACAATATAATTTTTCGATTTGTGCTACGGTGACGCAGCTCATGTAGCGGTCGCAAAGGCTTACTACGCCGTAGCACTGGTTCAAAACATAAGTTCCGGTTCTCATTTAAACTTCATAATTAACAACAGCGTAATATAAGCACTGAGACAACTCGTCAGTCCAACCTGTCGGCTCGTTACTTAAGGTTTCAAATACTCTTCTTTGAATTAAGTACTGTGTGAACTCTCTTGAGGGTATCCTATTAATAAATTATGTTCCACCGTTTTAGTAGTATGTTGTTATGTGATCCATTATTTAAGATGTTAAGAGTATTGGCCGCTCGGCGACTCGTCTTACTACGAGTACCTACATAAACCAAATCACGTCACAAACACTTGCATTATCTTCCCTATGCACTGACCTCAAGTATTTATGTTTACCGTACTTAAGTAGCTCAAATTTAAAAATATGTAGGCAGTTATAAAAGCTATTCCACGGCGAGTGTGGTCTCTTCAATCTCTGCCGTGCCGCCTCGTGCGACTTGGAGCCGCTCAAATTCGCTTCACGGACATGCGACCGCGACACACACCATACACGTGACACACAAGGGGATGTAAAAGTTTCAGCTAAAATAAGTAGGTTTAACCTAAATTACTTCCTTAGAAAACATTGCAATCATGCTAAAAGCCTCTAGGGAAATACTTAATACCATCAAAGTTGAATATTAAAAATAATCGGTGTTGAAGCACAACTGCACAAGGAAAGCTCCTCCGGAATAACTGACCGTCTTTCAAGGTCAGTCGCAAAATCGTTTGGTAAAAACAAGCGTGATGTTTTTGGTCTAAATTGATATGCGTGATTGTAAATTCTGATCACACTACAATATTCTAATATACCTGTAACAAACACGCGTCAGGATATTTTCCTTCGCCGGTGTACATGAACGATAAACTCTTTATAAGCAAAGGAGCATACCTAGTCTTAGATCTGAAATTTGTCATAACTTGCTGTGGACTTGCTTTAATGTAGTTGTTGTAACTTTAACTCATTTTAGTTGGTGTGTTAAGTTTAGAACGTAAACTTCAAATTGGTATCTTCAAAGTGGTTTTGCCGTGAAAGCATCTCATCAACAAATTTAACTCTCTTTATCTAATAATAATGATAATGTGTGCGCTCGCTCGTAGCATACAGACGTGCTCGTTAGCAATATTTAATTAAAACAATTATAATAGTGACCTTCTTTATTGTATACATTTGTGCCTACTGTGTAGTTTTGTAAACATTATAAAGAAAACTAAGAAACAGTGAAGTGACTATCAAATAAAATGGATAACAGTTCCTGTAATCCAAGCGGCCGAGTTCAAGCCTCCACCTCGCCAGCGAAGTCAACGACGCAAATCCCAGCCCAATCAGATTTCTCGATTGAAGTCGCATCCACGCCCGACATACAAAGATGGATATCAACTATAGAGTAGCACTTAAATGAGGTTTGCTCTATTGCCTCGGATGGCAAACTAAACTCGGAACAGAAACTGAAAATTTCTAACTTGTGTCGTAAAATAGGATCTGGCACCTCTCAGATGGCAGTCCTATACCAATCTCTGAAGCAGAAAGCAATTGTAGCACACGACATGATTGATGCCTTAAAAGAAAGCGCAATTTGACAGAACACATCTCAGAGCTCAAGCAGACGATTAAGGACTCTGGCACTGCGGGTAATGTTTCATTTGCCGACATGGTGAAAAAGGGATCAAATGATTTCGTTCGACCTAACAATTTAAGCTCTGTGGTCATTTATCCTAGTGACAAACTCAAGTCCAGTGACGAAACAAAAGACATGATGGTAACAAAAATCATACGACCTGATCAAATGAAGCTGCATGTACGAGGTGTCCGCAAGACCAAAAATGGAGGTGTTATTATTAGCACAGAGACCAAGCAAGACGCCGAGAAAATCAATAACGCCGTCCAGCTTACTACATCTGGACTAACCGCCGATGAGCCCAACAAGCGCAAACCACGGATCGTGATTGTAGGAGTGCCGTCTTCCCCGGGCTGAAACTGAAGTCTTTAGGTGCATTTACGAGCAGAACATACCCGACAAGTTGCCAGAGATGTCCATGGAGTCCTTTCTGGCCTCTGTTAAATTAAGCCACAAATCTGGAAAGAAAGATGCGTCGAGCTGTAATTACGTTATTGAAATTCCAGCCAATATACGTAAAGCCCTAATTGCCACATCAAGGCTGTTTATAAATTGGACGTCCTGCCCTGTTAGGGACTTCACTCTGGTTACCAGATGCTACAAATGCCAATTATATGGTCATGCAGCAAAAACATGCAGAGAGGTCAACTCTGTGTGTGCTCACTGCGGTGAAGCTGGACACTCGGTGTCTGATTGCACTTAGAAAGCGGACTCATCGAAATGCGCAACTTGTTCGCGATTTAAAAAGCCCAATAATCACAAAACGGGAGACCCTGAGTGCCCTGCTAGGAAAATAGCGGAATACAGGCACATCAACTCTATCGACTATGAGGGCGTCTAGTACGTCATACTCAAGGTCACACGCGTTGAACGTCTGCGGCTGACACTGCAATGGCCTACTAACCATCAATTTGTTGCTGGCTAAGCTCATTAGTCTTCTTTGGCTGCAAAAATTAAGTGCCTATGTTTTAATTTTGCAATGTTGACTTCACAATTCTGCTTAGCAAATATTTCTCAATCTTTAGTTATGTGTTATCAAAGTGCACTTTTTTGCAATATAGGTAAATAAGACATTAAGTAATATTATGACCTAGTAATTTAGTTTTATATTTATAGTTTTAAGTAAATTAAAATTAATTTCCAAACTTATACAATCTTACCACTATTTTTAGACTTCATATAGGTATCATGTTAAATATTGTTAAAATTCTGTTGTCCTACGATAAGCATATATTTAGAGCTCCTATAGCCTGTGATACAGGATTACCTAGTACAGGCATCTTACATTATTATACCTACATTAGTTATCTAAGATTTAAACTGTTTTTTTTACCTTTTGTAATATCTGAATAAAGATTTATTTATTTATTTATTTTATTTATTTATCTAACTTATCTTAAAATTAATTATACAGCAAAAATACCTTCGAAAGAGAGGAAGAAGATTTTCTTGTTTTTGTTCTTGGTTAAGTGTTATGGTTATACGACTTAATTGTTTCAAAAGCTCCATTATCTCCTAATTGCTCTGAAAGCATATATAATTCGGGCCTAGAGAGCGATTTTGAAACATTATCCGCTGACACCGTAAGAAAATAACGAATTTATTATAACTTGACCATTATTTGTGTATAAAAAGGTATCTCGAATGTGCCGCACTGCGGTATAGTGGCTACATAATTATTCTGTCTGAACACGATTTATTACATATTATAGAAACAAAACACTCAAGATAATCATGAAATATTTTCTGATCAACTAGATGTTCCACTAAGTTGCTGGTACACTTAGTGGACTGTGTCAGTTCGTTAACTTTCATCTCATTTTATGTACGTAAAGTATAAGTTGTAAAAGCGACATAAAATAAAACTAGGGTAAAACCAACAAAATTTATTGGTAGTTTAGTTAACATGACTATAATCAAACATCCTTTCACAACTCTGAAATACTCTTGGTAAAAACTTCATAACAATGCAAAAGAAATTGCCTTTTAACGTATTACTTTTCAAAATCTGTATCAAACGAACACTAATCTATAAAACAGCATCTACTTTGAATCTTATGTCCGAAACATTTTCAGAAACATACCAAAAATGTGAGTCATAAAAATGTCTCATGTATATTAACTGTTTCCTTGAAAGTACCGCAAAAAATTGTTGCGGTATGTGCCACTATTTCCGATGTTCTTAGTTATGTTTGAACTATGACATGAGCCGAGTAAGCACAAGAAATGGTATGTACTCTATTATACAGGGTGAAGAGGAAAGGTGCAATCATATTTTAAATACTGTTTCTTGGAGAAAGTAGTTCCTAAACATAGGCAGAAGCAGTATTTAAAATATGATCGCACTTATCCTTCACACCCTGTATTCTATATTTTTAAATGACAAGCAAATCTGATGTCAACTATTCTGCCAATATCACAAGTTAAATGGAGTGTATTTTATTTATTAGTACTTAAAGAGAAGGAAAATGGTATGTATATGTCAAAAGTGAAGGTGTTGAGTTTTACAGATATATCCCAACATTTAACTCCCCCTTGTTATCGGCACGGATCAGTATTTGTACATTAATACTTATTGATCGTCCTCCACGACCCGGAGCTTCGGTAATCAACAGATGGCGAGTTAGTAGAATTCCTTTCCGAGCAACCTCTTATTTAATTCAATAAGATTCGGGTCACCTTTAACGCAATTTAATACCGTTCCCTGTAATTACCTTTATGTTATGTGATTTTAAAAGCCAACGATAGACAATTATGTTTTGTTGCTTGTTCCGGAAATAGAAACTGTTATTCAGCTAAAGGAATATCTAAGGGAAAGTTTGACTTTGTAGGAGGAAAACTCGGTGAAGTTAAAAGTAGAATGGACTTGGGTTGTCACTTAAATGGCACTGCGACATGACTACTACTTATATTCACCTGGGCGTTAAATACTCTAGATCATGGCCCTCAACTTTTTTTTTTTTTTTAGTATGACGGCAATTAATTGTTATAATGAACTTACCTACCCAGTAGCCGGCCATTAATCTTCAGTCCTATCTCAGGGCATTGGTAGCTCGTTGTTCGCGGGACAATATTCAGCCGATGATGCACGATATTGACCATGTACCTGTTAAAACCATAATAATATGTAATTATGACCCGATTACAAAAAATATCAATGCAAATTCATTGTTTAGCATACCTACCTAATCTTAAATCTTCTTTGCTGTATATTCACAGTAGCTTTTATAAAATCAGTTTGCTAGAGTCGTTTTAAAACAGTATCACTGCACCACACCAAATTAACTTAGCAGTAAATTAATAGCATAGCAATTATAAATAAACTAACAATAGCAAAACTAAAATGTACTGAGGACAACAAGAACGACGAATGAAGCAAATAAAAGAAAAATTTTGAACATTTGAAAATCGAATACACGCACACATAGCGCTCTATCCAGCCAGCATATTTTTATGCGAAGACATTTCTCAATCATGTAATGTCCGGTAAAGACTTTTAAAAATAAAGACATTAACTAAAAAAATATTCATTTTACTTTTCACATGTGTTTGTTTTATTATACACGAATTCAGGACTAAAGGTCGCCAAAAAAAAGGTCAGAACTAAACCTTTCTAAATACTAAGCTTACAAATCTAAGTAAGTTTTCTCATAGAAAATACCTGGCTCGGTTTATGTAGAAAGTAGTATATCTTACCTTATTAAGACAACGAAACAGGTAAACAATAGGGCAGTATTCTCTGTATGTACAGACGATGAGGAGTAAACCACGTGCCGTGCGCGTACCTAATAATTGCAGATGCCATTCTAAGACGGAACACGATAGTGCTTTTAGATCTGAGGTAAACATTTCACCAGGTAGCCTGAGAATTAGGCACAATTGGGGGTTTAAGGTAGTTCGAATGTTCCGTGTTTGACTTTCCCTTATATATTTGATTTATAACGTTGAAATAGATATATACTTTTAATAAAAATAAAAAATAAAAATAGGGAGTGCCTTCATCACGCATCACTATTAAAAAATACTGAAAAAAATCATTGATAAATGCAATGTTGAATGATAAATACACTGAAGATTGCGTAACTAAATCTCTATAAATGTGATGCAAATTTATTTGTAATACTTTCATTAAAAAATATTGGCCACTTACTCTCAAAAAACATTGAAATGCCATAAAAAAAATCTGAATGTATTTTTCTTACTGAATGGCTATGAAATTTTTTAATCAAAACTAACCTCCTCATTGATACGTTGTATTGCAACCTCTTTATGATAAAACCTCCAAAAAAGTGAAAAAGAAAGTGTTTTGAGTAGGGTACAGTGACGACGCGAAGTTCACTCCTGAAAAAGGGCCACTAAAAATGTGAGGGTTCCTGGAGAAACCTTAAAGATCCTTTATGGGGTACCGAAGGAATCTTCAACCATTAGGACTGTTTGCAAGGAAACTGCTTACTCGAGCTTCAGATTTTATCGACTGATTTGATGACAGTTTTACTTTATTTACCCTTTCGTCAATTGACGAGTATCTACCTGAGTAGTAGATAGGTAATGATGAAGAGTGGATTCGGTTCAATTTCACATGAGTAGACTTGATGGTTTCCCATTGTTTTATATTTTACTAGCTGACCCGCCAAACTTTGTTTTGTCGTAAAAACAACAAACATTTATCTACCCTACATACCCTACCTTACACTACCTACCTTGTCCTACCCTACACTACCCTGCCCTATCCAACCCTACACTACCCTACCCTGCACTACCCTACCCTACCCTACACTACCTTACCCTACCCTAAAAGTTTGGTTTGGATATGTGAGCCCGTTCTTGGGTTATAAAATAACAACGATAAGTGGCATTGATTTTTAACCCCCGCCGGAAAAAAAGGGGTGTTATAAGTTTCACGTGTGTTGCTGTGTATCTGTGTGTCTGTCTGTGGCATCATAGCGCTTAAACGGATGAACCAATTTTGATTTTGTTTGTTTTTGTTTGAAAGGTGATTTTGTCGAGAGTGTTCTTAGCTATGTTTGAATTAAATCGGTTCAGCTGTTCAAAAGTTATGGGCGTTTTACTGTTTTAATTGGGGTGTTTTCGCAAGATAAATGTGTCGGGGGTTTTTTAAATTTTGAAATTTTTCTTGTTTTATAATATACATATAGATGGATAAGGAACCATGAGACGCGATTTTTTGTCATCTATGTATGTGTCCATTTATAAGTTTCTATTTAAAATACCAATCACCGAATAAAAACCGGCAAAGCGCGGGTCGGAATCACACAACGTGTGTTCCGTACAAACAGCTACATTCACCAAAAATATAAGATAACATAACGGCATGTGAACAATGAAGGCAAAAAAACAAGAAGTAATATAGGAAAAAATAAGTTTGCTAGCTCTCAGTTAGCCGCAATCTGTGGGTTGCCAATTTACCTGCTAAACCTGGCAACCTTGTTGACCATGTTTTTTGACATCATTATGTCTTATTAGTTGTTGAACGGAAAATCAAATTTTAACGACATGGTTGCCGCATTGATTGAGTAATCGGCTGCTACGCTGTGTATCTCGATTCCCACACGGAAGAAATATTTTTATGGCCTGCAGATAGTTGTTCCAGTCTGTTTATATGTTTATAACTGCACCCTCGATACTGGAGAAGCGCCAAGTGCTAGTCAGACTCGCGCACTGAGGATTCCGTACAAACAGCTACATTCAACGACATAATTAAATGACATTGCTGAAGTTCATAAACTATTAGGGCATCGAACATTGCTCTAACGATAAGATAAAAAGAATTTAGGGACAAAATTAACATTGCCGTTGAAAAACTGTAGTCCACATACATCGGCGGCATATGTCGGCGCGGTCAGTTTACCAACTGCAAATAAGTTAATAACCTTTTTTTGAAATAGGTACAAATTACGGTTTTCGGATTTTTCCTTAACTTGTGCTATAAGACATTGCTTATTTCCAAAATTAATGATCCTATTCTAGGTCAACGGGAAGTTCCCTTTGATTTGAAGTAGATTTTGATTCCCTTGCGAGTGTAAAAATTGCGTCATTAGCGGCTGTATCTCTTGATTGCGTTGATCTAGAAGTTTGATTTTTTCACAGCTGCAAGTTAATGCAAAATATACGTATATATTAATTTCAAATCGATAAATCCACGCGTTCCCGAGATAAATAGTCTTGACAGGCAGACGGACAGAAAGACAGACAAAAGGATAACAAAGTGAGGCTATAAGGCTTCGGTTTTTTCCTTTTGAGGTACGGGACCCTAAAAATGGGGGTGCGGCAAAAGCAAGAATTGTAACGCTGACCCTTTTCAGAAAATGTGTTCGAGTAATCTTGATACCTACTTTTTTCATAATTATGAATATAGGTGAATTAAAACTGTGGTTTCGTTCCCAGGTGCAGAGTCCGGTGCTGGTGGTGGAGCTCACCCTGGACAGACTCGAGGGCACACAGCTCAGAGCGCTGGGGCTGCTGTCCGTGTACGGGTTCAACGTGACGTATGAGGTGCGAGGAGCAGCGCAGTCACCGGGAGCCACTTCATGCAGCGCCGTCGAGTGCAGGTTGCTGGGACACTGCTACGCCACACACAATTATCAGTAAGTTACAGTGACTTAAACTATCGAGAAGAGCAGTGGTGGCCCAGTGGTAACAACCCCGACTTACGTTTCGTAGGTTGTGGGTTCGAGATCAGGCAGGCGCTTCACTTTGTGTAAATTATTTAATCACCACTGCTCTATTAACGGTGAAGGAAATCATCGTGAGGAAACCGGCATGTCCTAGAACCGCAGCTTTTTACCACACGATTATTTACAAAACTTATTGATCACTTCAGAATATTTTACACCACCCAGGCAGTTCTACTGTTCGTGTTTCCCGGGTTACTCCGGAGCGGACTGTGGAGAGGGTCCGCTGTGCCCGAAGACCTCCAACATGTGTAAGAACGGCGGCACCTGCAGGTGAGCAAACTCATTTTGGTTTCCATCATCTCGTAGGTAAATTGTTTCACAAAAACGAACAACGATGTCAATAGTATGTTGGTTTGTAGGACTTCATGATTGTTACTATTGACAGAAGTTCTTTAAACGAATGTTGTCTTATATCGTTTTCTACAAGATCATAAAAATCAAGCATTGGACGTTATTCATTCACAAGCTGCATGTTCCGACAGACAGATGGGTCCGGCCGCCGTCAGCTGTATCTGCGCGCCGGGCTACACGGGGGACATGTGCGAGGCGCAGCTAGCACCGCCTGGTGAGGAAATACTTCGTATTTTGCTTCTTGTAGCTATGTAAAAACAGCACTGATTCCGACGAATTGGGTTTATACTGGTGCCACTATTTTCTGTTATCCTTTGAAATTCGTATTATTTACGCCATAAACACCCAGTCCTAACTAACTACGAGTTTGTTTGCTCGATTTACTAAATTGTCAGCAATTGTACAAATTAACAAATTACGAGCCTATTTTCAGGAAATAAACTAGGCTTGCAAAGAAATAAAAAGCTGTTCAGCCATTACCTACAAGTACACACACACATGATTAGAAAATGTTTCTACTACTGATCTGCCTATTTTCAAAACGTATTTATTAAATTAAACAAAAACTAAAATAAGCACCAATACAACGTCTCTCCATATATTATGTTACATATCATCAGCATACATGGCGAGACTGAGGCGGAGGTTTCTATGTGTATTACAAGTTTGTTACTAAAAACGTCTGTTTCTATATTGTATTTTGTTACAGAATGCGGTATAGAGGAATGTGCAGAAGTTTGTAAGAAAGGAACAGCTTGTGACTGTAACCCGAAGGATACAGACGACTGTGAGTATTTAAATAATATTCTAAACCAGGTAGTGGTCATGAATTCAAGTATTATCTGCTAATTGATAAAGCCTGTCGAATCGTTGTATATTACAGCATCAGCACGATTTGAAACAAGACTGGAAGTAGTGGACCATGCAGGTGTAAACATATCACAAGAAGTCAAAAAACAGGTACTTAGTAACAACTGATACTACGATAAATAATAATGGAAAAAAAAAAATAACAACAATCTTACCTCTTTCAGTTAACAAGCTATTTAAAAGCGTCAAACATTACAATAGAAGGAGAAATAGAAATTCTAAACACAAGGTTAGTATATCTATAGTAGTGAGTGCTGGTGGTAGTGGTGAGCGTGTTGTGAACATTGTGTGTGTGTGTCAGCGCGGCTGAAGAGGGCGGCTCGCGCGAGCTGTGGGTGCGTGTGTGGGGTGCGCGGCGCGAGGCAGGCGCACTGCGCGCGGCTCTGGCGCGCATGCGCACATTGCGCGCAGACAACACGCACTTCCACATGCAACCTGCACTTAGCTTGCGTGTGAGTACCTGTCTATTATTTCTCTGTCGTTGTTAAGTTATCTATCATAGTCTGGATGACGTAGGATCTTGATTATGAGACAAATCATCAAATCATTTTCTAGGCAAACGTGTTTCACCGTCGATCACAACATTGCTTACCATCTGTTGAGAAAGTGGTTAAGCGCGAGAACAAAGAAAAAAAAAGACAAACCTTTCGTTAGGTATTATGTTTTTTTAATTTATTTCCTTACAAGGCAGACGTGAATGAAAACGCCGGGATGGGACGCCCTTGAAAGACATAGATAGACCTTATAGGTGATGTTCTTTAGAAAGGCCAAGTGCGCAGTACTCATAACCGGCGTGTGTGTATGACTGAGTGTGAAGCAAAAGAAGTATGTAAGGATCGTAACAGGTAGCGTACTGTAATTTCTGCCTACCCCCATGGAAAAAAGGCGTGAGTTTACGTATGTATGTAAACAAAAACATTATCATTATCTTGGCTACTTCCTAATTAATTTGGGTTCAGCGCACATCTTCTTCCATGCTTCTCTAGTAGTCGTTATCTCAATAGTAATTCTCTTTTCACACATATCTTTCACATAGTCTATCTATACATCGTTTCTTTGGTCTTCTTCTTCTCATTTAAGTATAGCAAACCATATTCATAGATATTCAAAACTTTCTTCAATTTATTTTCCTCATTCACCTTTGTATCACATGCACAGGGCTCTTATCATGACAACCAATTTTCACGCAACTGTCACCGGTTCCACTTTCAAATTTGATGAATCTTCAGGTATTGACAACTAAACACTTGTAACAAAGCTTAACCTATTAACTAAATTCTATAATTGATTTACCACGAATATTTTAAGCTTATCGCAACAAAATTAACTCAAGAGCAAACATAAGAGTTTCAGGGAGATGGGACATTCCCAGTTTCATTATTTCCTAAGTATCGATAAACGCGTGCGCTATGTGGCTGTAAACCGTGACATTTTAGTCGTCTTATAAAGGCAGCCTACTTCATGTATAATGACTTCTAAAATATTAATAAAAAAGCTTTTTAACAAAAAAATAACGGGCACGGCAGAACGTTCGGCGAGTATCGGCAAGAGTGCTTGTTACGAATCACCGAAAGAATCCCCCAACCGACGTTGCAAAGGGATGATGACGTCTGAAACAATCCTCTCCGCATAAATCTGAGCATTAAATTGAGGTTGCCTCTGATCCAAATGAGTACGGTTCTTCCACCGATCCAACTACCGGCCCAAAACATTATTGTTCCCCCTACATATGAATGAACTTCCTGACAACATTACAAACGTTCTTGAAGTCGAGTCCTCCAAACTCGAGTACGTCTTTTCTTGTATCCGGCCTCATACCAAAACGAGATTCATCGTTTTTTTATTTACGTCCGTCATGCGTTGATGTATTGAAATAATGCTATTTCAATACATCATGATTCACTCATTTAAATTAAAAAAACATGTTTCGATTGCGACACACCTTTTTTATTAATACTGATTTTTTCATCGTTGGAGTTCCATTTAAATTTAACATGCAAATATGCTTTTAGTAAACGTTTGATAGGATATATTGATACAAATAAGGTATCCTGCTGCAGACTCTGGTTGTGAACCATCGTCCAGAAATATGGGAGGGATCAGAGTTCATACTGACATGTATGGCGTATGGATCTCCGGACATCACCTTCACGTGGTACAAGGATGGTGTCAAGATAAACTTCAATGGAACGACGAGGTAAGATAATGGCAAGTGTACACGAGAGGTAAATTGTATTTTCAACATATACAGTCAACATAAACAGTCTGGGCATAGTGAGTCGTCGAGACTGACGAGTGTGCGCTTGTGCAGTCCCGCCATCAAATAAGCAACTGTTATTTAATCGCACTGATTACCCGGTAACATGCTCGCTCCCTCATGGGTTTTAATAGTTTAGGTTTTTGACATAAACTAGTCTGCAAATCAAATCAGTGATTCTTTTGACTTTTATTATAGAAAAACTATTTACTTTCTATGTAAAAAGAGGCTTATTTTGTTGTTTACAACGAGACAGATTAGTACGTCGACATCTGGAAGAGACTTTAACATATTGCCATTAGAAGAGTGTTCTTTTTCAGAGATATTTGGACGCGCACGGTGTCAGAAGACGCGCTCGGTCGTCGCATGTCAGTGTTAGGTATAACAGAAGCAAAGAGCCCCGACAGCGGCAAGTGGTCATGTGCAGCAGACGATGCTGGCAGGAGACGATGTAGAGCGCTGAGGCTTACGGTGCTGAGACCACCCGAGATACGACTCGTGCCTTCCACTATCACTGTTAATAAGGTGAGTCAATCAATACCGGTGGTGGTATGCTGATCGTAATATACATCAAAACACACCACTTTGGTTTGCGCAGATACCTAAAAACTTATAAAAATGTGTGTCAGGGCGACAACGTGAGTATAACATGTCTGGCGGGAGCGGGGCGGGTGCACGGCGCGCTTGGGTTCAGTTGGGCGAGGGAGAGGACGCTGCTACGGATGGTGCCGGGCAGAGAGGTCTGGGAGGATCTGTTCCCCGCGGGGAGCGTGCTCAAGCTGTATAACATACAGGTGTGTTAATAACGTTGAATTGAATCTTCCTCCAAAATCACGTACTATTCGAGATACCTTTAATTATTATTTTTTTAACAGAAATCCAGTGAGTTTCGATGTCAAGTATCATCAGTGGCCGGCACTAATGCTAAAGGCGTGACCATGTGGGCTCTAGGAGCTGACGACGTAGCGTGTGAGAGTGAAGCTTCCCACGGTTTGCGCTGGCCGAAGACCGCTGCCGGAGCGCACGCGACTGCCTTCTGTCCACATGGATACAGCGGGGAGAGCACTAGGTTAGTAGGAAAAAGATACTACGTCTGATTTAGCCGTTTTATCATCTCTTCATGCAGTAAAAGTTTGATTTCAGTAACTTATTTGCAGGTTTTGCGAGCCCAAAACTGGACAACATGGTGTTAAATGGATGCTACCGGATTTCTCTGGTTGTGTTGCAGACTCACTCAAAGACATTTATGAACAGGTAGCTAAGTGAAACCAAAAAATACGATGAGATGGTACGCAATTCTCTACACATACCTACGATAAAATATTGATGTGTTCGTTAGTTCAGTCTGATATCGCTGGGCTACTCTTGGAGCTCGGTGTTGCGCGTGTTGCGGCAGTACAGTGCTGTGCTACTTTCCCTGCCGACACACCCAGGTGAGGGCGAGCCTCCCCTCAATCATGCAGTACACATGCTGCACTACCTCATGTCTGCTGCAGCTCAGCCAGCCGACAGGTTCAACAGCGCGGAACATCTGCTGCACATCTATGACCACCTGCTCACACATCCTGATGCGTTCCTTAATGAGGAGGTAAGTGATAATTAATGTCAAGGTGAAATAAAAATCTAGGTAAGATTTAATTCTGTTATTTAATTAAAAAAGGATAATAATTAATCGGATCACGCGATTAATTATTATCCTTTTCTTCTTCTTCTTCTTCTAACTAGAAAATCTTCGAACTCCAAAACGCGGTAGTGGACACAGTGGGACTGCGGAGTAGCTTTGACAAGCGCTTCCAGGAGTTTACAGTCACAACTACACCAGTACAGTTGGACAACTTGGCGCACTTCTCGCTTCAGCCAGCTCCTGTGGCTCGCGAGGAGTGGCTCGTGACTTCAGCAGCAGTAGAGCTGGCGGATACAACTGGCAATGCTTCCGTGGTCACCGTGCTGTATCATGACTTGGGAGCGAGGCTGCCGTCACTGAGGAGATTTGTCGAGTATAAGTAAGAGCCAAAGAATTATTATTATTGAAAGAAACAAAGTGCTGTGTTAACGTTGTAGACTTTTCTTCCTTGGTTTTTGTTATTTTTTATTCTGTTTATGTTTTATTATCTTTTATTAATTTATCTATTATTTATTTTACTCCTACACGGTAGTTGTAGCGGCAACTGTTCCAGGTCTGGCCGCGCGACAGAGTACACAGTAGCATCACAACAGTTGCAGGTGTCTATCAGCGGCACGGGAGTTGATCCCACGCACCCTCACACTGTCACACTGCTGCTCACGCACTTCAAGAATTACAGCGCTATCGGTGAGTAGATACCGCTCAGCATACAGTTCCGTCGTCAGTAAAAATGTAGTGAGGTGACGTAAATGTTGTGTTCAGCATCTCAGCTCGCGTGTGGAAGTCGGTCGCGATCTTCGCCGCGCGTGTGGAGCACGCAGGCGTGTGAGCTGCGCATAACGCAGCACACACATGTCGCGTGCCGCTGTTGGGGACCAGCCGCCGCCACCATCGCGCTCTTCACACAGCACACAGGCGCAATCGTGAATACTACCAGAGAAGTGATGTGATGTTCATTACGCTACTAATACGACAACCACTCATAAATGTTTTCTTCAGACAGGTACAGAGAATGAATTACAAGACGTAGTGAAGATCACAGTGAGCCTGGGAGCTGCGATGTGTCTTGTGGCGGCATTAGTACAACTCCTGAGCTTAGTAGCTGGCAGTACGATCAAGCTATCAGTGCTGCTCAAAGCAGCCACTGCGGGCTTTCACTCTGCAGCGATGTTTGCTCTACTGGAGTGTGATACGAGCCAGGTGAGTCCCAACAACTTGCTGTTCTATAAGAATGGATGTTGCAATGCTTGCCCGTGGTATATGTGTAACATGGGTGGCAGGAGGTGGCATGCTCGGGTGGCGCGGGCTGGGTGGCGGCGCTGTGCTGGACGGCGGCCTGTGCCACGCTGTGCGCTGCGCCACTGTTGCTGCACGCCGAGTTGGCTGCCACGCGCACGCGTGCACCCTCTGTCGGACTACTGTGCGGTACGTGTGGGTCAGACAGTCCGGTATACAGGAGGGCTGGACGTGGCGCTATACTCACGTGAACTGGTTGCAGGCGTTTGCACACTATGCTGGCTGACAGCTCGACTATGGGGCGGTGCGCCGCTGCATTTGGGCACGGCCGCCAACGCTGTGTGTGCTGCAGGCCAAGGGTTACTAGCCGCACTCGCGCTTGCACTTGCGCTCGCTCTCAGAGCACGAGAGCACGAGCACAAGCCGAGACACGAACACGCGCGCTCGAGAGCACGAGTAGTGCGTCACACGCTAGTGCTGCTGCTCACTACCTGTGCCTCGCAAGCGGCCGGCGTGGCGTACGTGCAGCCCGCGGCGAGCAGCGCGACGCGCGCCGTGCTGCTAACTGTGGCCGCGCTGGTTAATGTGAGGCGCAACTACCAACACATTCATTCTTATTTATTTTCTTATTCTTTTTTCTTTTATTATCATACACCCCTACTACATCTCCCACTGCTTGCTCAGGGTATAGCGATGCTGCTGTGCTATGTGATCATGGACGCGGAGTGTCTGCAGGCAGCGCGGCGCCTTCTCGCGCTCTCCTCACACAGCGAGTGGCAGCCCACACTGGGGGGAGACGCTGAACATACTCGTGAGTGAGATGCTTCTGCCACATAATATATTACTGCGATTTCGAGCAGACCTTGAGATTTAAGTGAGTTTAAAGTTTTCAAATTTCTCAGAGGAATGTATTTTTAAATAGTTATGAATGCAATTATTTTCAAACACAGAAGATATATCGATATCATATCGAGATAATGGTATATTTTAAGCTATTTTATCTTTTCTCATTATTGATACAATTATGATTTGCCCTTTCAGCTTAATAAAAAAATCAAATTTAACTTTCTTTTTTACATTGAAAAGTCACAACTAAACAAATGTGAAACTATGCAGTCAGTTATAGTTTTTAAAAGCTTATCTAACGACTTCGACACTTAATACTATCAATTGTTTTGTCTTTTGTTCCGATCATTAAATATAGCAAAGATAACCCTATTGTCTGGACATTAGATCAATCCTCTCATTTCTCTAGCCAATCATTATTTCTCATGAATGTTTAGTACCAACTTGTAAGCTGTCGTCTTCTCATTGTTGTAGTGTACATAAAGCAAGGTCGCGAGGTGGAGTGCTCTTCGTCTCACGTGTCTCCCGCTAACACCTACTGGCAAGCGCCGACGTTAGAGAGCCCGAACACCATGTACAGGTGAGGACTGAGGTACAATCTCACTATTATTCAGTCGCGATGTACAGTTTAGTTGTTCAGCTACGTGTACATCACTCTGACATTTTCGGTTGTTGTGCAGGCGCCAGTCACGTGGCGTGTGCGTGGCGGATATAGTGCGCTGCGTGCCTCATGAGCAAGCGCTCACGTCACCGCGCACGCTCTGCGACCTCATACCCACAGGTATGAGTTTTCGGTTCCGTACCAACTTAAAATCTCCAACGGCTCGTGTCTAGTTTTTTTTTTGTGTAATCGTCTTTTATAACTGATGGCATTATTTTAGAAGACGGTGCAGGTGTGTCGCGCATGTGTGTGGAGCTACGATTATTGCCACCTCACGACACAGACACACGCGTGCGCTTCTTTGAGAACAACACCGATACTGCCAAGGTAAACCTATTGTGCAGTGTTCTGATAGAAGCGATTTCATAACAAATATCAAATTTGTATTCTAATATTATCTTCTCTCTCCAGGAAACCTGCACGCTCTGCATCAAATCCACCCCGGACGTGTCGGCGCGTCCTCATAAGAGTTGTCTAAAGAAGCGCGCGTCGCAGTTGTCGTGCAGCAGCTCGCTGCCGTCCATCCACCGCGAGTGCAGCGCCGAGCACAACCACTCACACATACAACTAGTCAACACACACGACACAGCAACTACTCACAGCACGTACACACACACTGACAAAGTCTTGCACAAGATATCACATGACTTGGACTTCCTACTCAACAGGACGCCGAGCCGAGCCGCCGACCACTGCTCACAGCGAATACAAGAAGCGCCCACTTAGTACAGCTCCTGCGCAATCACTGTTCTAGTGTATGTAGGTCTAGCGACAAGGAACCAGGGATGTGATATGATAAGCTTAGAGGTAATAAATGTACCAATATATTGTACTTGAGATTGTATAGATGTACAATGTACATAGATAACAGAGGATAGGACTTTATAATTGTGTAATGTATTTTTGTAATAACAATGAACAATTTGTACAAAGGTACTGTAATAAGGAATTGTAAATAAAAGTGAAATGCGAATTATGAATTAATTTAATTTATCAAAAATATAATGGCAGGTAAATATATTTTTGTATGTTTTGAAATTTATGTTGTTTTATTAAATCATTATTTCATAACAATGTAGGTAAAGTACCTAAGTTGAAAAATGGAGAAACAATAAAGTTTTCTTTATATAGGGTTTATAACCACATGACAATGTAGTTTCACTAAAGATATGAAATATTATCGTTATTGATGCACTCCAGAAGTTGAAGAGAATAAATTATAACATTAAAGAATTTAGGGCAAATCACTAGAATAATACGTATTCGTGATATTTTTACGAAAATCATAAAAGGAAGCCGATAATTATCTTTGGAAATAATCATTAATGTGAATCGAATATGGTAACACAAAGTTCTACTAAATCAGTAAAATGCCAACAAATTATTTCCTGTGTTTAGTAATGTAAATGGTTATCAAATACCATTTAAGCTCGATATCTACAAAGGTCGTTAGGTCGCCGGTTTCCTCTATTTTCTCCAGTCATTAGCATAGCGAATTTATCTCATCTATAATTGAAATTTTCTCACGAACACAAAGGTTAACTACGATTTATCCAGACACACTTGTGTCAATAATATGTAATAAGGTCAGACTTCACTAACCTAACCTTGTTTAATACCTAAAAGATTCTACCAGAGAGTTGTTACAGATATTCTGAGGAGAATTATCTAAAGTAATTGTGGGGTCACATTTTCTATACAAAGGAATTCACCACTTCAAAGGAAAGTTTGTTGAAATTCACATGAACATATGAACGAACTAACACCATAACAGTATAATTTCGAAAAACTGAACGTTTGGTAACATTATATGAATTAAAATAAAGGATATTCCCTCTTAACTTTAATGTTATAGTAAGTACTGAGAATGGTTTTTAGCTCCGTAATGTCCATTCTGCTTGATGAGTGCAGTGATTAAATAAAGTTAAATGAGCCATTGAAGTTGCAGCATTAAAGGTTATAGCTTTTATTAGCTCTGGATCAATTCGAGTTCGTTACTATGGAAGTAAATGAAGGTAACTAAACCATACTAATAAAAATAAGCGTAAAAGTGTATTTTTATCTGTCCTAGTAAATACTTAACTTTTTATACGTGTAATACATGAATAGCATGCAAGCAGCAAGGTACATGAAAATGATAAAAAAATAACTTTTAATTTATTATCATTTTATTTATTTTATGAGTTGTTTACACGACAAAACAGCAGTCAGTGCACTGAGTGTAAATTGTTTCATACGCGGGTATGCAATCTGCAAAATGTTGTTGTCTACATCAGCGCTTCCTTTCACAGTATTACAGATAAGGGTAAGCATTACAGAACTTTTCATTGACTGTTATTCGTGCTGGAATCGTGCTCATGCAGCTAAGTTTTCAAAACTTTGTGTGTTTGGAAGTCATTATATTGTTTTTTGAATTATCTGTATGTTGTATTAGTACACCATCCGATAGTGTCGCTAATATTAATAACATTCTTGGAAGTAAATCATACGCCAAACATGAAAAAACCTAATTTTTAATAAAATAAATTTTTGGGTTCGATTAATGGCTAGGATTATTTATGTTTTAAAAATCCAATGATGCAGTTATAGTTCAAAGTGTTAGATAGATATAAAATGTCATCAACTACCGAGCAATAACAGAGACACGCGGTAGTGACAACTGCCACAGCTCGTGTACAACTGATATGTTTCATTCTCATTACCACATCGACCCGCAGTCAGACAGAGAGAGGGAGTTGAATGTTCCCTTAAGAACTTCACAGTTTGAACAAGCCTCATACACTGAAAATTCACTTATTGCTTTAAAAAAAGAGTACATATTGCTCTGTGTGGGAACTCATGTTATCAAGATTTGTCTGTCTAATGTCAACAGATTTGAACGATCATTTTTTACGCGCGTGGATATAAAATAGTTTTATTTAATTCGGTCACGTCTTTTACATGTCACCTAGCATTCATGTCGTGTACACAGACCTCCACGCACTTCACGTGGCTTTGGTTAACGACGGTTGACAGCTCGAGCACCCTGCTGACCTTTCTCCAGGTGATGCGTTACGTATTCACATTAACCCAAAAAGATAAACATGTATTTCTTCGTAATCCTTATCAAGATAGGATGAATTTTCCGGTTTAAGGTTATAACTTTTATAAATGTACATAGTAGGTAGGTACACTATATTTATACCGTGTACTTACCATGTACATTTATTTGCGTAGCTAGCTCAGATACGAGTTGGTTCGTGGAACCCAATTGTTGATAAATATTTTTTTCAATTAAGTGTTTTGGAAATCCAGCTGGGGTGTTTCACAAAAAATCATGTCGAAATTTTTTTGCAACACATTTGCTAGCTATAGATGATTAGAGTGCCCAGTTATTTTGGACGTCCAGTATTCCACAAATTATTAGCAAAGATTTACACTGGATCGCTGAAAAAATTATAACTTTAGTTTCTAACAAGAATGTTGTAAGAGTATCAGCGAACAGTTTAGCGACATGACATGAACGAAAAACTTCCAACGGCTGCATTGTAGTAGTTCACTTCAACTCTTACTCGTTTCTCGTTTGTTCTGGAACCTTTATTTTACTCTTGCTCTATTAGACAGCGCGGTGCTACTGTAGGCAATAATTACAACTACTTTTTTCATCCCTTTTGATTTTATGCAAATCTACAACGAGGTGAAAGCCATTACAAAATACTGTACAAAGTTGGCGCGATCGAGTTTTGTACTAGTTTCGATAACTGAGCTTTCAGAACACGTTAAATAGTGAGATTTTTAATAATTTATTACTGTGCAATATATAGAAACAGCTAGGCTAGAAAGTTGTGATCACGGATAAATTTGAAAGAGAGTTACCGCGGCCCTGGCACAAGTAACATAAGGATCTCAGGTGGGTTTTATTAAGTAAAATACTGAAATGCCCTCCCGCTTCACCCAGAGCGGGAGAAGCCATTGGATGGTTTCCACCCCAAAAAAATGAAAAAAGGCTAGTAAGTGATAGTGAACAGCTACGTATAGAGTTAATGTTGCTATTATTGTTTTAACCGAACTGTGAACTTCGTTACTTTTGCCTGGCTGGAGGTTATAGTTTAGTCTCCTCACGATTGCCCGGTTAAGCAGTAGCCGATCACTTGGATTGATCCGCGAGAGGCACAATAAACGTTATTTCTAGGTACTCACTCAGACTAGTCGTCATAACCTTTGTCTGTTTAGTTAAGCACGCGTCACTTAAAATGTACGAAACCATTGTAGATAACCTTTATTCATATAAATTTAAGTGTTACTTAGTTTTTGTTTCAGGGCAATCGGTTCACTCTGTCTTAAGTTATATCAATTTAAAGTGTTTAATAAATAAAATATCACAAAACCGGCAGTTCAGATACTCGGACAGTTGAACTACATATTATTCGATAGTTGGCATTGTGCATTGGCAGACATTTTCTGAATGGCGGTGTTAAGATTCACCGCGAAAGAATGCTCCTAGACAAAATATTGTAAGTAGGTAGGGTAGGCAAGCCTACTAACCCAACTGCTACTTACCTTACAGTTGACGGGAGCGAAGTCGTGGGCACAGCTAGTTAATGATAAAATTATTAAATAAAAGGGAAGTTTAGGTTTATCACTAAAACATTTTAATTATTTTATATTGTAGCAGACCAAAACGTTCATATTCAAGATACTTCGCGATCTTAACACAGAGCTTACTAATTGTCTCGAATCAAAATGAAGGCTGTATACCAACACGCGCCTCGCCGAGCCGTCGTCAAGCCACACCGTCTGAAGTATCGTCTCCTAGTAATTAATAAAACAGATTAACCTCGTCTTGTTCTTGTCGTACTATTTAACGTGGATTTTCTAATTAAAATGGATACTTGTTACAACGACGATTCTTGTCGGCCGATTTTTCAGAAACTTGGTTTGTTACCGCTACCGTCTCTTTATATATATGAGATATGTATGTTTGTATGGAAGCATAAGGCATTATTTATAAAAGCAGACGATATACATCCTCGAAACCGGCGCGACCCTCACAGGCTCGTACTGGATGTCATGCCAAGACTTACTAAATATAATAAAAGCTGTTTGTATATGTGTGTAGAAATATTTAATAAGATACCTAGTGACCTAAAAATTCTAAATAGCAGATTATTTAAAATTAAATTGTATAACTGGCTGTCCACTAATAGTTTTTATAGTGTAAAAGAGTTTTTTGACAAAAAAAATAATTGACTATATTGTATGCACGAACAATTTGCACGCTTATAATGTTAAGCAAAAATATGTATGCGCTATATTTAATTTTGTACCATCTTTTATACCATGTTTTTATGCAAATAAATGTTATTCTATTCTATTCTATTCTATTCTATTCTATTCTATAGTTTAAGTAATTGATTCTATATTTAAGAGGTTGAATGAATATTGTAGGAATTTCGGTAAAATCTGGCTGATTTTATGATTTGTGTGGCAAGTAGTCTTAAAAAAGATGATGTATGTAGTAGGTAATTCCGTGTCTCTAACAATATTGCTCACCAAGGCAGAGAGAGGGACGTTCAGTAAGATAGCTAAGCTTATCTCTGTTCATTTGTTCAATAAAATAGAGTTTTTTTTTACAAAATTTAACTGGAGCCTGCCTACATTTTTTTACAAAATAAATGAACTTGGCAACCTTAAAGTTGGTAATACTATAAAAATCAAATGAATAGAATTATTTCTTTTCCTTCTTTTAAAACTTTAGCCCTTTCGTAAAGGTGTATTTTTCTAAAACTTTTATTCTTCATTATAATCTAACAGAAAGATTATGCATTCGCCGAGTAAGATTGTGGAGTAAGAAATAGTTTCTCCAAAATATCGGATGAAATTGGTACAAGATTGAAATTATAAACAGATTTGCGCCAGGTTTTCACCAGTTTTAGTTTCGGTTGTAAGAATTTATAAACGATTTTTATGTAAATTTTTGTTTATAAATAAATATAAATGTGTTGAAACTATAAATATTTAATCAGAGCATATTCGTTAAAAATAGAGAGTGGTTTGTTGAAATAATAACGTAATCATTTCAGCTAAAATACGTCCACTGCTGGACATAGGCCTCCATCAAGTGCCACCACCTCGATCGATCATGTGCGTCTCGCATCCAGTGGATTTCAGTCATTGCTCCACCTAGCCTTCCAGCATAGTGTCATCCGCTACGCGGTCGGAACTCCAGAACTTATCGAATTCATTACGTATACAAATATAAATGTCTACCTATTTGCCGTTAACACGTCTTTTTCTGTTGTTTAATCCATTGATACCACAGAAGATCTACAATTTACATATGCATTTGGTAATGGTAACGGATCATCCCTTTCATCATCAGGTGTAATACCACCGGGGAATGTTTGCATTTAAGAGATTTTATATAAAATTGAGAAATATAAATAGAAATAAAAATAGAAATAATAATAGAAATACCTTGTGAGATTTGTGTGGAATAAAAAGGGTCTGACGTTGGACAACAATGTTATTTAGTGTTCGACTAATCATGCCGCATTTAAAAAGTTGCCGAGGACAATGGACGCAAACTCTGTTCAAGGTCTAAAAATGTTTAACAGGATTTGTGAATCGAGATTAGCAAATTTTTACCAATGCTATTTTCTAAATAAAGATAGTTTTATTATTTTCGAGTTCGTTCTGATAAGAAGTAAAGTGACTAAGTAAAATAAATAATACTTTGCTTTTCGTTCGATAAGGTGCCAAATGCCAGGTTACGTAATAGAGATCTTGGCAACCGAGGGCAGGGGAAGGTGATTTTAGACTAGTTCGGTCCTGTTTTCCCATTTCGACCCCTATTTTTTGCGGGGTTCTCGTTTTGCCGCTAGAAAAATATTCCTTATTTACTTTATGAGTGCTGTTTCTCGTGAAAGGCCATTTTTGTTACACAAAGGAACTACATATAATTAAGGCTTTATTTATGGCTCAACTATTATTTTCATATCTCTCTAGAAAAATTACAATGTTCCTTAGCACGTACCGCAGGCTTATTACGTAAGAAACAGCAATCAGCAATCATCGCGCAATCAAACGCTTTATGTCACTAAGCTCGAAATTACCTACGGTGTAGTTAAGTAGGTCCTACACAATCGTTTGCTAATCGCTCGCTGTTTATCAAATACATTTATAAAAAAAAAACCGGCTGAAACTCAAAAATTTCTGTATGAAGAGCAATCATTAAGATACAAATATACGTAATAAGCCTGCCGGTCATTGAACCGTTCCGATAGTTGTTCAACATTGAGATTTCGGAGCTTTTGTAAATAACAAAAAGTTTAGGATCGCTTTGCTATTCTTATTATTTCATGTATATCTACGAAAGTTGAAATAATAAAGAAACAATGTTAGCTATCGGAAAATTTATATAAAAGAAGGCCTTAACGTGGAATACTTTAACAAGATAAAGAGAGTGGGTAGAGTTATTAATTTCCATGTTGTTTGCCAATTCAACATCGTGTAATTTATTATACTATCGCATTGTATTATAAATTGAAAACTTATATAAGATAGATTTTATTTGTTGCTAGTTTCAGAGGTAAATTCAAAGTTTGATGAGAAAACAGAAGCATCACATATGCCAGTATCAATCCGTATCTTTATTGCAGTCGCTAATTAAAGCAAACAGTAGCCATTACTTCGTGATTCAGAAGCAACTTTAGAGACTGGTTACGAGATTAACCTAAGAGCATGAAATGCCTATATCTTAATTATACCCTTGCATCTGCACTTAGCAACGTGAACTGCTCTTAAGTTCAACGACTCATGTATTTTTCTGTGAGTACCGCGGCGGTTCGCTGCAACGTTTGCAAACATTGTAAGAACTTTTTAATTAATATTACAAATATTTTTATGTATCAAAATTGCATACAATCTTTTATACCGTCACTCCCTAGTTTCATTCAGTACAACTCTCAAGATATTCATAAAATATGCGACACCGCGGAAGAGGCCGCGGTTAAAAATTCTTCACTAATTAAAATACTGGCAATAAGAATGTAGAGCGAGATGGGTGAGGAGTGTGAGGTTGTGTAATAACAATGCTATTGAAGTAGCTACTCTGTTTTGTTTAATATTATTTTAATGAAGTTTGGGATTTTTTAGATGTGGGTACTCATATGAGTATCCTATAGTGTAGTGTGTGTAGTGTAGTATTCTAGTAGTTCTATTGTTTTATTTGTGAAAGCGCAATTCAAATAAAATTTGTTTTCTAAATTGTGTAAATAAAATAAAAATATTCTACCACCATCAATTTAAATAAGAGTAAGTAAATTTAAGCTTGAAATCACCGCAGGTTTCCAATTTCCATCCTTTTCCCTCGGAGTACCTACCGGAAGTTCGAACTCAACCAACGATAACCAAATACATTTGCATTCACTGTTCTTATGGTCACAGTTGACTTTCCATTTCAGTCGTCAACATTTTGCATGAATTACATGCCTTGATAAGTTTTCAATAAAAATAAATGTAAGTCGAAACCCGTGCGGGTCTCGTTTAATGCAACCAATTTTAATCTTATTGATGTTCTAAAAGTCGTAAGTTTCTTCGTCTTTATTTTGGTTATTTTATTTATCACAAAACCTTAACTTTCACAGGTTTTATTAAAGTTGCTAACTACAACACGTACTTGAGCATCCATAAGCTATGCAATTGAATGAAAAGGCACGAAAGCCTGCCATGTGTACAAATAATAGGTTTTTTATGAAATTTCCGTTCTGCAGTTTTTAATTTTGCAATCATGATAATATTTCGTTTCTTAGTTAAAAATAATTGGCAGCTTTTTTTTTGACACAAAATTAATTTTAATAACGGCGACGGCGGCGGTATTTAGCGATGTTTTTATTTTGACGAACTATTATTTTATAAACCATGTTAGCAAAAACCTTAAATGCTTCATCTTTTTAGAGTGACAAGAACGGCAACACGCCAAACGGGTAAAAAGGCGACTTCTGCCAACGACGGATACAAATCGCCTCTCGTTTGTAGCGAGGCAATCCTGAAAAAGGCTTTTATAATATTCTTGTTATTATCCATAACGGTTCAGAGCGTCTCTGCTCCATTAATAACAGACAAGAGACAGATTCGACTGCGAACAAGCGACATTGAACACTTCATTATTTTCAATAAAGACGTGACTTTAAGATAACTTATTTTTCTTTTATGAAATGAGGCTATTCTAGCGGACAATTTATTGTTTCCTACTGACCTTTTGCAATATTAATTGACTACCAGTAAATTTCTAGTAGTAAAACTGTTGCAACTGCCTCCATGTCTCCAGATATCTTTGTCTTGCGAGTTGTTGAAACAACACGCACAACAATGAATTATAATAGTTATAAGCAACCTTTAAGTAAACAACTGTTAAGTATCCGGCTAGCCTATTGCCAACGGGCACCCGGGCACCTCAAATTCTATCTGAGAAATTTGAATGGGAAAGGACATCCCAAAACCATTCAATTTAAAAGGTAAATGTTGCAAACACGACTGCTGACAGTTGGGCTGCTGAAAGTTGCGCCGCTGCCGTCGCCCGATACAATACATTTTATTTTTTTAGTTTGAGATTTTATTTTTGGAATTGTTGGCTCATTTTTTTATCGACTAATTTAAACAATATTAAAATGAACGGCCAGTGGATAACGTGAGCAAAGACGCGGGCACAGTTAGTAAAAATATAAAAAAAAACTAGCTGTTCTCTGCGGCTTCGCTCCCGTGACCCGTTTTCAGGATTAAAAAATAGACTATGTCACTCAGGAATAATGTAGCTTTCTAATAGTGAAAGATTTTTTTAAATCGGTCCAGTAGTTTCAGAGCCTATTCTTCGGAGCCTATTCGGTACAAACAAACATAAAAACAAGCAAACAAACAAAAAAACTTTCCTCTTTATAATATTGTTATAGATTATTAACTCTTGTATATTAACAGTGCCTCAGATATTCACAGTAAGGTAAAGCTTGCGTAATAACTCCAATTATTAAACCTAGCTTAACTTTTGGTAACAGTAATTTGTCTTAGGTAATAATGATACATAGAATTGGTATTTTTATTATGTCATTTATTAATTTTTTACGCTTGAGGAGAATTTAAGATTTTTTTTTTTTTCATTCGCCATGGAGTTTAGTTATGAGTTCTGGAGTGGCGACCGCGAACTGGAAGACGATACGTTGGAAGGCCTCCCACTAGGTGGACCGATGACCTGGTTAAGGTTGCGGGAAGGCGCTGGATGCGAGACGCACGGGATCGGTCAATGTGGCGACGCCTGGGGGAGGCCTATGTCCAGCAGTGGACGACTTTCGGCTGAAATGATGATGATGATGATTCGCCATGGTGATTACGAAGATTACGAGAAAATGGAAATAGCCTTTAGAATTATTTATTTCAACACAATTACTATAATTTATAACACCAGCTTAGTTATAACGCTGACATGGGGTCAAACTTATATTAGCACTAACATTTGTAACGAAGGTTTGTAAAAACGCTTTCATGATACAAATTAAAACATATGTATGAAAGCGTAACCATTAGCTTTCGGTGGGAATCTAAATGAGTTTATTTTCGTAACGATAAATGAAAGCCCGTTGTATTAAGTAAGAAAAAAGGAACTGTGTTGTGAAGTAATGTTTAAAGTACTACGCGGCTGCTACGCCGTAGCACACGTGACGTCATTGCTACGCTTGCTTGAATATAAGCATAGCGTGTAAAAACATGTATGTAAGCTTTAACTATATTTTTGTCTGCAGCATAATCGTAAAATATTATTATGAATTGCGATGGTTTTCAAGTTGAAGGGTTCATTTGATGATACAATTCTTGCACTTAAAATTAAAATCGATACGAATTTCTAATCAAAGAGCCAAATGATTTATTCCTAGAATTGACTGTACTTGATTGTAACTCGTGTTAATTACGATAATACATTGATATTTCGCTTTCCTATCACGTTTAAGTTTTCATGAGTATCAAGTACGAAATACAATTTAATATGTATTGAAAGGACAAATATATACCTGGCAAAATCTTCACAGGAAATAACTAGAACAAAACGAGAATTTATGAGATATCGGAATCAATAATATAATAGTATTTAAATCGTTTTCCATCCAATATGATATATCACGTCTAGTTTTAAGAAATACCCACTTGTAGTAAAAGTAAAGTGCTCTTTGAGCGTCTTGTTATTCAACCTGTATACTTATTTTCTTACGTTTTTTCCTCTCTTTTACACCAAATAACCTTTACTTATAGCTATGGCGATAGTAACAAATAATTCGATTTTATTTTTCTTGTATAAACAAACATCAGTTTCAGGCCAGAATCAATACACAACATACACTATAGCAAAACTTCAAGTTGAATTGCCAAGATAATCAGAAAAATAAAACATCCATTATTGTGGAATAATAATCGCTATTCGCTTGGCAATATAAATATGAAAGAAAAGTTCTGACACCAACCACGATGTCAGACCTTTTTGTCAACCACGAGCAGATGAAGTATTCAGATCTATATTTTGCATTGTTGATTAACTGCTTTGCTATTAACTTTCAATTAACTTGGTAAGTATTATACACAGCCCGCACGTGAAACAGCGTGCACATAAAAAATACACTATTAGTACTGTACGTTACTCTTACAAAAAGTTTTTTTGCATCGCTCTGACAGTTTTACGAAGAGCAAACTTGTAGACTCTGGCAAGGGACGAGATTTTGCTGGATCCACTCCAAGCATTGGAAACTTTATATATTATGTGATGGACGATGACCCATGTTAAACAAATGACCTCTACGTCCACTGACAACTTAACTTAAAACTACGTTCGTTCTACGTACGTAGAACTTAAAATCTGGCGCCAAAATTAACTTTTTCAGGCCACACATGGATTTTTATATAGTAAAGTATTTAATTAATAATACAACACCGCTAGCACATTTAACATCTGAAATAAGCACTATTAATGAAAAAGAACTAAAATATGCATTAACGCTAGAAAATTAGGGTATTATGCATTTGTTTACGTATGCAAACGCAAATAAGCCGATATCTAATAATATACTTTGATGTATCTATGTTTGAAGATATAATCTATACGCGTTTACATTTTATAATAAATTGTACAACCAAAAAAAAACTTAAGATCCAAAACATTGAGAAAAACAAATACCATCTAAAAATCAAACTTAATTCAAGGGCAAAGACGACGTATTTCTCTCAAGGTAAAAACATTTTATCAATTTAATAGGTTGTAATAATCTGGTGTTTTCATAGCAATTCGTTATACAGATTTATGAAAATGAGTCATCAAACACGTTTTTTGCGGCGGTCACCCCTGGGCCTGTCAACCCGGTTAATTACTCTGGTTAAGGTAATGTATATAAACTATGTAAACATATAACTAAATGGTTTTCCTTACTATTTTATTGGCCTTATTATTTTGCAAACTTTTTATGGTTTTACCTTTTCCCCGACATGTTTTTCAGAAATATTTTATTTAATATAAGCGCTTGGTACTATGTGTATGATATTCTTCCTCTGGGTTTCAACCTAATTAATTTTTTTTGGAAGAAATTATAATTGGTCGTTGATAGGCATAGCTCTGTGAAGTTTTTGGTAGACACCACACAAGCTCACAAATACCTTCTGTAAGCCATAAAACCAACCATTTTACACAGTGCACTAGGTTTTCCTACACATGTTTTTGTTTTTTTTGCGTGTTGAAATGCTCATGCATACTCGTTACCACGGAGACATAGTGCAGTTATGTGGGACTCCAACCCACTGAAATTCCACGTTGTCCTCCTGTGCCGCTTATGGCGGGAACACGGGCATGCGTAAGCACTCATCCGCGAAACTGCCGTGGCTGTCCGTCACCGGACCCACCTCTACGGAGTACACCCTGTCACCGGCGCACCAGAACACATTGCACGCCATGACCACCCCAGGGACCAAACCAGCACATGGGCGCCAGATGACCCCCTGTATGGCACCCTTGGTCTCCCTGTGACAGGTCATGTCAGTGGCCCCGCCGCCTACCACTTATCGGCCGCAGGGAAAAGGGAGAGCGGCCAAAGCTATACCGATACTCCTCCTCTCCTGTGGCCCCACGAACCACGTTTGTCACATATTATGTAGTACAGAGAACTTTATTGATGAAGCGAAGATTACTTATGACCTAAGTTTAGTTTGTAGCTCCAATATGACACATAAAATGCACAATCACAATCGTTACCTGTAAAAGCATTTTCTGACTACCGATATAAATGAGATAACTCTAACCAAGGCACAGCACAGAAAGCGAGACACATCCGTCAATTTGTGAGAAAGACGTGCAAATCACCTGAATGTTTTTATGCGGAACGTGTTACGCTTCTGCTGCCATCTGTGAAAGTAATGCTGTGTTTAGTGAAGACATTACCTGGGGAATCAATTATTCTACTACGTTATAGTTTAACACGACTGAAAGTTGTGACACGGAAGGGTCGTTTATGTAATAGATCGCATAATATGTTGATAGATAGTACGTCTGGTATTCAAGTAAGTATATAGTAGTAAGAAGTAGCATAGTAGTAATAGTGGTAGTGTAGTTTATTATTTCAGTTAAAACACTATAGTAAGGACACATGGATACATGGTAAATATCCTGCTTCTAATAGTAATGTTACAATTGTAAGGATTTATAAAACTTGTCATAATTACTACGATAACAACAAAACCTAAATAAATAAATAATATTAGGTTTTGTGAACTAGACAAACCATTATTGTGAAGCATTTGCCCTTGTTGATTTACGGCTCACAATAAATCCAAGTGCCTGTACGGCTATACCTTTAGAAGATGTTCAGCTCACTACAAAAAATACGAGACTCGTAAATACTGACAAGTGTAGCAGGGTTTGTGATATATCTACGAGTGTTAGTATTAGTAGGGAAACAAAATAAAGATAACAATTTATCGTGAGGAGCCTGTCTATTTGTTTTCGTAAGAATCCGTAAAAAGATTCGCTTGCAAGTTTTCTCCTGCTATATATTTAACTTGTAACTTTAAAAAAATTGCTTTGGGCAGACCATCCAATGTTGAAATCTTTTCTTGGAGATGTAAAGGGGAAATCTCTAAGATTTCCTGTTATCTTCGCTCTACATTTGCGTAAATATTTTCTTCAACAAGGATTTCATCTCAACCAAGCCATAAAAACTTCGTTATCGTCTCACTCACTAAGGATTTTAATGCGTATTGTATATTATTGTATACCAAGTAGTAACTTGTCTCCTTTATTAATCTCTTGATTTAGTTTACCAGCAGCTAACGAGAGCTCACTAATGGAAGGGCGCTCACAATGCTCGTAAATAACTGAATAACACTTATAGTTGAGAATGTCTGAATATTTTAGGGCTCGGAAGGATGTCCCCTTGAGGTCTGCACCGAGCTATTATGTCTGTTTTAAACATAAGGGTCAGCTAGGAATTCGCTTTATAGTGGTCAGCAATTGAAACTTTGATAAATTGTGGATGTTACCATTTTGTGGAAGAATCGTGCGTTTAAGATTTATCTTTATGGTTGTATATTGTTAACAACGGAAGTTAAGTTATATTAACCTATATTCGCTTTAAAGAAATTACTTTTTTTCTTTTTTTTATATTCAATAGGCTCGCGTTTAACCACTATCTCACCTGATGGTAAACGATGACACTACGGTACTTGGATTGTACAATACTTTTTTCTGCTGCATTTGGTCTAACTGTACCATTCTAAACAAACTAATAAAAATATATTGATGACTATCCTTAAACTATGATCTCGGTTTTTCACCTCAATTGCTTCCCGCACCCAAAAATGTTCACAATATTTGTTGTTCTCTTCTCTTCGTGTGAGGATGTGTCCACCTCTGGTGTCAAAGTTAATGAAGCCGCCTCTGTGAACCCCACAGGCCTCTGACTTGGCTATTTTTTATTGATTCTTGACTTACATTAACTATATAAGTCTAGTTTTCCTTACAATGTTTTCCTTCACCGTTGCCTGTGATGTACAAGATAAACTTAGAAGAACATAATATGAATTTGAAGAAGTCATATTGATACTTGCCCGGATTTGAAACCTCAAGCACGAGAGGCGAGGTCTTAGCCTCTAGGCCCCCACGAGATTTTAATTTGATGTTATCATCACTTTTCAACGATGCTTTTAAAACTGACCTTTTTCTTATTAATGATAAAAAGGTCTACTTTATTTACAAATCTGTTGCAAAATACAATAAAATACAACTATTTTGTTTTATCCGTAGTTTATTTCGGGTTAATAGCGTATGTTTTGGTAAAGTTTAGCGTAGGGTAGTATCAGATATCTTATATATTGTAAATAAACTACGGCAAGTGTAAGTTAAGGCATTGTTTTGTCGAGATCAAAATCAGAACACGTTTGCCTTCACAATTTAATCCTAAAAAAAAGCAAAAGTATTTTGTTTTGGAAGTTGGTTTGTTTTTTTTAAAGGTTTTTTATTTAACTCTTTTTAGTTTTGGTAGGTACCTCCAATTACCATGAAAATCATTTATTTATATGACGATTCAAATAAGCCCAAAAACTAATAGAATACATTGTTTTATTTCGGCGTTCCAGTGCCTACCTTCTGGCTTCATCATCAGATCAAAGTATTTGCTTCATCATAGTTGGTTAACTATTCGATATATCTTATACCCGTGACATACTCATTAAAGAGTTTCGGTGGCCAACTGTGGTCTTCTAAATCAGTTCCAGTTCACCAAATTATACTTTCCGAGAGCAAATGATTGCATTGTTGATGGAAATTCCAAAATCGCTATATTATGTATGCCTATAATATTTGAGGAGTGCCCTTGATTTCTCCAGGACCCCATTATCAGATCCTGACCCGATGACTATGGGACCACTTGGGAAGTATACCCTTTCAAACAAAAGGAGAACATACAAAAAAAAAGTTTCCGGTGAATTGAGAACCTCCACCTTTTTTCAAAGTCGGTTAAAAAGACTATCAATGTATAGTATCCACTAACAAATTATTATTCTACATTTAGAAAAAACTGTACCTTATAGTTTAAAGGTTTGCTACTTCGTGGTAAATTTTAATTTACATAATAGTTCCAAACAAACAATAATTTGGGTACATAATTATCGTACCCATGGTTAGTTAATGGGAAAACTATGAACTCGCTGCGTAAATTCACGGTAAAATTGTTTACTGGTTTGCTACGAATATAAATGGATTCAAACAAACAGTTTTACAACTACAAGCAGCTTTGGATAATTTCGTGATTCATAAAAACTCGTATGTGTGAAAAACAAAAGCCAAACACTTTTATCACATAACTTTATGTGACGACTCACACATTCCTAGGAATGTTTGTTTATTTGTAAACATCACGAAGAGTTCAATGGCAATATACCAAGGTGTATTTAATTAAGTACACGAGGTCTATATTCACATGAAAGAAAAATGTGCGTTTAGACCATCTAATCAACCCTATTATGTGGAACTGCTGTTTTACTAACAGGCATCAGAAAAATAAACGTAGCGTTTAAAACATTAACTTATTATAATGGCCTCGTTTGTATGATATACGAAAACTTTTGGGAATTTTCAGCACTTTACTGCGTTTCTGCTAGACTCGTTATAAAAGCACATATATTTTAGGTGATTCTTTCATAATACTTCCAGGTCTGTGTTTCAGGATATATGAGTGAGCAGTAATGGGGTACTTTGTTCTGTAATGGCTGTATTTTTTCACCCCATTTATGTTATTGTGCTTATTCTACGTATACATTCGTATTATTAGCTGGTAGCTAGGACTATATAATATACTATTAAACGAGAAAAATATATATGTAATCACGTTCTCGAAAAGGAGTCTTAGGGGGCTAAAAGTCGATCTCAGTCTCATATCTGGGCAAATTCGTTTTATCAACAAGTTAAGAAAGCTTTGGCATCGGTTAACATTTTCGAGTTATCCTAATAACCTATTCAGACACTCAGCTAAAATCCCGTTGATTGTTGGAACGCCCGCGAGTGATGCGGATAAGGAAGAAATCTTTACAAAAATGCTTAAAGTTCAGTAGTCTTGGCCTAATTATGGTGATAAGGTTACGAATGGGAGACGGATTCTTATTCAAAAAATTTATAACATGTTCATTTCATGCTTTTTAAATTACATATAATATACCTAGTAGAAGACACGCTTTAATCGACGATCTATAGAAACACGTTATTATGACACGATGGCTTTTGAGAAAAGTTATGATACACATTTTACTCGTTGAATCTGGGTTGTTTCAAAGAGTAAAATGCTGACAACTTTTTAACGGCTGAAACGATTTTAATTAAATATATATATATAATCATAGCTAGAACGCTCCCTAGAAAGTAAGAAAAAACAAAACTAAATTAAAATCGGTTCACCCTTTTAGGAGCTATGATGCCACAGATAGACACACAGATACACAGCGACACATTTCAAAATTATAACATCTCTTTTTTCCGTCGGGGGTTAAAATGGACAGTTTCTGTAAAGAAATTGAGTTTACGCAATAGCTACTCTGATTGATCTATGAAGACCTTTTTACTTATCACATAACTTCTTATGTGAGAAACTAGTTTATTTGAGCTAGAACTTCTGTCGCCCCTCACTACCACCATTGCTGAAACCTGACGGGTCACTTGCCCACGCCGCTGAGGAGAAGGCAAACTTGTTTGCCTCCCTTTTTGCGGAATCTTCGCATCTGAATTCTGATAGTGCTTAGCCTCCTCCTTCTCCAGATAGATGTATGACGAGTATGTCGGACATTCACATCCATCAAAAGGACGTAGGGTGCTGCGTAGCCTTGATGTGAACAAAGCGAGTGGCCCCAACGGGATACCAGCAAATGTACCTAAAACCTGTGCGCCTGAATCGTCTCCGATCTTGACACGCCTATATCGCCTTTCGATAGAGACTGGAAAAGTTCCGAAGGCTTAGAAGCAAGCCAACGTACAGCCCGCGCCCAAGAAGGGCAGTCGAGCTCACCCGGCTAACTACAGACCCATATCTGTAACGTCCATACTCTGTAAGAATATGGAACGTGTGCTCAACGGTAAGCTCCTGGCATACCTAGAAGACAACGACATCCTCAGTGACCGCCAATACGGCTTCCGCCGAAATCGGTCAACTAGGGATCTTCTAGTGTATGCCTTTCACATCTAGAGTGAGGCCATCGAGAGACACGGGGAAGCGCTAGCCATCTGCCTCGACATCTCGAAGGCTTTGGACAGGGTCTGGCACGAAAGTCTCATTGGTAAGCTTCGTTCGTCAATCCATCCGAGTGGTTATCGACGGCTGCTGTATATATGTGTATGAATACCAGCTTGATGCACTTGATTCGATTGACAGACGGGCCAAAAGGCTTATTAGCAACGATGCACTGGTCGCGTCAAAGCACCAGAGCATCCAACATCGACGCCGAGTTGCCAGCCTGTCGGTATTTTATCAGTTACATTTCGGGGTGTGTGCGACCGAACTGCACAATTTGATTCCGCCTAGCCCTTTCCGTCATCGGACTACAAGACGTACAGCCATGCGCCATCGGTATATGGTTGACATCTATACGCACAAAGCGTTTTGCTAATACTTTCATTGTGCGCACAGCTAAGGAGTGGAACTGCCTTCCGGAGTATGTGTTCCCTGATAGCTACAACCTTAGGGTCTTAAAGTCAAGAGTGAATAGGTTTCTTATAGGCAAGCATGCTTCATCGTAGACCACATCATCGCTTAACATGAGGCGAGAAAGTGGTCAACATTGGGTGGAACAAGATTGGGTAGATTGTAAGTTAGTAAGATTGTACCTTGCTGTATATTTTTGGCAAGCTATTGATTATAAATTATAGTTATTAATTTAGTGAACTCGACCGTATAAATCAAATAGTGCAATCTAAAAACAGAGCAGTACATAAATGGGATACCTTTGTAAATACAGTTGTGGAGCGTCATTAAATATTAAACGGAATCCTCATCACGTTAATGAAGTGGTTTTATTTGTGAGTCCAAATGCATATAATATTGAAAATTATAGCTCTCATCTAGAGACGTCTAGTCATAATAATTATTAATAGGGTTCTCGTTTTTTTATTGGTATTTATTAGTCTATTTTATTTGTATATGTGTATTGTTAATATATATGTAAGTATATACTTTTTCGTATACAAGTTGTTTTTTTAATATTATTTTGTACCCCTTCACAACGTTGTTCTTTTTTAACCCTAAGGTTGACTGGTAGAGAATGCCTTGTGGCATTAAGTCCGCCTATGTACCACTTTTGTATATGAAGTTTAAATAAATAAATAAATAAATAAAATTACTATACATAAACAACAATTTACATGTTTAATTTACATTAAGCAGTAAGAGCCATTAATTTGTAGTTTGCTGAGTGTGTATTTTGTGAACCAGGTTTTCATAAAATGATGCCAAATAATAGTGATCAAAATGCTTGTTTGTGTTTATAAAGCTGAAATATACAATTATTTCATACACGTTATTTTATAATTGACCATATGCTCGCGAATAACAAATTATTTACAAAACCATCACACTCGTATTTTTTTTTTGCTCAAAAAGGAAGTCTACCGTCATGAAAAGAAAACAAAATATCTAAATATCACAATTTGACCAAAAATATGAATAAATTTTGAATTTGATTAGGTTCTTGCCTGACTTATAGTTTAACGTTTTAGTTTTTACTATCGTTTTATCATAATACAACTTTATTAATATACCTATGTCTTTATGTTTGTACAGTACAACTATTTTCTTAAAGTCCCTCGAAAATTAATTTCGGAATACAAACGAATGCGTATTTCCATGTCCACTTATTATTAGATTTATCGTGTATAATCATTTAAATTCGGGACTTAGTACTTTAATGTGGTTTTGTTTTCATTACCGTGTGAACAATATAGAACTGTAAAACTATTTTTCTTTAGCAGCTTTCCTCCCATTTTTAAACTAAATTACGTTAAGTTAAAAGAGAGTATTAACAACCCTATATACTTCCAAGTTGATTTTCGCTATTGAGCGTCCGGTCTGCACCAAGTGCAAAGGGCTACTGATAGAAAATACAAATCCGACGACTGAAAAAACACGAAGCTTGACGAGTGACATTAAGAAAATAGTTGTACCGTAGGTAAAAGTACATTTGAGATAACAAAGTGACACGCTGTCGAAACAATAATCTGCTAAAACGAAAATCTGTCTAAACGTAAACTACCCGATTGTAGCTATCGGGAAACACAGACACGTTATTTTATGTATATTGGTTAAAACTACACATTTTGATACCTTGAAACCACTGAAACACGTATTTTAGATTTATCTTGAATAAGAGTCGCCGTCAAGTTAACAAAGCTACTAATAAATAACAGTTGCAATATTTTACAAAGTCAAGGTGAATGTGGACTAGATTTCTCCCTGAGGTGGTTTAATTAGAGCCCGAAGTTCTCCAACAACATCTGACCCTGATTTATTAACTCGTTGCGAGAAATTATTCCTTGAATTATATATTATGATGTAAACGCCTTTTGTGGGGGCTGAAGGTGAAAGACAATACACCTTTGTCTCATTCTTGAATAGTAAATTGTGATTCTTGAGTAGGTGTTATAAAATGTGTCCCCTGTGGAGTGTATCGTCATCTACCGGGGCACATTTTACATCAACAAAAATAATAAACTGTGTTTTTTAATATATTTTTAAGATATGTTATTGTCTTAAGTTATAAATAAACGATATATTATTATTTATTATTATTTTGCGTCTGATGAACACAATATTCATTAATAATGAACAATAGCGAATTTAGATTTATTTAATATCTCCTTCGAACAATCGATTCATAAACCTATTCCGCTATCGAAATCAAGCACTCAAGCAATTTAGTAGTAATTGACAAATCAAACACCAGCCAGGAAACTATTCGTCCAAGAGCGAGCAAATTTGCCCATACTGAAGATAAATATATGCTCGTACCGCAAATATGTTTTGGCAAGGTATTCCAGCAATTAGCGGCGGCAAAAAGACAAAGCTTTGAATTTATATTTGATTGCACTAGCTCGACATTGTGCTAACGAGGGCTACAGCCCACAACGTACCAATACATGTTAAGCTATCTTGTTTGATTTACAACAATTTTAAGAAAGTTTTTGAATTTTATTTTTTCCGTCATTCCAACGGTGAAAGGCGAAGGGAAATTGGCGGAAATTGCACTCAATTGAAGGCATATCAAGACCATAAATTGTAATTAACTAGTGAGTGAGTACCATTGTAAAAAGGGTTAATTTACTTAAAATCCTACATCAAGCTTGTTTGGAAACGATCAAAAATGTTACTCAGAGGGGTGGGACATGGGACACTGAACTAAAATCATTCAATTCACACAAAAAATGTGGCGAATAAGTAAAACAACTTTAAAGTAGATAGGAACATACTATATTTGGAAATGATAATACTTAAAATACAAAAACATGCTTACTTGATTTATATACTAACTTAATCAAATAACATTTATTCAAAGATAAAAGCTTGCAAAACTTACCTGTGCCTGAGGTGTGGGATGATTGGCGTGATGTTTGCCGTCAGTACATAATTTTAATTTTCGCAAATTATTTGGCGTCATCGGATAAAATCCTATATACTTCACATTATATTACACATTTTGATTTAGAAAGAGATACAGAAAAGTGACAAAACCTTGTCAAGAGCACACCAGAGCCAACAACAAGCTGTTCTTGAAGGTCGTCACGACCCAAGGCTTTAGTACCGGGAATGAACTTCAAACTGTTTGGCAAATTGTTCAGAAGACCGAAGCAAACGGCTCGGTATCGTATTTGTGGATTATTCATATTGGAAGTTCTGGATACTCGGCATGGATGTCATGTTGATTGGCATATGCATGAAACTTGTGCGTTGGTTGTATAACGGTGCCATCTAACTGCATTGAGGTGTAAGACAGGGAATGAAATATCTCCGGAACTGATTACAAATGCGTTAAAGGACGTCTCTAAGACGTTGAACTAGTCTGAACCAGGACTTAACGTGAACAACTAATAGCTCACTTAGCCGACGACATCGTCATAATGGTGGATTCGCTCAAATGGTTGGTCCTCGAAGTTGTGAAAAAATTGTCTATCTAATTTCGAATAAGAGGCCAACATAAGGTTTCAATTGGGTTCCCGAATATGAGAACTTTTGTCTACTCGTTACCTGGACCACAATTTCAATTTCAATTTATTCATTCATCAAGCCATACAAACATTGTTTATAAATAAGAAATACACGAAAAGGCGAAATACAAATGATGGAACCCTGACTTCCAAACTAGGCGAATGCCTGTATCTTAGAAGTTAGTGTCCCTCCAGGAAAGAAAATTACAATTTTTATAATAGAGCATGCATGCACTTAAAATTTTCACTCAAAAATAGTCAAGGTCATTGCAGAAAATAGAGTTAAAATTAAATACAAGTTAAGCATAAATTAAAGAATTAAATTAAAATCAATTAAAGTATTAAAATTAAACTCAATTTAAGTATTAAAATTCAATTCAATTCAAGAATTTCAAGAATTAATTAATATTTCCATTAAAGGAGGATTAATGTCTAAGCTTTTCAATAAGTGCGGCACTGACAAACTGGTTGGTTCATAAATTGAAGGAACGTTTATAGGTTCCAAAACAAACGCACTATGCACGACGATGTCATTTGAAATAGATCTTAGCCTTCGGACAGGCATTAAAGTCCCAAGATAGCTTGCAGGGTTAACAAACTGAAATGGAAATTGGCCGATCATATTTGAATCCTATTGGGTTGAACACATTTTTTTTTCGTGCACTCCTATTACAGCTATTACGCCGATGACGCCATCGCCCCCTACACATTACATATCGGATGCCACTGGTAAGAAAGGCACCAGCGCATCGCACACCTCGACTTTTTATAAAACATAATTAAATAATAAATGCATCTGAAAACGCCACAGCCTATTATGCCAGTTAATCCTTAGACTTGGTCTCGACGTCACTTATCAGAGTAATTACATTTTCAGCTCTATTTCTGCCGAAAATGTCTATATAGTTCGCGCAAGTCACTCCACACTCCTGCGAAAGTTAAAACAAATATTTAAGTATCTACCTGATACTAGGTGCATTTAACTTTATTTAAATATCATTACTACAAGCCGTACTTTTTGGGTTTCATCACAATCGGGTTGGGTTCACACATGCAATGGACCGACCAGATCAAGTCTGCAGTGAGTGGTCCATTGCATGAGTGCATACGAGTCACAGGCGGCAGACCGGGATGGCGTCGCTTCATGAGGCGAATCATGGCAGTCCGATGTGTCACTTCAACATGGTGATAACGACCGCTCTGGCAGGAGTGTACGGACGAAGAAGACAGTCGGGTTTAAAACAAGTTTTGATCCAGTAAGTAATCCAGTAAAGATTTTTTTATCCACGTTTAGACGAGGATACACGACTTACATTATTCATACTGTTAAAGTGTTCATAAAAAATAAGGTTTAATGTTTAAGTACTAACAGGTCCAAAAAATGTTTGCATCCAGTTTTGATTCATGACGCATAGACACTTATCGGCGACAAGATTTTTTATGATTACCTTGGCACCAGTCTGAAAATAATTTATATATACAATAAATTAAATTATTGTTGAATCTACACTGTGTAACATCTGCTTACTGCAGTACCGGTACAATAATTAAATTTCAATACAACAAAAAGCTGTACCATGACAGGGTTGCCCAGTCCCTCCAGTCTATCGCACGGCAGCAGTGGCATGGTAGTGAACCGACAGTTGCTGTCTCTGACAGAGCTCAGTCGCAACGGCATGCGGTCCGCGGGCTCCGGCGTACCCACCGGCTGGTACCTCACGTACAGAGGCGCTGCCTACATTCACAATAATCTATTAACTAACTTGCCAAAAAGGAGGAGGTTCTATGTTCGACATTAGGTTTGTTTTTTTTCTTTGTTGTGTATATTCGCCGAATATTCCGTCAATTATAGATTAATTATTTTTTGTTTCAAAGAATATGTTACCTTAAATTAGTCCCATTTAAATTTGGTGAAAATCTGATGTAGAACTTCCGAGATAGGTATACAAAAGAATTCTTCAATAAATGACGGCAAATCTCTCGGGATTGCTGCAATCGCATATCTGTTTGTAATTGCAGCAATCCCAATCTGTGGTACCCCCGCCGAAGTACTACACCAGGAAGACCACTTCCATCCGATGTTAATACGTTGCCGGCGTTTGAACAGGTAACTACGAAGCCAGTCAACCACCGATGGAGATATATTAAGAGAGCATGGAATGCCAAGCAAAACATCGAAATCAACAGTATTAAAAGTATTACTTAAATCCAGCATTACTTAATGCAAAGACTGTCAGATTACTACTTTCCATGGCTGACCAAATATCATCCGTAATGTTGAGAAGAGCGGTGCAGGGGCTGTGACCTGGATGGGACTCGGACTGAAAGGGACTGAGGAGATTATTTTTGGATAGGAAAGTGCTTATTTGATCATGGATTAACCGTTCTAGGACTTTGTACAGGAATGGAAAGACAGATTTTGGACGGTATTCAGAAAAGGATGAGGGATTGGAATTTTTAAGTAAAAGAAGTATCTGTGCAGCTTTCCATGAGAATGGAAAGACGCCGCTAGACGCAGAAAAGATAAGGATGTGACAAATGACAGGAAGGACAACGTCCAGCACTGGGAGTAACATTTTACGGCTGATACAGTCATTTATCATCAGGCATTAGAAGTAATTGATAGTATGCTCTCTTAACATCTCATGCGGTGAATTGACTAAAAACAAATGGAGCGTAACTGGGAGTCGGAAGAGATGAAAGATAATCCAATGTATTCAATTTTACTGTCCTATCGAAATTGTACGAAGCTGTAAAATGATTATTGAATGCATCGATATCTAAATCTTTAGGAATTGACTCTTGTTGCGTTTTAAGACCCCCAATGATCTTAGAAAATTCTAAACTTTGGATACGTCTGCGTTTTGGACAGAGTTATAAATGTATGTCTATTATTATATATATCTATTATTATTAGTTTTATTTAATGTGTTTGTTTGTTTGTATCCAATGCCTGGAAAGAAATTGATTGATAAAAAAAAACCAGGCAGTCTAATGTTACCGACTGTCTTGTCAAAATATGATATTTTTTTTCGTATTCTTCTTAGCAAACCCCTTTCATTTGATACCCATATCATGGCAGTGCACAAAAATAACTAGTCCGATATATTGAACCGTCCGCCATATTACATTTAGAATGACGTGACTTCAATACATCACTATTCACCATTCAAACAAACTATACGTGTATGCAATTTCATCTTAATCGGTGGATGATAACTGCTTTAAAATCCAGTTGCAAGATTTGACCGAATACACTTACATACATACATTGCAAGTTAAATAAAAGCTTGTAAAAAATGAACTAAATTTACCTTGGGATCTCCATAATTCACAGCCTTTATTAGGAATTTGTCACCATAGTTCAAATGCTTACCGCAAATGCTTTCATCCAAAGCGCTACAAGCAAACCGAAGACTAAGTAAAATATTAAAAGTATTATAGATGCTATTGTAAGTGTTCTAGTATCTATTGATTAGGAAATATAAAAACAGATAGTGACACAGCACTAATGCTATTTGTATAGTTCATATTATATGTATATATTTTAATTTAGGCGAAATATTTTTCTTTAAAAAGATATTCCAAACCATGCCTTAAGTATGTGCATTAACATTTGAGTACCGTGGTGCTTATCTGCTTCTCTAATTCCGCGTTATCTGTTGTGATTGGCTGTTGAAAATACATTCAACTAATCACAGCAGATAATGCGTGCTTGACAATTTGTCACATTAATTCTGCGATAATTTTGAGGTGAGAAACTCAGGGTAAATCTGAATCACAATCATTACTAAATTAACTTCTTCTTATTGAGTTTATTTAGTTTAATATAAGTTGATTTTTGCCACAGCAAAACCCAAAGACTTCCTGACTGTCTAATAATGTAACGGTTTAAAATAAAAAGGAGTTAGTCAAGCAAACCTGACGATAAAGAATGTGTTTCGACAACATGGCGTGAGAATGGACGAGAGGGTCATGAGACAACCGTCGCATATGTTCTGCATGCAGTTCACTTGCCGTTCCCGCACAAGAATTGACATAGCCAAGCCGTATTTCTGCTTACCACCCTGCAACTTCGGTTTTGCTAGGAACATAATAAATATTATAAGCTAAGACGCCTGTTATTTTAACCAAGTAGATTAAATATTGTATCAAATAGCAGAGTGTGATCATCATCAGAAAAAGAATTAGCTGAATCATAACAGTACGAATGAAATATATACCTGGCATATCAGACGCAACTACTTGTACGTTAAATCCATACATTACATGAGTTCCACTAATCGCCATCGTTCTCTAGAATCAAATGAAATTGTTAATTATTACAAAATTGCTTATGCACAAGGTTCTTCGTTTAAAATTTTATCTTAATTCGTTTTATTTACCAAGACCCGCTATCTGCAGATGAAATCGAAATATAGTTGCATCATCATCTTCTTCATTTGAACCGAAAGAGGTCCAGTGCTGGATGCGAAACGCACGGACCGATCACTGATGTCCAGCAGTGGACGTCTTTCAAATATATTTTACTCCACATTAATTTTTAAATAAGGTTAGGCACATTTATAACGGAACATCACAAGCATACATTACCTCCATCAATAAATTGCTGAATAACGTTCTAGACCTCTGAAGTAATAATTCTCGTCTTTCACGTTTCCTTAGAAATAATTTTAACTCGTACTGTAACAAAGTGATTTAAACATTTACTTTAACTTTTTAGTCTGTATTATTTAAATCATTACATTTCGCCACGCCTGTTTTCCCTGAAGGGTTAGCAGTGGTATCACTATGCACCATGACCGGTATAACAAGAAAACTTTTATCAATTCGTTTGACTGTAGGCACATATATTACTGTTACGTATATCCTATCCAAAGATTGAAACTTCTATAAAAGTTACCTCATTTTTAAGTCTTTCCTCGATCCAATTTCCAACAAGAACTGAATTATTGTATGTCATAACGCCTGATATTTCACAACCCTATTTATTTTATATATATTTCGTATGCTAATTTCAGAATTATTTAGCAATTTTATATACAAATATTGTCTCAGAAGCGAGTGTCTCTCTTAAATCAAAGATTAATTTCATAAAATACGGAAGGTATAAATAGATATCTTATCTGCTATTTCTTTGTGTCACTTTAAGTCATATTATATGACATAGACTACAATTATTTATATGGCATCCAAAAAAATAAGTATAAAGGTAAACACCATGGGATTAGTAGGTACGTACTATTATAGTTTAATTAAATCCTTAGGCTAAGCCCACATAGAGGCGCGATGCGACGTTTTGCGCACTTTTTAAGATAGCTATATAGAATAGAATACGAATCATAGAAGAATATATATATATCATATCACAATCATACCTAGAATTAAAATTGTTTCACAAAAAACTACACGTTTCAAAGAGTGGACTTTTTATAATTCTTTTTAATTCATGTAATAACAAAATTCATGTAATATTAGGCAATTGAGAAAGTATCTCATTATAACATTGACACGCGATTTTAATGGTCAATGAGAGTTCTCACTCTCTTAAATATAAATTATAATTTATGATCGTAATTACGGGAAAGCTTTATTGTTTATGAAGCTACTCTGATAATAATCTCACCTTTAGTAAGTTCAAAAGAGAAGTTAATGGCCTGTTAATGAGATCTTTCATAATAATTTTATCATGCTTTGAATTATGTTTTAGATATTTACGTTAATAAGAAGTTATTGCTGTGGGTTAACCATGGTTAAAAAATTAACACAATTCTGTATCTGTTTGTAACCAATATTTTTTTATGTAGTAATATCGAGCTTATAAAACTGCTAGCCCTAAAAAAAATGTGGTACACATCAAAATATTTTAGTACACCTATTACAGCAGTAACCACACATAACTTAATATTAAAATACGATCAGAACGCGCACTAAATGATAACTAATGTTAACAATTTACTTTGTCACTATTTAGTAGACTAACAATAGGTATAACTAAACTAGAGCTCATAATTTCTAGCTTTCCATTTATTTTACTACATAATTATATCGCTTCGATATGCAATAATGTTTTATTCACAGTAATAACTATTGACGTGAATTTGTTTATCTTTGTCCACTGCAAGATCGTATTTACATTATCTCTGATCGCTTTAATTAAACACCACTTTACAAATGTACATTTCAAAGTTATACACATAATAGCTCCAAAAACTATGAGGCCAACAGTTCTTTATTAATTTATAGTCTCGATTACATGAAACTAAGCATCAATAAAGGGATATCACCGTCGAGCAAGATTAGCATATCAAAAGCCGCATAGCCTGGTCTTGGGACAAAGCGAAAGATTGCGGGAAAACGGTGACGCAACATTGTGACGTCACAGAATGTGCTCAAGTACAGCTGTGAAGTAAGATAAGTCGCTCACTACGATTGCGGAGACAGAACGCCACAAAATTCATTCAAGATTTTCATTTTTTTCCTTTAACAATCAAACAAAGTTTACTATTACGTGTACCTAATTTCAAAATTAGGAGCTCTAGCATTGTTTCTATGAATATCTGTAAAAAAAAACAATGCTCTTTTCTTATCAGTCTGGTTCAATTAGGCTTTTAAGATTATTTAAGTATATTTCAACTAAGTGACATCGTAATGTTCACTACAGCTAATTATTAAAATTTTGGCAGTAGAATGTATCGTAAAAGTTTACTTGGTTTGACTTTCAGTTTCTAAGCTAAATACATTGTTACTAACAAAATATAAAAGTGATTCTGAAATAAATTTATTTAATTTAATTTAATTTAAATAAACTATGTTGAACTACTAAAACTGACGCAATATTATTTTTTATTTTTATGTGTTCAAATATGATTTGAAAGATATAATGGTGAGGGTAGTCTGGTTGGAGTTCAACAATGATTCAGCTCACAATAGTCCGGAACTAATTATGTTAATCCAGAAGTAATTAAATGTCAGTGGTAAGTACTGTTCCTTCGAAAGTTTATCAACGAGAACTTTATCAACTGCGACCCAAAGCCGCTTCTGTTATATTGTGTTTGAGTATCTACTGAGAGTGATTAATGACTGCACAACAACACTGAATCTTACAGTTAGGATATTCATTGTGAAATTATTTTGACGTGAAGTCTTATGTGCATGTTGTACTGAAAACATGAGAAATGAAAGATTTGATATTTTTTTAAATTCAACTTGACATTCTTAACGAACTAATTCATAGCCTTGTAGAATTATCTATTTACACTAGTAAAAATAGATATTTTCTCGCCACTAGAAACAACAAAATGTTATAGGATCTCAAACTTCTAGGCGTTAATTAAAATATTTCATTGCACTTTACCTTCTATTGCAGCATTCCTTGGAGTATTGAGATATATAAAGTAAATTAAACGTAATTATGGTAGTTACAAATGAATGTCTTTAGAGAAAATAGTTTTTACTTTTTTCTTCCTTCTAGAAACCAGTTTTGACTCAAAACATAAAAATATATGGCCGGCACTTTATGTCAGATAATCCTTGTAACTTTCTTTAAGAACTGTAGCCCAGTAAAAATAACAAAAAAACAAAAACAAGTGAAAAAAAAAACAAACAAGTCAAATTTCAAAATTTTATAAACTCCCGAAACATTTTCATTTCATGCTACATAATTTCTCTAGTACATAGTAGATACGCTTCGATCGGCAATCTATTGAACACGTAATTATGACACGATGTCTTGCGAAAACACCCCGATTCAAACAGTAAAACGCCCATAACTTTTGAACAGCTGAACCGATTTTATTTATTATATACTTAATTGTACATAACTTAAATAATTACAGGACTTATTCATACATAGCTAAGAACGCTCTCGACAAAATCACCTTTCAAACAAAAAAAAAACCAAATCAAAATCAGTTCGACCGTTTAGGTGCTATGGTGCCACAGACAGATACACAGATACACAGATACACATATACACAGATACACAGAAACACACATCAAACTTATAACACCCCTCTTTTTCCGGCGGGGGTTAAATAGCAAAGCTTGATGTAGTTCTGCATTTTTAGTATGTTGCATGGATCAGCTGGGGTAGTGTTAACCTAAATTTGCAAATTTGAAAAACTTGTGCTAGCTGCGATTTTCAGGGATACATTTTTTCATTTAAAACTTTTAGGACTAACCGTATTTTACAGTAAAGCAACACCACGGAGAGTGGTGTTATAAAAATACCCTGCATGATTTCATGTTTGCGGCCAGAATAAAAACATAAATTAGGCAGACAAGTAAAAAAAAACTCGGCAAAGAATATCGCAATTCAGTAGCAACTGTTCTGCATAGATATTCTTGAATAATACTTATATTTTTTTTATTATTCTAGTTTCCTTATAGAACATGTTTTATCAATTGTGCATATTCAAAAAGCCGGCCATTTATCTCTGTAGGGAAAAAGTAGTATCTGGCTTTGCAATAATTATACGTCTCTGCACTACAGTCAATCTTTGAGATAAGATGGGAATCCATAAAAAATCTGCAGTGCCTTCGGGTAAAAATAGTTCCGTGATCGGTTGGCGTGGGTATAGCTTTTTACATAGCAAAACAGGTAAAAAATTCGACAAATTAGCTCCTCAAATATTGATTGGTAAACATAGGATTCAAAATAGCTGTTTTATTTATAAGTGACCTTATGTTTTATACAAAATATAGTCACATAAAAGGTACCTATTCTAGAATTGGTTATTATTTGATGTTAATTTACTACAGACTCGTACTAATTTAATTAATCAGTATCGTAGGCTCGGCACTAGTCCGGTTTCGACCTCTAATCGAAATGGTAATATTACTTATTATAAAATAATGAAACAAACCACACACCACAAGAATACTACGACAAATTGATAAACATAATAGAAACCAGCTTATCAAATGCCAATAATCCTAATATAATAAACAAAAAGCAGTCGGTAATTACTGATCATACCAGGCAGTTAATACGACGAAGACACGAGCTACAAAACACTAAACCTAAAACCCGGAGTATGAAAAATGAATTAAAAGCTCTTTACAAATTGACTAGCAGATACATAAAGAGAGATTATAATGCCTACAGGTCACGTACAATAGAGAGACATCTAAACACAACTGGAAGCTTGAAACGAGCACTTAAAGAATTAAAGACACACAAACACTGGATAGAAGGATTGCAAGGAGAAGAATAGGTACACAATAACAGAGACGAAATTTTAAACATTGCAACGAAATATTATAAAAACCTATACATCAGCTCTGCCCAGACTCAATCATTTCATGTGGATGTTCCCCAAATGGACTTCACTGATGACATAAATCCTGTAGATGAAACTGAAATAATCGAACAAATAAAGAAGATGAAAATAGAAAAGAGCCCAGGCCGAGACAGAATAACTAATGAAGTCATAAAAACAGGTCACTCTCTACTGGCAAAACCAATAACAAAACTTTTTAATATGAATCTCGAAAGTACTTCCACTCCCAAAAAATGGTCCGAACCAAACATTATTCTGTTATATAAGAAAGGAGATCCAAAAGATATTTCAAACTACCGACCTATAAGCCTGTTACCAACCATATACAAATTATTCTCTTCAATTATAGAAAAGAGAATTAGTCAAATACTGGACAGTAAACAACCAATAGAACAAGCAGGCTTCAGAAAAGGTTACAGCACTACAGACCATATACACACATTGGAACAGGTCATTGAGAAGTATCAAGAATTTCAGAGACCGCTCTACATTGCTTTCATTGACTACCAAAAAGCGTTCGATACAATATCACACTCAGCAATATGGCAAACTCTACTCACCCAAAATGTTAATCAAAGATATATAAACATACTGAAAGATCTTTATGAGAAGAGCCAAAGCAGAGTACAATTGGATAACGTAGGACCACCAATAAAGATAGAGAGAGGCGTCAGGCAGGGCGACCCCTCTCACCTCGCCTCTTCATAGCAGTGCTAGAGTCGGTCATAAGTAGTCTAGACTGGAAGAATTTGGGAATCAATATAAATGGAAATTATCTGTCACATCTAAGGTTTGCCGACGATATTGTTCTTTTGACTGATAATCCTATAGACCTGCAATATATGATATGCACCTTGCATAGAGCTAGCAAGAAAGTCGGCTTGGAAATTAATTTAAGTAAAACGAAAGCAATGACAAACAAAAGCCACGACACCATAAAACTTGGAGATGTCCAACTAGAGTATGTGAGTAACTATATTTATTTAGGCAAACAAATATCATTCAGCACAATAAACAACCAACAAGAAGTAGACAGAAGAGTTCAAAAGACCTGGAACAAGTTTTGGAGTTATAAGGAAGTGCTGAAAGGAAAGTTTCCCATAAAATTAAAGAGAAAAATAATGAACTCATGCCTCTTACCCTCCTTGACTTATGCATGTCAGACGTGGAAGTTCACTCATAAAATAAAAAACAAAATAAAAACCAGTCAAAGAAGTATGGAAAGGAGCATGCTGAAGATAAGCAAATTGCAAAAAATACCACATAGCATAATCCGTAAAAAGACGGATATTATTGATGCCTTAAGTTACTCACAGATACTGAAATGGAGATGGGCGGGCCATTTAGCCAGAATGAAGGATGATAGATGGACCATACGAGCCACGGCGTGGCCAGGGCCAGCAGGCCACAGAAAGAGAGGCAGGCCGCAAACACGATGGGCAGACGACATAATTCACATAGCCGGCCGGGACTGGGCAAGAATAGCAGACAATAGGGACGCATGGCAATCTCTGGAGGAGGCCTTCACCTGAGAGGAGTTCTTGCACTTATGATGTTTTTATATTTATTACATAAATGGAAATTTATTAAATAATTTACAATTTAAATATATTGATTCAGTATAAATAAAATTGATCTGTATAATTTTTTAATTGATTTTAAATTTGTAATTTGAATTGAATTTCAATGGTAAGAGATTTTGGTTTATTCCCATCGGCCACCCCCAATTTGCCACCCCGGTGGCTGATGGGAATGATTTAGTGAAATTTCCTACCTTCCTTTATTCCCATCTGCCACCGGGGTGGTGGATGGCACTAACTAGTGGCGTTTGCCGATTTGTTCCCATCTGCCACCTTCATAAGTTTAGTCGGGTGGTTGATTCTCATGACCGTAAAACGGGGTGAATATAAAAATATCAAGAAAGTTTTCAAGGTTCATATTTGATACATGCAATGTACATGTACACGTGCATGTGCCCGGTGCGTCCGGTGAGCGCAACAGATACATGAATTGATTGTTTTGTTACTAACATAGTTTGTAAGTATTGTGTACTAACAATATAAATAAAATGACGTGTCTAAGTGTACTACTAACATAATTTTTAAGTAATTTGTAATACTAACAAAACTATGGACCTTTGAGTCTGCAATAAAATATTTTTGTTTTTTTTTTTTTTAATCGTCAACACCAAACAGAATTCTATAATATGGGGACAACACCTAGAGTCAGACTTCCAAAATACCAAAATTGAAATAGGTAGGGCAATGCAAGGCGCGCATTTAGTTAGAAATTTAGATGATATTATTAAGTTAACAGGGTCAGCACCAGTTGGATCCAAGCAACAAAGTAAACCGGTCACAGCATCAACATTCACTTTTATGTGACAAATGTCATGAGAATCGCCCACCACCCCGGTGGCAGATGGGAATAAAGGAAGGTGGCTGATTTCACTAAATAAGTCCCATCGACCACCGGGGTGGCAAACGCCACTAGTTAGTGCCATCCGCCACCCGGGTGGCAGATGGGAATAAAGGAAGGTAGGAAATTTCACTAAATCATTCCCATCGGCCACCGGGGTGGCAACTGGGGGGTGGCCGATGGGAATAAACCGAGATTTTTAATGTTGTTTATATTTTTAATTTTAATTTTTTTTTATAATTTTCAGATTTTATTTCAATTTATATTTTTCAGATTTTATTTCAATTTTATTTTTAGTTTAATAGTTTTATTTTTCTATTTGTCATTTTTTTGTAATGCATGTGCAAGAAATAAAAGGCTTTTTTATTTTTTATTTTATTTTATTTATAAAATAATGTTTCCTAGTAATTTCTGGTTTTGTGATACTGATGTTTGAGGTCACGATGCGTTTGCAAATAATTTTCTGTAAAAAGTTGTTTTCTGCCAAAAAAGTATTTCATTAGAAGACAAGCAAAAGTGAATGGAAAATACATTTAACAAGAAAAAAACAATTAACAGCTAGGTACAGGCACAGAGTGAAATATTTTTAAATAAATCAAATTATATTTTGATTTGTATCTTCAATATTTTCTAAGCCACTAACAACTCTTCCTTAAGCAAGAGTTAAGAGTTAGTCACACACGAATGAGTCAACACATGAATGTGTGTTCTAACAGTTCCAACATTCCAACGTTGCATTTTTCTGAAGTTTTCATTCATGGACTTAGCACGCCACTTTGCAAATTACCGCACTCTTGAACAATATTGTGTTTTAATGATATATTCTGTATCGTTTCTTTCTCTTTTATTCATTTTCCTCAATTTTCCGGCACTCTGCTGACTGATCTGCACGTCCGTGTCTCATGAAGTCATTGAGCTAATCAGATTGTCGCGTGTCGGAGCGAAGCTTCATCAGAGAGACTGTGAAGATTACTCGGCAAGCAACGCAAACATTACGTGGTATTTAGGTCCTTCATTAGGTATATCAACGTGATGGAGAGACGCAATGAACTCATCGCGTGGCAGAGTTCTAATAGATATAATATGGCTCCTTAGCTTTTTGAAGACGGCAGTTTTATCTCATGTGTTATGTTTTACGAAATGTGCAGTATATAAATAACAGTGTTCACTGGGAGACTGGGTACAAATTGTGATTCTTATTCTTTATTGTACACAAAAACATAAAGACACAGATACAATAGGACAGCTTATGTACAAAGGTGAGCTTAACCCATAATTGGGTTCTCTTACAGAAAACCTCAGTTGCATTAAGAAATTTGCATATTGATACTGAAATTGAACTGCGGACAGTAGCATATTACTCCAAGAATAAATAATAACCTGTCTGTGATGGAATGTTCGCGCTTGCAAATTTAAAAACGGCCGTAAAAAAGACTTTATCCAAAATCTGTGAATGTAATAGTTTTCTGCACCATAACGCACAGTTCTCACAAATGGCTCTTTTCTCTGAACAAAGCCACTCCCTGTTATATAAGACTCGCTGTAAGACACTATTGAGAACACTTTAAACACAATGAAAATTTAATTAAATGCAGTTCTTTAGTTTGTACTAAAGAAAAAGTGCTAGGGGTTTTATTCTTTGTGTGCTTTGAATAAAAATTTCAATTAACGCTTAAAATAATTTTAAACTATTTCATAATTTTGATTTTTCTGTTCGACCAACAGAGTTTCTCAAACTCAATTTAAATGTTCATCAACTTATTAAATTGAAAGGTAGAATGAATAACTTGAAATAATACATAAATACGTAATTTATTCATTTAGTTATAAACAAAATAACGGGCTTTAGTTAGCAGTTTACAAACTAAATCATTTAACGTCACTGTCTCTGTGATGATGATGATGACTCCATCAAAGCGTTCCAAGAAGGTCACGACCTTCAGAAGAAGATATTCTTCATACTCGTTGTCTTCATTTCTTCGTTGTTGATATAGGAATCAATTTAAAAACCCTTGTCCATCCTCGAATAAAATCTGTTTAGGTATTAATTTTGAAAAAATGAACATTATGAATAAGCGTTAGAACCATCTATTGATGGCTTGTGTTATGCACGAGTTTTCATAACGTCGATGTCGTAACTCTGTGAGTAACGTTTAAATTCTCGAGTTGACACAGGGAAAAAAACCATTTTTATAATGATACGTAATTGAGTTTCAGCTTTCTTAAAAAATGGTAAATTTGAGAGTATATTTTGATAACATTTGGTAACTCCCAAAACCTTTATAAAAACGACTACATGCGATAGCTCTCAAAAGAGAACCATTCAAGTTTTCAGCGCGAATCGCTAACACAATATTAACCAAGAAATAACGAAGGTAAGAGTTAACAAAGTAAGAAAAACTCTCATATAACTTGAGTTTTTACGTTTTCAGGCAATCTTATATCACACAGCGGACCTCTGAACTTTGTCACGTTGCCAAAATTAATTTGATACAAAATCCCTTTGTAAACTTTTAAGTTGAAATTTATATTTAAAAGCTTATACGATAAAAAGGAAAACCGAAAAGAGCCTATAAAATATACTTAGTTATGAATCGTTTTATGTTTATTATTTTTCCACTCTACTCACAATTTCATCTCGTTTTTTCTCTTTCCTTTTCCTGTATGCTGGAACAGATTTTTATAGAAATAAGCACCAACTATGTACCTATTTTTCTGTTTAACTTTTTGTCTTTATATTATGTGTGTGTGCATAAATGGTTAAATAAATATATAATAAACACACTACCGGGATAAACAACTGTCCTGCCCAGGATCTCAAGCTATCTTCATACAAGTAACACTTTCTAAACTAGAATGCCGCAATATTTTTTGTTTTTGTATTTAACTGCATTTAAGTTGTGATATGAATTCCAAAAATATAAAAGGGAGACTGAAAAGACCTCATTGTGCATCAAAAAATTCTCATTGTCTCTGGCCTTTTCTTTGGCCAGAGAATCAGCATTACATCCAACGTGGCAATGCTGCCAGCTTTTTGGGCACGTTTACCATTGACATCGAAGTGGACGAATTTTTGATGCACTATGTGGTCTTTTCCGTCTTCCTTTTGTATTTGTATATAGGTTTGTTTTTGTTTTTAGAATATTCAATTGTATATAATAATATGTTAATAAAATACGACTTCAGAAAATATAAAATGAAATACATTTGTAAGTCTTAAGTGCGGCTATGAGCTTTAGCTGCATTAAAGTATAGCATACTGCTTACCCACACACACGTAGTCCTTAGCTATCAACGTTAAAGTATTCAGAGGTATTTTAGTTAAGCAGCGAAACGTTTTTTTTTTTTACTTTTTTAAATCAGTAAAAGTTTGTCTAAAACCAGCCCTAAAACTGAATGCATAGTGGCATTATTGTCGTGGATTAATTATGTGAGTTTACAATAAAAGCTATTTTCGTTTCTGTAATGCTAATTTTTATAACAAAAACTCACGCATCCGATTTATATTTAATGAACAATACCTATCGATTTTTTATTAATTCGCGGTTTTTTCGCCATAACAAAAAAGTGTTTTGGCCATAACACTTTAGAAAACAATAATTAATGTTAAGTTTGAAATATTATAATAGCAAAAGCATTTCGTTGTAATTTAATTTATTCGGCTTAAAAAAATATAGTGCACTTAAATTAAAACGTACCAGCAAAACTTTTTTATTAATTACCAACTTAACATCAAAACAACCAGCTTGACTTTATACAACAATAAAAATATCCACCTCATTTTTGCTTTTCCAAACACAACACGGGAATCCGTATCATCGTGTGTAGTTGAAATCCTGTGAGCTCACCAAGCCAAACATAACTCTATTTAAAAACATGGACACGGGAAAGGTCGGTTGAAACCAAATATTTTGTGTGGAAAAGTCTCCGTGTGTCCCCGTGTGCAAGAGCATTCGTGGCAATCGATAGGAAAATAGACTTTGCTTCGTCTATACAGCAGGATTTATGCAAGCTACCCGTTTATTGAGCTTCATTCTTTTGACCTACAACGAGCTCAGATCTGAGACATGTGATGGGAATAGTTATCACCTTTCACAGACTTTCATAACTCATTAATAATAAAGTAGCCTTGCCTTCTGGTTATTTGTAAACAATTAAACATACATACATTAACAAAACTGCTAAGCTAACGTATATTTTTAATACTTTTATTTTTCAGTGTTTAAAGTGCCAGCTCAGTCTGACCAAGCTTCGTCCTAGTTAGATCACACTTATAACATAAAAAACCATGTCTCCTAGAGATCCGTAAAGTATTTTCAGACCAATCCTTCACGTATCTAATAAATAACATTCCTCAGCAATATTTATTACAACATTGTAATACGAACAATGACAGTGGTACGAATCGATTCCTTCTATAAGCCTTACATAAGAATGCTCAAGCCGGATTTGCTTTTGTTTGAACAAAAAAAGGTCGCGTAACAACGCTTTTTGCTTACTCGTACTCGTACCAACACGATTTCTTTCATAAATTTCTTAGAAGAAATGTTACATTTACTTGAAAATTCTTGATACGCTTTTATCCCTATAACATATTCAACTTAACTATCAAAATAAGCCATAACAATTGTGATACGTTTGTGAAACTCGCCTCAGAACCACTTTGTTTCATGTTTTGCAAAAATATACCTACCTGAAAACCTCAAATCGCTCAGTTAATTGCCTCCGTACTCCGAAACTCTTCTGTTGTGAACTTTACGTATTATGTTGCTTTGTTGGTAACAAGCAAGCCTGTGTGAGAACAAGAATATGTGGGAAAAGTTACTAACTTTGTAGACTAGCCTGTCAATTTGCTGTTAGAGGCTCTGAAAAAGAAATTTAAAAACTTACTTAGGACGCAACTGTATGCAAACACAACTCTTCTAAGTAATTTGAAAAACTAAAGGCTCACGAAATCCGACCTTTTTTCGTGTGAGAAGAACACAATAAACCTGATTCAGGAGAATGGAAAAAGGGGTTACAGGCAATATCAGAACTTTTAGCGTTAGCTAGAATCGAACTCTGTCGTTAAGCTAATGGTTCGTGAAAATGCAGTCGGAAGGAAATTGCGCAGTCTGCGCAAAGACCCAGCAGACGCAAACATCTTGCGGCTAACTGCCTGCAGCTGAGGAACCCACGAAAAGTCTTTGTCAACTAAAATACCCAGATCTTTCACTGAGTCGCTGTATGGAATAGCTGGGCCATCAAAGACAATCCGGGGGAGCTGCGACCAGTTAATTTTCAAGCGCAACCTAGGACTACCGACCACAATGACTTGAGTCTTCGTAGGATTTATCTTCAGACCATGAGCCAAACTCCACTCAGAAATACTAGCCACATCTTTATTGATCATATTAACTGCCTCTGTTGGCGAATGATGCTTCAAATTCCGTGGACAGCGTTCTGCACCAACGAGTCTATCCTTTGACAAGTATAACCTCGAGCAGCTCATGATCACCGGCAAGGTGAAAGGCAAGAGGCCGAGGGATCGCAGCCCGATTAGATGGTCTGACTAAATCTGTGCAACGCTGAACACCACACGACGCCAAGGACAGACAATATGATTATTTTCTGTTATTGATGATTCAAAGAAAAGTTGACCGCCTGTCTTTTATAAGTACATGTTCCTAACTTTGAGCCACTTCATTATGGTAACCAGAAATGCTAGTTTATAAAAACTTGAGCGAGTATTTGTGACATGATTCTGGCTATGTACAAAGCATTTTTTCCGTAGTCAGACAAGATAAGTGAATCTCAAAGCGGCCAATGCTCTTTAATGCCCTAAATAATATAACAGATATCAAATAACATATTATACTATTAAAACGGTGGACTATCATTTAATAACAGGGATTACTCTTCTTGAATCTCAGGAGGAATCTCGCCTTTGTACATGTATTGTATTGAATATTGTTTTTGGTGTATAATAAAGAATTATGATAGTACTATGTACATAATTAAAGGATAACAAGGTAACGAGCCGACTGGTTGGACTGACTACCAAACCCATCGTGTGGGTTATCAAAATAAAGGGTTTTAAGAGGTGATTTCAAAAATATATAACACTTATATGTTTAAATGTATCTAAACTAACTAAAAAGTTATAAATAAAAAAACTTAATACAAAAAATCAAAAAACCCGACTGCTTCAAAAGCTAACTAAAAAGTCGTAAACAAAGAAAAATTCATGCTGTGCAGGCGGAGGATACACCAGATTTTGGTCAGCCAGCCCGCGAATATGTATCCTCCGACTGCACAGCATGATTTTTTCCTTGTTTACGACTTTTTAGTTAGCTTTTGAAGCAGTCGGGTTTTTTGATTGTTTGAATTAAGTTTTTTTTTCAATTTGGTTACGGAACCCTAACCCTATTAAATAATCATAAAGCCAACAACAAGAAAACAAAATAAACACAAAAAAGGTAAAATAGTACGTATATATTTTATTGAAAGTTTAACAATCTTTATAGGTATTCCGTTTAAAATTCAACGTCTGTACTGCCCAGTAGATATGGGCGCTGCGCCGGCGTGGCGCCGCCGTGTGCCCCCCGCACGCCGCCGCCGCCGCCGACGTTCACCGCGCGGCGTGAGTGACGTAAAGACGTGTATTTGTTTTTGTGATTGACTCATCCACAAGTAAAATTTCAAAATTTAAAAACCCCCGACACATTTATCTTGCGAAAACACCCCGATTCAAACAGTAAAACGCCCATAACTTTTGAACGGCTGAACCGATTTTATTAACCCCCGCCGGAAAAAGAGGGGTGTTATAAGTTTCACGTGTGTTGCTGTGTATCTGTGTATCGATGTATCTGTGTATCTGTGTGTCTGTCTGTGGCATCATAGCGCCTAAACGGAAGAACCGATTTTGATTTAGTTTTTTTTGTTTGAAAGGTGATTTTTCACACATAGCTAAGAACACTCTCGACTCTACATAGGGATGGACAGATAGTGGGAAGCGACTTTGTTTTATATGTGATTAGGTTTAATTTATATTAAGGTTTCATTTGGTCAATTTCTTTATAATTCTTTAAAATTGAAGGGATTTCTAGTTCATATTTTATAAGGCTTTAAATTGACAGTTTCGTTTTTATTTATTTAAAATATTATAACACGCGGTTTTGTTTAAATAAGAATTTACTTTGACAACATCCGTCTATTTAAAATATTTCTTAACCGTCGCGTCGGAGCAAATACTGTAAGGATTTATTTCGCAGATATTTATTTAAAGTACCATCGCAAAATAACATGAGGTATGTGAGAAACAATTGTTTTAAGCACCATAATGTCCCTTTTAGCTGTCAAGTGGTACAAGGGTCTGACGTTGAACCACAATGTTATTTAGTGCGTTACTAATCCTACCACATTATAAAAGTATATTGAACATGGAGAAAAACTCTGTCTAGGTTGATAAATATTTAGTAGAATCGTGTAAAGACATTTATTTATTTATATAACAGATAAAATTTAACTGTTAAGAGCTAAATGACCTAAAGTTTTGCTAATGTAAATTTAGTTTTGTTGCGGCCAAAAACAGTACTCTAGATAAAAAGTACCTGGGCAAAAATAGAGAAAACGACGTTTTCTAAAAATGAAACCTAGCTGGATCGATTAATCGCACGCGCATGCTAAATTTCATGAAAATTTTTGGAGCTGTTGTCGAGATTCAGATTATTTTTATATATAAATGTATACAAAAATTGCTCGTTTAACGGTATTAGACAGATTAGTTAAGTTGCTCTTAAAAATATCCAGGTTTCAAAATTCCTAATTTCAAAGAAGACTTTTTGAATAGTTGCCAAATAGAATGGCGAACTGGGCAGTTAGGGCAGAGGGAGTTGATTTCAGACTAGCTCGGCCGCAATTTTCTATTTTACGCCGGATTTTTTGTCACATTTCCATTTCGCAGCTGCCTAGAAAATTGCTCGCTCCTTGTTTTCGCTTTATCTGCAGTTCTATGTGATAGCCGTTGTTGTCTGTTGAACCAGACGATTTGGGTCTAAGGAACAATAGTAAGGGTTTATTTGTGGCTCAACTGTGTTGTTGTTCCAAAATTTATTTCTTTAGAAAAAATCGTTGACACGGAACACTTGTTCCGATACTTGTTTTACATTGGATTCTAAGAATTTTTGTTGCAGTAAGTTCAGAATAATTTTGCAGCGTTGAAGCATTTTTCAATTCCAATCGACAAGTCCAATCACATTGTATATAGGTGAATAGAAGAGTTAGTAGTTTCCATATTGTTTGTAATCGTCGTCTTGTGATTTATTGCCATATATGGATGGATGACATTTACCTTCTATCCTTCTGCCGATATCCTTATTTCCCTTGGCCTCTCTGACAAACACTTAATGACTGACGTACATAGCCTGGTCGTAATATTTCTCAAGCTACCCGGGTATAAAAACAACTTTTTAATATTAAACGCTACTTGCAATCCATTTATTTCACACATCCGCACACGGCATAGTGGTTCATACCAAATTATTATACGTTCATAACACACTAACATGGTTCCAGGTTGCCTGGAAGAGATCGCGGTCAGCGATAAGGCCGCCCGTTGTATGTATTTTAGTATTAAGTTTCCTTTCTGTGTTTAAACTTGGTGTACCTACAATAAAGCATATATAAATAAATAAATATAAATAAATAACATGATTATATCTATTTACCTGTATATTTAACACCGTAAAAACTGATTCACACTTCAAACAGCAGTTGATAACCAGCGTGAGGCAATTCCTAGTTGTCTGGCATTTTGCTGAATTGAACCTAGTTGGCGCAGCCGCGGGGCACACTATGTAATTGTTTTAAAACTAAGTTTTTTTTTTTGTACTTACGTTGTGTGTATCTGTATATGCCAAATAAACTAGTTTTCTTTCTAGTTTATTTTTTTACATTGCGTAGTCTTTACCGTAGTCTTATAGATTGAAAATATATTCACAGTGATCATCTTTGCTATTTTTAACTGATTTTCCAAAAATAATTAGGTTCTATGTTGGACTTCATGTTTGTTTTCACCGATATCTCCGTCAATAGTGGATCAATTTTTTTTGTTTGATAGAGTTTATTCCGAAATTGATACCATTTTTAAGTTCTTGAAGATCTGATGCAGAACTTCACAGATATACAACGGGCCTCTTTAATAAATAAAGGCAAATCTCTCGGGATTGCTGCAATCGCATGTCTGTTTATTGTTTATACCATTTCATAATATAACATCATGGCAGTACGCTCTAAAGGGGTACGCAGATGTATTCAGTTCACCTTCGTTCACTCTCAATTACCGGTTATATTTAAGTTGCATGGTATTCGGGTAATCTATTCTGGCATTATAAGTACCTTACTAAAGACTTGCCTATTAGGTGCAACTAAAATTGAATTGTAATGTTAAAAGTGTGGTACTAAGTTTTGAAGGCCAGTGTACATTGATATACATACAACATACCATGACTCTGATATGGTAAATCCAACTTACCCCAATACATTAATAACGGGTGAAGCCACTTAAATAGTTTACAGAACTAGCTCAGTATCTTAACCTCTTAACCGTCTTAAACAAGGTCGCAAAAACAAGTTAGAACCTGGTAGACTAAGCAGCATACAGCAGGTAATGAAAAGCGAGGGTTTTAACGTCAACGTCGGCGAAGCATAGTAAGTGGGTGACGCACTGTTTAGCTTATTGAATGACAATGAATGCGTGTTAGCTATATTCGATGCAGTGTTATGGTACTTTATCATTTCGCGTACGTGTTGGATACCAAGTGTAACCGAACTCTGTTGAGAATAGCATTGTTGTACTCATGACAATATTTTGTTTCACCTTTTAAAATAATATATTTGGCCAGTCATAAAAAATGGCCACTAATTAGATGTAGCGATGTTTTTGTTTTTACTACCTATTATTTGATAAACAATGATAGCAAAAAAACTAAAACGCGTCATCTTTTTGGAATTACACCAATGGAAGCACGCTGAAACTGGAAAAAAGGCGACTCCTACCAACGACGGGTATAAATTGTCATGCGTTTGTAGCAAGGCAATCCTGAATAAAGGTATTTACAATATTCTTCTTATTGTTATCCATAACGGTTTGGGTCAACTTGCTCCATTAATAACAGACAAGGGACAGCGCTTAACTGCGTGACGGACGACAGTGAACACTTCATTATTTTCATTGAAGACGCGAATTTTAGTTTTTTCATTATTCTTTAACTCATCATCAATCAGTGCGTCCTGCCAGTTATGAGTTACAGGGCCGAGACGTGGACACTCACGCTGCGGCTGATCCATTAGCTCAACGTCGCTCAGCGAGCTATGGAGAGGGCTATGCTTGGAGTCTCTCTGAGGGATCAAATCCAGAACGAGGTGGTCCGGCAGAGTACCAAAGTTATTGACGTAGCTCAGAGAATAAGCAAGTTAGCAATGCGCCGGCCATATAGCCGTAGAATTATTTCTGACCGTTGTGGTAGTCGAATTCTGGAGTGGAGACCACGAACTGGTAAACGTAAGGTAGTACATCCCCAGGCTAGGTGGACGATCAACGATCTTTGCAGGGTGGCTGGTAACAGCTTAATGAGAGTTGCAGAAAATCGAAACAAATGGCGTGCTATGTCCAGCTGTGGACTGCTATAGGCTGATGATGACGAGGTAAATCTTAGGATTTACCTCAGATACTGTAAATGGTGAAAAGTTGTAACACATATAAAATTGCCGTAGAGTACAAAACGATCAAAGTCACATTTCTTCACTTTGGTAAATCCGTATGTAAAGTTCGACATATTTCTGCGATGGATATTAAAAATTCGTAATAAGGTAATATCGCGCTTGAGCCGATGCGACGTGAATACTTTACGAGATTTAAGCATTACCCGGGATTTATGCAGGTTATAGCGACTTCGACGGTCGAGACTGCGACTGTCAGACGTGATATAATAATAAATAATTGCCTTTGCGGTCATAAGGTTGTTGTTTAAAAGCAAAATATTGAGAGATTAAAATATCGCTTAAAAATCAAAATCAACTCAAGGGTGAAGATGAGGCGTACTTCTTTAAAAGGTGAAAACACTTTATCAAAATAATAGTCTCTCAATTTTCTGGAGTGTTTTCATAGCAATTTGTTTTACAGCTTTATGAAACACCTTTTTTTGCAAAGGTCTCCCCTAGTGTTGTCAATATAGTTAATTACTCAAGTTATGGTACATTTTTGTAAAAATTTAGCTAAATGGTTTTCTTTACTCTTTTTATTGGCCTTACTTATTTGCAAACTTTTTATGGTTTTCTTTATCCAATTATTATTATTTATAATAGCTCTCACCAGCTTTTGGCAAAAACACCACGCAAGCTCTCACATTACCTTTTTTGAGACAAATATCCCTACGGCCCGCGTTTGTCACAGAGTACCTACGTATTACAGTGTGCTATACTACTTACTGGCTCAAAACACAGTCACCCATTTCTACCAGAAGATGAAATAAGGGTGGCTTATGTATGGGTCACATTAACTAACTTGAGCTGAAAAGGCATTTTCTGCCTATCCATATAAACGAGATTACACTCACCGGGGCCACGCACTGGAAAAGAGACACGTACATCTGTCAATTTGTGAGAAATATCCCTTTTTACCTGAGTTAAAGCGATTGTGAGTTTTGACTTCACTAAATTGTAAACCAAAATTTAAAAACGCAACCGGTGTCGATATATGGTGAGTCTATTTAAGAATGAGACAACATTAATAGTTTTACACTCAACGCGGTCCCACACGTTTTATCCTGCCAGTTCGTCGAAAGTCAGATTGGGGATGGCTGCGATTCATGAATTTCTGTGTAGTTTGAAACATGTAAGTGGGGAATAAGATGGTCATTAATCTGATAAAGGCCTTATTAATAAAGACTGAGGGAGGCTTATCAGACTTAATTAAGAACATCCGAGGAAACCACATTAAAATAATTATTTTTCAGTGGATATTTCTTTTCATCCTCCTGATACAATTATAGATGGAATCAATACTTGATGCAGAAATTTAACTTGCATCTACGTAAAAAAATATCAAATTTCACATAATAATATCACAACACACGTTTTAGCGTTTGTGTGCGTGTAAATACGAGTGTTTACTATTCACAATTGAACCAACCAGAAAATTCTGATTAACTATTGCGGTAACACATTATTGCTTGTTTAAAATGTAAATGATTGATTCACTCTCTGAGCATACGTCGTCTAATGTTTATAAATTGACGTTGATTTAGAGTGGTTAACTCTGCCTTTAGCGTTTACCAGCACCACAAATACGTATCACAAGGGATTACCATTTACCTGAGTTACTATCTCACACTGAACACTGACATATTCAATGTATAACTAAACCAAACCGCTCAGCGTCCTCTTGTACAATTTATTCGGTGTTGGTCAAGATAACCGAGATATACTGAGAGGCTGAGCACCAAGCACAACGTTTATAATTTCACTGTACTCGTTATCCACAGGGATTACCAAAATCAAGAGAACCAGTAGTGGTTATGTGGCAGAATGTGTGAATGTGTTATTGTTTGTAATCTTACTACTAACTAAGAAACTTACGTTATCTAAGTTACAATGTAAGAGTTTCATTTTGATTACATACATACGTACATAAACTCACGCCTTTTTCCCATGGGAGTAGGCAGAAACTGCAGAACACCACCTGCAAATGTTTTCTTTTCAGAGACTTTCTATACCTAATTAGAATGTTAATGCTATCATGAATAGGCCTCATCTATTTAAAAATATTAAGTTCCTAGTAAATTAAAGATATAATATAAGAGATAATGATCACAATTTTATTCATAAAATTGTTAACCAGTATACAAAAAATTAATTATTAGTTTTGCTACATCTGATATAGCAAAACTAATAATTAATGTTTTAGTTCATAATTACAGTGGAAGTGGTTTTGTGTAGCTGTACAAACACTGAGTATCTAATTAAATAAATTACTATAACTAACGTTATTTTGTTAATGATTATACTGAAAGCTGTATTCATTACTTAAATTAATAATGATATAGCTCGTTGGACGCGGTCACAGTGGTTCATTGATTAATCTCTTACAATGTTCGGCGTAATTGGTAATTACAATATTTTTATAATGTTGGAAACACTCGGGATTCGACAGATTTTGTTATTAATTAGGTAAAGCCTTGTCAGCAGGTGTATGATATTTATTGATATTGGTACATAAACAACTTTAAATCGCGTGATTGCGCGCTAATGCATAAACACCTTGAAATCAGTATTTCTTATAGTAATAGGTACTTGCTCGCTGGTCTAGTTTTAACTGTGGAATGTATGATGGATAGGTTTCTGAAGTGATACGAACTTGCTTGTTTTAATAATCATTTAATTTCACTCAAATTAGATATAAATGTGTTGGTTCTTCAAGTCCACCAGCGGAAGAGTGCATCTGGCAGGTCTTTACAACAGATCATAAATACAACAGATAAACCCGAAATAGTAGTGAGTTTGTGTTGCCTTAAGCACAATTCCGCCCCAGGCAGACAGATAGCACACTTCTTACACAATTCTTATACTAGTTAGAATACATCGCTTCAATATAAAAATAATAAGCGGAAACTGGTAACAATAATACAAGTTAGCTAGCGAAAAGAAACTAAATTAAATTATCTTCTCAAATTAAACAATTAAGCTTACTTGACTAAATCCTATCCTGCTTTAACCTGCCACCTTATAAGTAAAACAATCATTAAGGTTTTCTTAAACATCAACAATATTACAGAGGCAGAATGCATGACAAAGTCTAAAACATATTGCTGAAATGCAGAACTGTTTCTTCAGCACGTCTTTGTTTCAACACACATACACAAAAAAACTAAGGGTAGCCAGCCATCATTTCGGCTTCCCTGGTATAAAAATCGATATTCCTTGAGGCCCACAAAACCGGACATGATGGTGCCATTTAAAAATACCCTAAAACAAACTAGGTTTTTACACCATCCTTCTAAGTGTTAACCAAGCACAGTTTTACAAAGACATAATGAAAAGGCTTTTGTAGTCTATCCCGATCTCCCGGACATATTCAACGAACAGCAAAACAGAATTGTATTCTAAATAAAATTTTAAAACGCATTTTGTAAGGCAACACTCATCTGCCTATAAAACTGAAAAATATCAGGTGAAATATAAACCACATGGCTTGCAAATTAACACGCCGATACAGTTGGTAAAACAAAATACAAAGAGCTAATAAAATATTTTACCTGAAGGAATAACAATTTCCATTAAAGAAAACATTTCGGTGCTGTTAGCAAAATGTATAAAATAAGTAACTGTATTTGCTTTCACAATTAAATACCTACTCATATTTTTCAAGTGGAAAGAGATTCTGTAGGTTTAATATTTTCACATACATTCGGTTTCATGGAGCGAAAAGCTTTTGTTAGTAGTCGAAAATCGGACAAAGGACCCGTTGCAAAGGTTTAGTGACGATATTCTTATTAGCGCGCAATCACGCGATTTAAAGTGGTTTATGTACCAATATAAATAAATATCATACACATGCTGACAAGGTTTTACCTAATTAATAACAAAATCTGTCGAATCCCGAGTGTTTCCAACATTATAAAAATATTGTAATTACCAATTACGCCGAACATTGTAAGAGATTAATCAATGAACCACTGTGACCGCGTCCACCAAGTTAAATCATTATTAATTTAAGTAATGAATACAGCTTTTAGTATAATAACGTTATATACAAAATAACGTTAGTTATAGTAATTTATTTAATTAGATACTCAGTGTTTGTACAGCTACACAAAACCACTGCCACTGTAATTATGAACTAAAACATTAATTATTAGTTTTGCTATATCAGATGTAGCAAAACTAATAATTAATGTTTTGTATAATGGTTAACAATTTGATGAATAAAATTGTGATCATTATCTCTTATATTATATCTTTAATTTACTAGGAACTTAATATTTTTAAACAGATGAGGCCTATTCATGATAGCATTAACATTCTAATTAGGTATAGAAAGTCTCTGAAAAGAAAACATTTGCAGGTGGTATTCTGTAGTTTCTGCCTACCCCCATGGGAAAAAGGCGTGAGTTTATGTATGTATGTATGTAATCAAAATAAAACTCTTACATTGTAACTTAGATAACGTAAGTTTCTTAGTTAGTAGTAAGATTACAAACAATAACACATTCACACATTCTGCCACATAACCACTACTGGTTCTCTTGATTTTGGTAATCCCTGTGGATAACGAGTACAGTGAAATCATAAACGTTGTGCTTGGTGCTCAGCCTCTCAGTATATCTCGGTTATCTTGACCAACACCGAATAAATTGTACAAGAGGACGCTGAGCGGTTTGGTTTAGTTATACATTGAATATGTCAGTGTTCAGTGTGAGATAGTAACTCAGGTAAATGGTAATCCCTTGTGATACGTATTTGTGGTGCTGGTAAACGCTAAAGGCAGAGTTAACCACTCTAAATCTACGTCAATTTATAAACATTAGACGACGTATGCTCAGAGAGTGAATCAATAATTTTTTTGGCTGTGTATGAAATCCTGAATGTGAGGTTGCCGTTGTATTCAGAATAAAGATTGATACTAATAGTAAAGATTGAAATAACAAATTTCATTTTGGTTTAAAGGTGCTGTTTGGAAGTGAATTGCAATTCTGAATGGTGGCAATTATGAATTAAATGGTGGTGTTGAATTAAAGGCTTTGTTTGTTTCATGATGAGTTAGAGAAAATCTGAAAGATCAAGTACCCATTGACGTAACTGAATGTACTATGGTGAAGACTGATTCAAATCAATCTAGCAATGGTGAGGTCGTGTGCATGGTCAAAGGACTGACTGTGCGGTGAAGAGTAGTCACTGTGGTGACTGCTGTAGCTTAAGATAGGCTGGTGAGTGGTCAGAGATGACTGCTGTAGCCTAAGATGGGCTGGTGAGTGGTCAGAGATGACTGCTGTAGCCTAAGATTTATTTATTTATTTACACACATAAGTACAACATCTTACAGTATTCCAAGACGATTTTATACCGAAAAAATAATGTTATATACACTATAGTCATATATATACATATAAATTTAACAATAAAAATTAATATAGAAAAGAAACATTTCAAATTTGTATGCCACCTTCAATGCACCTTTGTGCTCCTGACACAAATTTCGGCAGGCTATGGAACACATCTTCCGATGGCATATTATTTATAATACGTGCGGCTCGTGACAAAGGGGCAAACTTTAATAAATTTGTCCTAGCCCATGGCACATCTAACAAAGTGGGGCGGCGGCGCGCACCCACATACCCGTCTGGGACATGCAGCCGCAGTGCCTCCAGTACATCTGGGTGATGCACCAGCCCGCGCAGCACTCTTGCTACGTATTTTACTAAAGCGACGTCCCTCCTAACCGCCAGCCTAGCGTACCCGACCATGCCCAACACAAACAGACTCGGATACATCAACGGGTAGAATGGGTAAACCCCATATTGCTTCAAATATAAATACCTCGTGAATTTATTTTGAATTTTTTCGACCATAAGACTATATTTGTCCTCATGCGGATTCCATATAATGGCACTTGTCTCGAGATGACTACGAACCAAAGCATTATAAAGTATTTTTACCACTGCTACACTTTTAAAATCCGTACATTGTCGTAAAATAAAACCTAAATTTCTAAAAGATTTGCTACACAAATCTATAATGTGGTTGCGAAACATCAGCTCGGCCACCATATGAACCCCAAGATCCCGCATTTGCGTGACACGCGGCATCACTATGCCATCCATCTCATAGTGATTTTGTAGCGGGACACGCGCGCGACTGTACGTCATTACACAACATTTGGTCACATTGAAGACCAGTTTGTTTTCCTGGCTCCACTGCACCACCTTATCGAGATCTCGCTGTAGCCGCTCACCATCCGAGGCGCTCGCTACCGAGATAAACACTTTAAAATCATCTGCAAATAGCAAACACCTTGCACTGCTCACGACCTCCGGGAGATCATTAACCATAATAATGAATTCCAGTGGACCCAAATTACAGCCCTGGCTTACCCCCGAAAATGTATAAAATGGTTTAGATTTGTGCCCGGCGTACTCGACATACTGCCGGCGCTCACTAAGATAACTCGCAAAAAACCTTAGCAAATGAGGTGTAAAACCTAACGCAGCAAATTTAGCCAATAGAATGTCATTATCCACCATATCAAAAGCCTTCCGAAAGTCGAAGTACGCGACGTCCACCTGCCCTCCAGCGTCCACTACTGGCGCCACATACGACACAAACGACAGCAGGTTACTGCCCGTACCCCGACCACCACGAAATCCATGTTGAGCATCATGCAGTAGAGGGCTCACTTGCGTGTAAATGGATTTGTGTAACACAGATTCAAAAATGGTTCAAATTTCAATTAGATTTTATTCGATTGACAACACTTCATTTTCCATATGTCAAAATACTTGAATTCGATTGGATGTTCAAAGCGGTGGTTTTGCCGGATGTGTGCTTGAGCCAATAATGAAGCGGCGAGCGCCATACTTGGCGATCTGTGTGGGGTCCCCGCCATTGTGGTGCTAGAGTTGGAAAGAAAACGCGCGGACACGCGTTTGGTGTTTAAAAAGAGTTTGGAGGAATTCTAAAGTGGCGTGGATAAACTTGACAAAGTGTGGTTTTGTTGAAAGAAAGCGAAACGATTGGTGGCCGAATCCACTGCTTCGTTGTTGGATCAAGGACTATCTCTGAAACGGCATTAGTTACCTGCTTTGTGCGCGCATTACCCACGATAAGCCCACAATTTTGAGGGTATATGGAAGGAAGCCCTCGTGTTTCCGACATATATTTTATTCAACTTCAGCCTAGCGTGCGAGTGAGCATCGCTAACGTGCTTATGCCAACCCACCACGCGCTTCGGCCTCCTACCAAAGACTCGCGGCTCCCTGCTAGCAATGGCGGCCTCCCTTAGAGCGGATATCACAACCCGATACGGGCAGTCAATTATTTGATTGTGGCCCGAATCACTACACATGCGATCACAACAATTGGACAATACGCGAGGGAAGTCAATATTTCGCAATCGACGATGACACTCTTGACCGTAGGTGTAGATAGCCTTTGTGCTTTTTTCCCCCCCACAAAACTAGATCGTCATCGGACATGCTCTGCTTTATTTTCGGCCTAATTATAGGTATTAATATTGCATTCGATCAACAATGGATAGTGGTCCGACCACAAAACCTCATATCCAACGCTAACGCTACGAACAGTTTTCAGATCACTATAATCTTTGATCCGTTCTGATAACGTTACTAATTATAAGGGCACTGATAGATATTTAAGTGAAATTTGTAACTATTGTAATTGGCAATTTTAGAAATTTGTAATTGCTAATATGATTCCCCAGTTTGCCTACACTGGGGTGGCATTTTTGAAACCGTTGTAAAAGTAGCAAAAACGCATCTCCACCGTATTATTGGTGAAACTATTTTCACATTAGAGGAACTTGTTACGGTATTTTGTAAAATTGAGGCCGCCCTCAATTCGCGATCTCTGTCCGATCCCTTCAGACCCAAATGACCTGGAAGTCATGACCCCTGGTAATTTTTTTATTGGTCAGTCCCTCCGCCCTGCCAGAATGCCCCTTCAGGGAAGTTAAACCTTCGCGATTGACGCGTTTTGAGTTGCTCCAACAGATGACCCAAAGTTTCTGGTATCGTTGGTCTTTGGAATATTTGCATATTTTGCAACAGTGCGTTAAGTGGACTGACAAACCTGACCCTCCCAAAGTCGGAAACTTTGCACTTGTTAAAGAATCTAATTTGTCGTCTTTGTATTGGCGTCGTTGTGGTCTGACGGAGTTCCCAGAGTTACGGAGGTCATGGTCGGAGATTCCGTTTTTAAGAGAGCAGTGGCGAGTTTAGCACGCTTGCCCATTTATTAGCGGACATAACTCCTAATGTCCGAGACGGGGTGATGTTTCGTCCCAAAAAAATCCCAAAAAACATAAATGTGAAAAAGGGAGCCAAGTTCAATACTAAGAATATGCGCGGTTGTTGACTACGCCGACAAAATAACTGGGATCTAAATAGGTGCCAAGTTCTGAATCCTGAAATTGATTTACAAGAACAAATAAAACATTTTTTTTTTTACTTTTTTGCGGTACTTTTTTATATTTGCTATTTTAAAATATAACTTTTTTTAATTTGAAAAGTCGAATTATTTACAGCAGATAACTTAGGATAAATTGTAGCTCAAGATTTGACTTGGCTAGTTTTCACAAATATCGGTTTATCGGTTTTAATATTCATTCATTCGAACATTTTAATAAATAACATTTTAATAGTTGGTTGAGAGCCATCTGCCGGTGATCATTCACAACTTCTTCCAAAAAAGCCTTTCTTAAGTTAAAAGCAAATGTAATGGAATCTATTAATGAGTGAACATACAAAGTGCACACTAATGGAGTCACAGCGAAGAGAAACTCGGCGAGAGACTATTTAATAAATAAATGGAACAAGCTGTTTCATTTGTAACGAGTTGTATGTGTCTTTCCATTTAATAAACAGTTACCAAAAAATGTTTTAGGATTCCATTATAATTTGAGAAGGGTTTCCTTCGATTTAGGGTCTTGGTGATTGTAGTGATCATCAAAAGCTTGTATGTGGGTTAAAATATATTTTTTATAAAAGTTAAATGGAGTGTAGTAATTCTTGTAGACTGTGTGGTTAATTATTTAATGGTTATTTGGTATGGTTATTCACTATTGGAAGAGTAAAACAAAGGTAGGTATTGTCTTACTTCTTCAGCACTCACAAAATGTAATCGCTTTCCTGTGAATTATTACATGAATATTTCACGTAGCGAGCATAAATTAAATTAAGTAAATGAAATTGTTTTTAATATTGTGTATGCAATGTGACTGTGTAAATGTATTATTTCTATTATGAGTCAGTGATACTTGAATTAAATGATTTTATTTTATTTATTTATTTATTAATTAGGGTCAGATCTTGTCAGAGAACCTCGGGTTCTAATTAAGCCAGTTCAGGGAGACTGGTTGTCAACAATCACCTTGAGATTGCTTTTTGTCTTGTTAAATATTGTGACTGTAATCAGGAGACCTAAAACTTTGATGACAGTAAGTTAAGAAAAAACCTTAGTTTTGAATAGGATTTATAAGATATTAAACTATGAATATTTATATTTCCCAGCGATTTTTTGATAACTTAACTCAAAAATGTTTTATTTAGCGTTCTTTTATACGATATATTATAAATAAATTAATCGGTTAAATTTAATGTTTGGTACCAATATGATTAATGCATGCTTAACATATTAATCTGTGCTCACGAATAAAACCTCTGAATTAACACAATGATGAAGCTGTACCATAGAGAAAATTTTATAATAACGAGATCTTTTTGTTGTATAGTTTACTTAAATATTTGTAAGCACGTATATTTATTTATATATGAAGTATCGAGTCCATGTGGACTCGCGTCAAGTTCTCGTACATATCTGGTATGATCGGGAAGTCTCCTACTCTAAAGTAACTACAAATGAGCTAATCGAGTGGAAAGTGTAGACAGAAAGGTTATTTATAGAGGCTGTAGCCCCACTACGAATGAAACCGGACTATCGCGAGGAGAGCTTATCTTCAAACGACATTTCGATATTGTCAACAGGAGTTGAGAACTTGCAATAACTATATAAGGAGATAAATAAATAAAATAAATAGAGAATGAAATATTGTAAGTTACTTGTTGAGATTTTAGTAACTAATCAAATAAATAAAGCAGCTAACTCTGGCAAATAAATTTGGAAAACAGACAATAAAACTCGGAAAAAAAATAACAGTAATTTCTAACATGGTAATATAGTACTTAAACATATTAATAAAAGTACAGACCATTTGAATTTCATTTTATCTAAATCAGCGCGATAACAATTAAATCATTCAAATGCCAGAATAAAAATATTCAACGTTTAATTTCACATTTTATCGCTCGAAGCGTTTGGGTGGACGACGTGACTCCACATAAAACCTTTTTATTCAAATAATGGTCGTGTATAGTCTAAAAATAAATACCAGATTCGTTGAATTCCGTTGTCGAAATCAAACAATCTTATAATTAATTCAGCAGGTTCTGTTATCCTTTGTGATGTAAAAGTAAAAAAAGGAAAATTCGTATTATAAGTACTTAGATAATGTTTTACAATATGAATATTTTTCAGTGAAATCAAAATAAAAAAAATATTTGTCTGTGATATACTCAGTTTTATACGACACAATTACCTCCTGGGTAACAAACTAATAACAAGGTTAATTCTTGAATTTAAAGGTTTCATAGGACTTCACAATATTGCTAAGGAAGACAAAGATTATTATTTAAGGTTTTGGCAAACCTCCGATCCCCAAATTCCGTGAACGGTTCTTAAAACTTCTTGAGGTAAGGTATAAAGATATGAAACAGCTCAAACTCCAGAATAAATCAACAGTTAATAATAATGTTTATTAAAATTTAAGCTTACAATGGATTTAAACCAGTCATTTGATTTAAGCCACTCAAAACAATTGTTTTTGATAAGGACACCTACAAAACCGGGGGACAATCCCCACGACATTGGACACTTGCCAAAGACGTAAACCAGACTCTTAGAGTGCCATTACAATTTTTACTGTGGCTTCTATAAAACTCGTTGTTTGATCAGCAGGATGATCCTTGGCATATCAAAAGATAGATTACACCTTGTAAGCGTTGAGGGATTGAGCAAATTAAAGAAAATAATGTTGAAAATAGATGACACCCGCGAGTGGCACTGGCACAAAACTTTTGTATGTATAAACATACAAAAATTTTACACTTCCGACAGAAATCGCCAATTGCTAAACACGAATCTTATAATCTTTAGCGTTAATTCCATCAATAAAAAATATGCTTGGACCAATAACACAACTTTTGCAACAATCAAATAATAAGGGTTTCGTGCAACTATTTACATGAATATTGGACCCTGAACCCTCCAAATAATCCAAAAAAACTTCTGCTCCACATCTTGTATTTGATATCAAATCTTTATCAGCTTGATAGTTCGTTGCTGTTAATGCGGGTCACATTGACCCCTTATAGAAAACTAATAAAGTTTACGATTCTTGGAGTGGCTCCAGCAGACGCCCGCTCGTTGCCAAAGCCAACATGTTCCGCGCTTCATAAAACTATCGGAGAGATGCAATAACTATTTGAGTATAAGAGTGAAATGCAGTACAGCATAATTGTTACATACAAGCTGTTTCACGCGCGGGGTAAGTAGGGTACTTACCATGTTTATTGAGCGTTAATAACATGGAAAGCAGCAGATTTAAAATAAAGATTAGAACAACGTTTTTGTAAAGGTTTATAAAATTATGTTAAAACACAAACAATTAATAGCGAGTCTTTGTTCTACAAAGCTATCTAATTTTACCTTTTTATTTGTGCCTAACAGAAAAATATAACTGAAGTATTAGTTACTTGGTATCCCTGAAAATAAAGTAATTGTCGAAAAATAAATATGTTAGATTCTATAATGTAATGTGGGAGGTCCTATTAGGAGGTCCACACTCGAAGGAAAACACAACAGAAAAGTAATATACAGGTCTAATAACAAGACGCTCAAAGAACTCTTTACTTTTATTATAAGTGGGTCCTTTAAAAAACAAAACGTGATAACATTTTGCTAAGATAACAGTTGTTATAGTAATAGGTTTTGCCGTCTTTACGATAAGATTATAGATCTTCACTACGTCTCGTAAGTCATTCTTTGTATCTCTCTGAAGAAAACATTAATGAGTGGTTGTCGTATTAGCGGCATACAGAGCATTATATCATTTCCGAGTATATGATGTTCTCTATCTGGCAGTACACACGTGTGCCCCTGTGTGCCGTGAGAAGGTGGCGATGGTGGCGGCGGCTGGTCCCCGACAACGGCTCGCGACGTGTGTCTGTTGCGATATGCGCAGCTCACACGCATGCTTGCTCAACACGCGTGGTGATGAGCGCGATCGACCCACACACGCGACCTGAGATACTGGCCACAATAACTACATCACCACACTACATTCTTACTGACGACAGAACTGTATGCTGTGCGGTATCTACTCACCGATAGCGCTGTAATTCTTGGAGTGCGCGAACATCAGTGTGGGACTGTGAGGAAGCGTGGGATCAACGCCCGCGCCGCTGACATACACCTGCACCTGTTGTGATGCTATTGTGTACTCTGTTGCGCAGCCAGACCTGGAAAAGTTGCCGCAACAAACGCCGCGTAGGAGGAAAGAAAAACAATACTTAGATAAAAACAATTAAACATAAACAGAATTCCTTGTGTAAAATAACATAAACCAATAAACAAAAGGTCTACAACGCTAATGCTTCATCTTGTCATGAAAGTTAAGTCAGATTTTATTATAGAAAAACATCTTAACCGCCAGATTTTAAAACTATTGCCAACAAGAAATATGGATAAAACTCTCCATGTCTCAAGACATGCATTATGCAACAGCAAGTTTAGGTTAGTAACAATCTCTTCACTCGCTAATAACTTCCTGATTCTTGGCAAAGATGTTTTCTTTTTGTAATGTTTTGTAACACGGGCTTCTTGGTAAATATTATTTTGTAAACTTTGAAAATCATCCGTGTACACAGAAGAAAACCACCTTTACCCGCTTAACCATGTATTTGCTTTTGTTTTACCGAGCGGAACTAATTCCATATGTAAGCGATTCAGAACAAGAATAATTAAAATGTCTGTTAACATCGTTTATTAGTTGTTCATTCCTAATAGTTTCGAAAAGCATTGAACATGATTGCATCAATACAAGGTACCAGCTGTAACTGATCACGCATCTACGATTCATAAAAACAGCCTTTTAATGTTTGGACAATTTGCATTCCGCGCTTTTCTTCAACAGCGCCATAAAATGTACCGAAAAATAAATGAACTAAAAAACGAAGTAACTTTGAGAGGAAGTGAATTTTACAGACGAGGAGCAGGATAGTCCTGCCGGTGAGTTATGACTTCCTACTAACTATTTATGTACCTGAAGGGAGAAGAGGTATTCATAGTGAGCTGTTAAAGATGTGGCAAAATTATGGCTTTTATTTTTGTTTCATGATATACAGGACAAATGGCAATGTTTTATTATTGTGGTGCATTATGCAATAAAAAGGTTCTGTGTGAACATAAAATAATAATAACATCTTATCTTGAAGATTGTAGGAGTTGCAGAGATTATTGATCGATATTCACCAGCAATGTATGGCTGCAGGTGCAAACTGTGACCATTTCCATGTTTTGTTTTAAAGCTTGTTGTTCGAGCTTCTGATAAGATATTTTTATTGATATATATAGTAGTGGTTATTGTAACCACAGAGGCAAACAAATAGGAGTTCTTTCATTCCACTTGTCAAAGAGAGTGAATCAGCTAAGAACCTACCTTGCTATGTACTCGAATTGGTTGATGCACAATGAGCCCTGTTCCCTCTCCCCTTTGTATCTGTATATAAGCTTGTTTTTTTTTAGAATATTCAATTGTACTCCCTATGTAGATAATCGTCATTTAAGGGTTCCGTACCCGAAGGGATAAACTGGTCTCACTCACGTGTCTATTTGTCTGTCCGTCATCTATCACACAGGTTTTACAGCCAAATCAACAACCAACAGGTAAGCCTGAATAGATTATCCGAATAAATTCTTACTAGTTTGTGCTGCCTGCTGTTGTTACTAGTTTGTGAATCCAAAAATCTGAAACGTGATATACATAGGTATCCTCTGAGAGATCACAACCTGTTATGATTTTATTCAAATTCCAAGAAAGTTCGTAACTGCTCCAAGTAACTTTTATAGCCGTAAATTAAGGTTAGCCGAAAGTTAATTTAAATCAGCAAATTCCATTATTATTCCAAAACATTTTCCATTTTCATCCTCCATTGACTTGAAAAAACCAATTCTCGCTGAAATACCCTTGAATACTTATTCAATGGAACTTTATAATAAAGATTCAATCCTGAAAGTCCGAGATATTTAATTACAAAATGCTAAGTCGAGGTATTCACATTTTGCTTTTCGTTTTACAAATATTTACAGAAGAATAGACACGCAACTAATAAATGAGAGTTGCTCATATACTAATTGAAAGCTCATTTATTTATTTATTTTAATCGAACTTTTTAATAAAGATTCAAACCAGAAATCCCGAGATATTTAATTACAAAATGCTATTAGAAGGTATTCACATTTTGTTTTTCGTTTTACAAACAGTTACAGAAGAATGGAAGCAAAATTAATAAATGAGCATTCAGTTAATAAATGAGCAACCCTCATTCAGATTTTTCGCCCGCGACTTCATTCGCGTGATCCGTATTTTAAACTACAGATGACTTTTTAGATTCACCCCCTTAAAGGTTGAATTTTCAAAAATCCTTTTTTAGTGCTCCACTACATTAAAATATATATATATATATATATTTTAATGTAGGATATACTATAGGATTATTCTGAAGGTATGCTCGGACAACGCTGACATCCGACTAATTTACGATGTCATAACTTACTCGCCGACACTACGGTGATATTGTTTTGTAATTTGTTGGTTTATAACGAACGCTGTTTGGAACGTTTTATATTGCTTGCTGAAAGTCTATTGTGTGTGTAACGAGTTTTCAGTACCGCTTTGTGTTTCAGTAAATTAGCTGCACACGGGATGAAAAGTTGACTGTATCGCAGTCCATGATCCAAGGTTTTTATTTACAAAAATGTTATAAACTTCTATTTTTATCAAAGCACTAGCAGTTCGCCCGCGACTTCATTCGCGTGATCCGTATTTTATCCTATAGATGAATTGTTGGTTTCACCCACTTAAGGATACACTAGTCGAAAATTCTTCCATACAAACGTAGTCTAGCGATTACTCCACTGTTTGACGATGTACGTACAAAATAAAAAATTATATCAATTTGTTTCATCATTATCTATTCCTGTATGGAAATAAAAATGTGGAAAAAAAATATATTTTAAAGTTATGAGCGTCGAAAGTTCAATATTTCCATATTTTAACGCATCTTTGGGCGGAAATAAATACCATAAGAAGAAGGAAAATTGAAAAACGGCCTCCATACAGGGATAGATTAGTAATTTAACAATGCAAGTAATGTTATTTTGGCAATATACATTCAGTAGTTTTTCCATGATATCTAGACTCCCAAAGGTCTCTTTATAAAAAATCGCGCGCTCTTTTTCGCCCTAATTCATCATCCATTTCGCTACAAACCTGCAAAAGTGCTAATTCATACGCGAACTAGCTTCTTACTACTCATCTCTATCTCTTTCGCACGTGTTGTCGGATAAGATAGCATGCATTTTAACCCCGCGCACAAAATCGTTCGTGCCGTCGACTAGTTCAACCTTAAAGGTTGAATTTCAAAAAATGCTCTTCGTAGTGCTCCCCTACATTATAAAAAGAAGCCCTGTACTGTAAAATTCTTTTAAAATCTTAAACACCCCCTTAATCGTCTTTTAGGAGTAGTTTTGAAAAACTAATAATGACTACTTACTTAGGTTAGTATTTATGCCAAGTTTCAAATATGTATACATATAAGCCGAACAAACCACTATTCTTTTCACTCCATAGGGATAGGATTTCCAAAACCTCTTCTTTTTATAAAAAAATATGTAAATCTTTAATTTCACGTTTCACTCAGAAGAAATTTCACATAAAGATTCAACCCCTAATTTATCTCCTTAGAAGGTAGAATTTCCAAAAAACAATGTTAACATGATTTTTTTTTATCCACCAAGAGCTTAAATCTAAAATTTAATGTGTCCAATTTACAAACTATAGAAATTTCATACAAAATTTCAAACCTTTTTTTTCCCCTTTAGGGATGGCATTTCCAAAAACCAATAAATACATAAACTCTTTTTATCAACCAACAGCGTAACAGCCATGTTTACTTTTTTTTAACCCCGCCGGAAAAAGAGGGGTGTTATAAGTTTCATGTGTGTTGCTGTGTATCTGTGTGTCTGTCTGTGCCATCATAGCGCCTAAACAGATGAACCGATTTCGATTATTTTTTTTTTGTTTGAAAGGTGATTTTGTCGAGAGTTGGTTCAGCCGTTCAAAAGTTATGGGCGTTTTACTGTTTGAATCGGGGTGTTTACGCAAGATAAATAGGTCGGGGGTATTTAAATTTTGAAATTTTACTTGTTTTGTAAATAAATACATGAATTGTTTTAATCAATCACTAGCTAATCCCCGCGGCTTCGCTCCCGTCAACTGGCTTTCTACCTACCTACCTACCACCTACCTACCTACCTACCTACCCACCTACCTTACCTACCTACCAACCTACTCACCTGCCTTACCGATCAACCTACCTGCCCTACCAATCAACCTACCTACCCTACCCTTTTCTACATACCTACCCTATCCTACATACCCTACTTACCCCACCCTACCTACCTACCCACTCACCTTACCTACCTACCCACCTACCCAACCTACCCTACCCTACCCTACCTACCAATTTGTTAAACTATTTACCACTTAAACCTATATATTCACTCTCACTTTGCTGACCGTCAGCGGTACAATGCTTTCGCGGTTGCACTTCACTATGCACTCTGGTTGACTCCGATGTAGTCGCCACAGAATGCTCGCATTCTGCGCCTGGCTGGCCGTAGAATGCGAGCAGCAACTCGCTTTATTCCAGATCCAGACTGCTGCCGTGCATAGTACAACTCCGAGCAGTATGTAGACGATGGTGTACTGGTGGATGTCATGAACTGATACGCCATCGACCTCTGCTTTGGTGGTTTTCAGCGTTTTAATCTGTTCTCCAAGAACGGATAGAGATCTATTCAGACTCTTTCCTCGGGTAATGCTGTTTCCATTGGTATTGTAATGTTCACAATATGGTTTATCTGGTTTAGGTCTGGTACGAGCATATTTGGTGAAAATTGTAATTGGTTTGATTGCTGTTGTAATGAATAATGAACTGTATTCAGGTAGGTATTTGAATTTGCATCAGTATTATTAGGTGTTATATTTATGTTATTATCACCTAGTATAATTACAGTTTTAAAAGTTTTTTCCATGACGTCTTGCTTAAATTTACCCTGTCGGAATTATGCCAGCTTTCAGGTTTATGGTTTTGCACAATTTGATATTAAATATTTGCTTGGCATTTCAGTTTTGTGATTTGTTTTTTGACTGGCACCAAGCACACAGCCTGGTAATGAATACAATATTAAATTTTGTATTAAGAAATACATTTTTGTATAAACTTACCAACCTCAATAATTATGGTTCTAACAACTATTTATAACTTGCATCAAGTTATTAATCTCAGGTATCATCAGATTTTCTAACAACACAGTAATAATAGTACGATTAATTCAATTTAAAAGGCTGGCGAAAATTGATTCACTGTAAGCTGGCTATGTACGGCAATAGTGTTTGTGCCAAGATAGCGTAGCTTTCTTAGAGGCCGCTTAGGCTTACTACGCTGTACAACGATTCAGAGAACATTAATGAAACCATGTGAGGCTATTTACTCGTCAATCTAATCTGTTGGCTTGTCACTTAATGTTTCAAATGTTTTGTACTACTTGCTCTCCTCCCCTGTTGTTAAAAATCTACCATCTATTTTTAAAAGTTTTGGCCCAACTTCCTACTCAGTAATTTCTTGGCTCCAACTTTAATGTCATTGCGGAAAAAAAACTCAATTCTATTGTATTGCAGTTGAATTGTTCGTTGATTAATAATTGATTTAAGGTAATATGTTTGGCGTGCAGCCTACTGGTCCATAAATATCTAAAGAGTTTTCGGTTTTTTTTTTTTGTTTTTTTTTTTGTTTTTTTCTTCCATCACTGAATTTTTTCGCCTTAACATAAATAATGTTTGCGGTAAAATTAATATTCTTTAAACAGAGCCCGCTGTAATTGTTTTGTTGTGTTTAAATTATAAAACGATTTTTACACTGAAATGATCAGAATCAAGTTGAGAGTGGCTACGTTAATACTTAATTTTGTATGGTTAGATATAATCAGGGAAGACCTTCAATGATTTACTACTTAGTAGCGTAAATAGACCGGACCAAGTTCTCACACACTTGCACTTTGTAGGATCTAATGAAAGCCACTGATGCAGCTATTAGTGTGGCTGCCTACTGGTGCATAAATATCTAAAGAGTTTTCCGCCGATTCGAAAAGAAGAAGACCGGAAACGATTCGATCTTGCTATATTATTTTTGCCGAACAAACATCAAAGAAGGTGTACACAATAAAATGCAGGTCTTTGAGTACTCTAGAACTTCCAGACAGAAACAGTAAACTAAAAGGTTTGTAATCTTTGCGAGACTTGACGTGGACTTTGCCGTCACTAAATTTTTAATGAACATAATTCAATCGAGATCTCTAATCTGTAATTGATCTTCTAATCTTACATCATAATAGAATACCAATCTTATCATTAGCCGGCACGGGTTGGTACTTGTAGATTAATATCCTTTGATCGTCGTCCATTAATACTACGGTACGGTTCGGTAATCAACAGATGGCGAGTAATTGGCATTCCTTCCCGTGCAACTTCTGAATTAATTCAATAAGATTCAGGTCACCTTACACTTCCGTGTAATTATCTTTCTGTAATATGATTTCAAAAGGAAATGACAGAGTTTTGTGTTTGTTACTTATTACGGGTATAGTATAATAACGTTTTCAGCTAAGGTAATAATTAATGGAAAGAAGGAAAAAAGGGCAGTAAAGTTAAAAGTGGAAAGAACTAGATCTGATACTGACTGTTACTATATCCACCAGAGTATTAGTAGTAGTACTTAAGATCATATACTAAAATTATTTGCGGTCGTGTTCACGCTTTAAAATGTTTCATGTTATGTGTGTTAAGTTTTAACTTTCCTTTATAAATGTAACTTATGGTGTACAATAAAGTATATAATAAATAAATAAAACAATCCGCCCTCATGAAGTCTTGTTTTCTCAGCAGTAATAAGCTTATCTGTAATTACTACTAAGAGGTCTCTGTTGCTACGTAATCTTACGTCCCATCTCAGGCCATTAGTACTTTGCTGTTCGCAGGACATTATAGAGCCGACGTTGCACGTTGTTGACCATCCTACCCGCAATAATGATCTCACCACGTTAACACACAATTTTTTTTAGAAATATGCGGCGGACAAAGAAAAAAAACTACACAACCTTGAACAAAACTTTCTCACAACAAAATGGTGTTGGTACAGTAAAAATCTTATCAGTGTTTATATCGATCTTTCTTACAACAAGGAAAAATCTTAAACTTGTTCGAAAAGAGGATGAAAACTGTGATACTTGAAGCCTATCGCTTTTCGGTTTTTAGGGATGGTCTCAAGAATACTAATTCTAGGAACGTACAAGGTAGCAATCTCTTGCTACAGTTGAGATTCACATTATTTCATAGCTGATATAAAGTGCTTAGTGCTATTGAAAAACAGTATTAGCCATACGAATTTCTTTATGCAAGCTTTGAATATTCTCTGCTGGCAATACAGAGAAAGGAAAATTTACAATTTTTTTGTCGTGTTTAGCATATTTTGGTAAAAGTAAACTGGTTTGCGGCAATGTGGCGCACTTTAAAGTGAGCTGCTCATTATACTTGAGCCGTGAATGAAAAAGGTTTTTTATAAACCGTTTCGTTTAATTATTGATTGTAACAAAATAGAATTGTAGCCTATCCCCAACAAATTAATCCTGCCAAATGGAAGCAACATCATTCACGACAAAATGTTTTAGCAGCTTCATAGAAATAATTATAATTTGTTAGTTTTATTGGAATCTTTTTCGTAAACTCTTAGGGAGTGAACGGCACTAAACATAACAGTCAGTATAAACCCTTGTAGCAACTACTTATTTACAAATCTATTTGAATAAATTAGCTCTTACTCAAAAGCGCTGAACAGAAAAAGCCCCCCAGATACAGACATTTTCAAAGTAATATGCTGAAAATACACACGAGAAGTTGTATAAAATAGTGTGAAATAAGCAACTTTTAGGTTGCATCGTAGCACTGCATCGTGTGTCCCTATGGCTTCTTTATAGTTTGCTGCTTACTTTGACTTGACTTTGACTTTAGGTGAAAGTCTTCAAATCTTACAATTTTGGTACCCATATTTAGATATTAAAAGTATTTTCGGTCATAAATCAAGTGATGAAGTCTCAGATAGATTTTCTATACATCAAGTGCGAACGGCCGATAGAAAATTTAGCTGCACACTCACAGCTTTCACTACCTGTCTGTAAATGACAAATATTTAAAATTGAAATCAAGTAGCGTAAAAATTTACTTTGCTTTTGTTGTAATAATTATAAGTCAATGTTAGTTATTTTTATAGATAAGTCAAATAAATAAAAAAACGAAGAATCGATGTTTCTATACATCAATATATTGATAGATTGATTATAATAAATATTTGTCAAAACATCGAATCAATCCGATATATCGTATGGCAAACATCAAGTAAATTCGATATATCGATGTTAAGTGAATATCCCAGTGCAATATACCTGCATACTTGTACCATCAGGCATTCCGCTTCAACTGCGTTAAAGTCTGGGGAAACTGGGCCTATTTGCTTAACCAGGAGCGCAGTTTAATGAGTCAATATTGTGTGTTTTTTAAAATTGACCGTAGAAGACTGGGTAAAACGCTGTGTTATTATGTTGCCTCTAATTAATTGTTTTTACCGATCTATCCACTGTTCGGTCGCGGTTCGTAACTATGCTAGTAATTGATGAATGATGAATTCAACTCTTGCTACCTATGCCAAACTTTATTGAAATTACTGAAAAGATAGTTTGCATTTTTAAAAGTTTGTACCGGGCATTACATTCAATCTCCCTCCCTATCCGTAGTAGATTTAGCGGGCACCAAAAATCGCAACATGATGGCTGGCTGCCACAAGGTGTGCCATGCGGGTGACAAACTATGAGAGTCGGGCCACAAATGAGGTCAACCGTAGAATCTGACTCGGCTGGGTGGCGTTCGGGAAGTTCCGCGGTATCTTCTCGTCCAATTTACCGCATTTTCTCAAGACAAAAGTCAATGACCAGTGTGTGTTGTCAGTAATTAAATTTTAATAAAAAATAAACATAATTATAATTCGGTTTTCTCAGGTCCAGAATCCGATGCTGGGGTGAAGCTCACCCTGGACAGACCAGTGGTCATACGGCTCAGGGCGCTGGAGCTGCTGGGACAAAACCTCACTCTTATAATAAAAAAACAATGTCGGATACATACACGTCGTTATTTATTGACTAATATAACTTACTCCCAAATATTTCCCTCAATCCAGGCAGTTCTACTGTTCCCGGGTTACTTCAGAGCGGACTGCGGAGAGGGCCCGCTATGCCCGAAGCCTTCCAACATAGTGTAAGAACTCAGTTTGCCATCATCTAGTAGGTAAATTGTTTCTCAAAAACGAATACCGATTTAACCAGCATTGTTTGATTGTGAAATATTTAGAAAATCTTAGATTCTAAAATATAACAACAATTGGAAAAACCTTATGTTGCAATCCTGCAACATTGCGCGCTTAGTAGACAATACAAAGTATGGAATCTTGAGTGACTATGAAAATGAAACAAAATAAAATAATCATTGTAATGTTGTTTTACTCATTGAGGACTCCAAGTTTTCAGTGCTTTGGGCTCTGGTAGACACAGATAAGATTATCTACGTATGTGTCCACCATTCGCACATCGGAAATCAGAAGACAACCAGGCTCACAGAGTACCTCAGTGAAGAGGCTGATGCCGCACAGCAGCAATACCCTTCCGCCCAATTAGTGTTAGTCCCAGTAACCCTAATTGGGTGGAAGGGATTTTAATGCGCATACATTGCAGAACAAACTTGAACTAAGCACAAATTGCGGTAAAATCGTGAGAATTAAGCATAAAACTGATTTTAGGGCACTTTGAGCTTGAATAAAATAAAATGCGCACATGAGATCGATACGGACTTTTCACAATTTCATTATTTATTTATTTATTTTAACTTACACACACTATCTTACAGGTTGAACCCAATACAATAGAGTGGTTAAAATCTTAAATGTAAAATCAGTTCTTAAATAAATGTACCTATAATAATTATATAAACCTAAACTTCTAACACTATTAATATCTTCTAAACTAATATAAAATTAAACGTTACTGATCTAAATTTTAATTAACTAACAAAATTTAACAAAACTCTTGCGAATTCACTCAAATTGCACGAAAATATGTCTAGCCTCTCATGCAATTCGTTGAGCACACAGATTGTCCGGGTGAGAGGTGTTTTCGCTAATAGATTTGTTCTAGCAGCAGGCACGGCCAGCAGTGGCGGCCGACGCCGCCTCCACACGTACCGATCTGGCACGCACAGCTTCAGGTGACGCAGCACACCCGGGTTATGTACTACTCCACGCAGGAGCTTTAGTGCATACGCCGCGAGTGTAAATTCCCGGCGCACTCTGAGTTCGTTGTACCCCACCATTCCCAGTACAAACAGTGTAGGATACATTAGCGGGTAAAATGGGTAAACTCCATAAAGTTTGAAATACAAGTGTCTTGTAAATTTATTTTGTACTCGCTCCAGCATGACATTATATTTCGCTTCATGAGGAGCCCAAATCACCGCACTGTGCTCCAAGTGACTCCTTACCAAAGCGTCATACAGCACCCTGAGCGTGGTAATATTTGTGAATCCTTGTGACTGCCTCAGCACGAAACCCAGGTTTCTGTATGCTTTCTTGCAAATCTTAACTATATGATCCCGGAAAGTGAGATCCGGGGTAAGCAGTACTCCTAGATCTCGCACCTGAGACACACGCTGCAGTGGCGCTTCCTCTACTTTGTATTCGTAGTCTAAGGCAGTCTTCGCGCGCGTAAATGACATGACTGAGCATTTCGCTGTGTTGAAATAGAGTTTATTTTTATGGCTCCACGCTACCACTCTATCTATGTCTTCCTGCAATCTCTCACAGTCCGACAAACTCTTGACCTCGAGCAGCAATTTGAGGTCATCGGCAAACAATAAACATAAACTATGTTTGACTACGTCTGGTAAGTCATTTATCATTAAAATAAATTCGAGAGGACCCAAATTGCTGCCCTGGCTCACGCCGGATCTGGTGTAGTATGGCTCGGATTCGAACCCGTTGTAGTCAACGTACTGCTGTCGGTCTTTCAAGTAGCTGGCGAAGAACCGTAAGAGGTGCGATGTACAGCCAATTTTTGCCAGTTTCATTAGCAGTACATCATTGTCGACAGTATCAAACGCTTTCCTAAAATCAAAATAAGCTGCGTCTACCTGCACACCAGCATCGACTGCCGGCACCACCCGTGCCATGAAGTTAAGCAGATTAGTGGCAGTGCTGCGCGCCGGACGGAACCCGTGCTGCGCGTCTGATAGCTGTGCGCACACTTGACCTTGCACGCAGCGCTGGACGGCAGACTCAAACACTTTTGCAGGTGTCGACAACACTGCCACCGGTCTGTAGCCACTGACATCCGAACCTGACTTACCCTTAGGAACTGGAATCACTCGAGTGATTTTCCACCTCAGCGGAAACGTTGCTTGTTTTAAACAAGTATTAAAGATATGATGCAGGGGTTCTGCCAGCACCCTGCCACAGTCTCGGAACAGAAAAGCTGGTATGCCATCGGGGCCAGATGAGCGCTTTGGTTTGAGGTTTATGAGCGCTTCCCTTACGTCTTGAAGACTGAGGGTCTCAATGTGCACTCGCGCACTGTTCGCCTCCGCCTCCGCCGCCGCCGCCCGCGCTTCCAGCCGCGGCCGCTCCTTATTGTATACCGACTCAAAAAATGACGCAAATTGTCTAGCACACTCCTCATCCGAAAGATGTTGACCATCCTTTATGATAGTTTGTCTGTTTAACCTGCTTCTTTTGGACCTAATATACTGCCAGAATGATTTGGGATCTTTTGAGAATTGACTTTGAATTTTAAACTTGTGTTCTTTGTGCGCCATATCTATTGATTTTTTAATACGAGCTCTGCACTTTGAAAATTCTGAATAATCACTATCCAGCTTTGTTCTCTTGAAAGTTTTATGAAGTCTAGCTTTATTCTTAATATCTCTTATTATATCTGCAGTGTACCATTCGGGATAAACGTATCGAGAATTTTCAAGTTTAGTCTTTTTGCGGGGTACACATCTATCTAAAATATCACATAGTGTATCATAAAAAATATTCAACATATCCTCCAAATCATGCGTGTCATAAATCATACTCCAATCAGTGGAAGTCAGCAAAGAATATAATGTCTCGTAGTCAGCCCGATAAAAGTTCCACTGCGGCCTAACACTACGTGCTGCGGGACTACCGTCTTCGGCAGAAGGCATAGGCGGGGCGGACACCGTGGGTGCGGGGGGCGCGCGTGCACAGGGCACGCTGAGCGCGAGCGGCGGGTGGTGCGCGTCGACGAGCACGAGCGCGTCTTCGGCCGCCACCACCGATATCTCCCCGCCAAAACCTGTGCTCAGAACCAAATCCAACTGACGACCCAGATGGTTGGTTTGAGTGAACTGTGTTGCTTTGAGTGAACTCGCAATAGGACATAAAACATTCATAATAATTTTTTACATTTACAGGACACGAATACAAATTGAAATCACCAATAACAATTATTTCTCTATATCTATCGCATAATTTTTCTATTAACCTAAATAATGTCAAGTAGTCATTCTCAGAACTCCCTGGAGGTATGTAAACCACACAACATAAAAACAAAAATCTATTTTTAAAATAAACCGTTGCACTAACCATTTCAAAAACGCAGGTGTCTATCGACGCGTCTGCGATTTGTACTTGTCGCAGCTCATATCGGTGTGTGGCCACTAGAAACGCTCCTCCCTGTTTCCGACCATCCGCTCGATCGCAACGTATTATTTGATATCCCGGTGGGATTATTTCAGAATCTTCTATGGAATTATTGCATCCAGATTCCGTTATTGCACATAAATCAAAATCAAATGACTCAATACTGGTTCGGAATTCATCCAGTTTAGTTCGTAGACCTCGTACATTTTGATAGAATATATCGACGTTGTGACTATAATATGTTTGGTTTCGTTCTGATTGAGTTCCGAAACCAAATCCACTCACTGAATTCCGCATTCATTGGCCAGTTTTCGACCTGGTTCAACTTATCGAAACACTTTTCCGGTAAACCAATAACAAACGACGAATAATCTTTCTCGATTTTGTGTTTGATTTTATCAATTTTAATTCGATCATCTGAGCCACATACATTTTTCACGTGATCTGCTATGGCTTCAAGAGTGGTATCCAGATGTAGTCGCCAAACATGTAGATATTTTTTCCGATCAGTAACTTGAATTGCCTTCAACTCCGAATTTGTTCCCCTTCTGACCTCTTTGAGTTGCCTGTTATTATTTTTTTTATTTTGAACAGTCGTCCATCCTGCTTCGATCTTCTCGGCATCATCATTAGGTGGCCCACTAGTTGCCAGTGGGCTAGTACTACACAAAGTTTTTTCCGGTACAATTTCGGTTGACTTCGTGGCCCCACTTTTGTTTACATTTTGCGTTTTGATGTAGGTATGAAGCGTTTTCTTGGAAACGTTGGAATTATTATTTTGACCTTGACTTACAACCTCGGCAAAAGAAGTTGTAGAAGGAGGATTTCTGGCAATATCAGTTGCTATTTCGTGAGTTTGGTTGTTCTGAGTTAGCTTAGCTTCTACTTTTTCTTCGAGCACCCCCACCATTTTAATTATGTTACCCAACTCGGTTTTTGTTTGAGAAAATTGATTAAGTAGAAGCGATATCTCATTTGCCTGGCTGTCCATGCGAGCTATCATGTCCGCTTTAAACTCTCTCAATTCTTCGAGTAGTAGGGAATCAGAATCCATAGTTATGGGCGAATACTGAGTTTGACTTCCGCGCTGACTGCTTACATTGTTAACAGGAGTGGTGGCATTAAAGTTAGGGATGTTAATGCGGACCGGGGTTTCACTGTTGCCTCTTTTTGGCTTAGCACAGATACACTCCGGACATAACCATTTCTTTTTATATGCCTGGGTGTATGTCTTAAAAGCATCTATGTTTATTTCTAGACAGGCTATATCATACCTTTTCATGCATTTATCATTGGCACATTCCATGTAGCAATCCATTATGAGCAAACCACAAGCGCCGCAATTATTAGGCATTTTTATTGTTTTCGCAAACAAAAATTCAAATCTTGGTGATCAAACCGTTCTCGGAATGCGCGATGTCGCGCTCGCGTATTATTATCACGAAAACAGTTCACACCACTTTAGTTCTTGTTGCACTTATTTTCAAAACACCTTAGGAGTCAATATTGTACAAATTAATGGACAGAATAAAAATATATAAAAATAAGCAAAATAAAATAACAAACAATACGTCTGCACCTGAACACTAACACTTGTAATTATAATAATATGTATGTATGTATGTACCCAAACAGAGTTCTAAGCATTGTTTCACTAACTTTATCGTCTAGATTTATACACCTTCATTGAATCTTTAATAGCAGTCATCAACAATGACTAAGCTGATGACAAATGTGCGTTGTTCTAAATTATTAATAAACTAATAATTAATAATGGTATCTCTAACGTTCATGTATATTGTCAGCTTCTTTGAAATTTATGCAAGGGGGAATATCTATTTTGACGGAACTGATTATTATTCTTTTGTGATGTGATCAGTTTACTTCCATAATATAAGCGCAGCACCTATGGTCATGTAGATAAACAAAATTAACTATTAACCTGAATAAGTGTCACTAAACAATCAATTTTGATGTCTCATCAGTGCGTGTTGTGCTTGTCGTGTGTATGTGAGGTGCGTGTGAAGTGAGTGCATGTTCTAAGTTAAAGGTCCTTAGAGTAATAATGTTGGACATTTGTTCACGTGTCCCGCCCCCGAGGGCAGACGTGATCGGTTTACCTGACGACACTCGCTTTCAGACTATAACCTTCTTGATTTGTAATACTGCAATAGTTAACAGGAGATAGTTGCTTCTAGATAACAAATATAAAATCTAACCATAGTTTATGATTATGAATTTATGATAGATATGGTTTACATATAAATTTTAATAAGTTATACATGGATATGGTTTTATTCGGATATTAAGATCGGTCAATGTGGCGCCTTTGGACTGAAATGATGATGATGAGCCAGGAACCAAAACGCTTTACTACCAGCTGGGTAAGAAGCAAGTTTGATCCCAATACGGCTTATGTGGTCAAACCGAACCCTTCGCATCAACTTCTTGCAGGCCTTGGCAGTTCTATTGAAGGCTCGCTTCCGCTGACGAACGGCGTTTGCTTTGCGCGGCCGAGCGTCGACTCATGCCAGGTACGCCTCATGTTTAAGCGTGTCGGCGCGGTTACACTAGGCGTTAAATCATGGTCGGCCAACGTTAGACATTGCTAAGTCAGAGAACGGAATGTAGTTTTCCATTCCCTTTTGCAAAATAACCGACGTGGTGTCCGGCGAACGGGCACTACGGCACCACATGTAAACGTGAATTTTAAGGGGTACTCTCCTACGGACGTTGGTGACTCAGCCCCCAAACTTTACCTTTTTTATTTTGTTTGCTTCATAAACCTGCAATAAGAAAAAAACTCAATTGTTAACAGTTTCTTTACGAGTTATTTTGAGGTTTTTGAACGGCAATGTCACAGACTTTAAGATAAAAAAATACAATTATTAAAATTGTCACATGGGAGTTCTAATCGAGCGTCTGTAATAAACTATTAAATAGAAATAAACAATAAAAAGTGGATGATACTTTTTAGAGTCTATACAACACTGTCGTCTAGAACCACTATTACTATAAAAAGTATTTCCTGAAAATCACGTCATGTTTTGTCTAAAATTTCTCGAGGTTCTGTTATGACAAGGAAAATGAAGCCTTGCTTCGAAGGAACAAAAAATCCTCATGTAATGACATTATCTTTTCCCTACTTTTTATCAAAAGTTACGAAAGTTTTTCGGTCAAATATCTCTTCTAGTCAACTCTATCTTCATGTTTGCTTAATTAGACGGAAATTTTAATTAGGTCTTGGGTTTTTTTTACTCGTTGTTTCAAAATAGAGCAGACTGAAGTTCGTTGTCTGACGCATTTGCACACATCGCTACAAGTGTTAGACTACAGTAGTTACTGTTAATATCAACAACATTATGACTTTACTAAGCTACGATCATCTTATGGATAAAACGAAACTTCTTTGTGACCATTAAACTGAATGTTGCCAACTATTTGCTGTGAAACTTGGGCTTGAGTGTAATTGCAGTTATTACTTATGGTGTATCATACTCGTAGTTGTAGGACTGTATGACTATGATGGGTAGAGGGCATAAGGGATTTTTTCATTTTGTTTTGTTCATGTTTTAATTGATTACGCTTTCACTAATTAAATTAATTAAATTTTTCAAGAGAGTGTTTTATTGTAAAGTGAAACAAATGTAACAGGTAGGTTATGGTTATTTCATTTTACAATCATTATGAACTTGAATCTAATATTTATAGCTCGATTTCTTAATTTATCTAATCTTACATACTCCTAATGTTTTAAACCCCGATGAATTTTTCAGTATAACGAAGATCAAAATGATAACGATATTAAAAACGAAATAAAATGCCTTATTGTCTGAAGTAAAATACGATCTATCCACAGAATGTATTGCAGGAAGTAATTTCTGCAATACATTCAGCGGCTTAATTTTTCTTTACCTATGATGGTTACTGTGCCTCAATATACCAAAGAAAAAGAAAACCTAAACAAAGCAAAAAGAAAAAAGTTCACGTGAATGTCTTTCCGATAAAATCTGTTTATTTTACGATTGTCTGCCAGTAATGAGACAAGTTCGCTAGTTACAGGTGCTCCAATTTTGTTATTGTTACGTGTTTTTACTGAGATAATCCAACCAGTACTTACATCTGTTTGCTAAAAGATAAAGGAGATTAAGAAGATCAAAGCTTAAACTCTATTTTTAAAAAACCAACAGAACCTAGCGGTAAATAGTCAAGTTTTTACCTGACTGCCGAAGTAATGTGTTACTGATACCATGTATGTATGTTTGATTCTATGTGGCGTTCTAGAGACCAAACGCGCTGGCCGATTTTGATGGTTCTTACGTCAGTCGATTCGTCTTAACCCTGCGAGTTTCACTGGCTACATTAAAATTGAAAAAAGGCGCCATATTGTGGGGCACCAATTTTTCTTCTTCCAAACCCATTGCGTGGGATATCAAAATAAAAGGTTTTAAGAGATGATTTCAAAAATATAAAATACTTATATGTTTAAATGTACCTAATTCAAAAAAATAGGATAATAAAAAAAACAAAAAACACCAAATGCTTACAAAGCGAACTAAAAAGACGTAAAGAAGAAGAAAATCATGTTGTGCAGTTGGAGGATACATCTAAATTTGGTCAGCTCGTGAAAATGTATCCTCCGACTGCACAGCATGATTTTCTTCTTGTTAACGTCTTTTTAGTTCGCTTTTTAAACAGTCGAGTTTTTTGATTTTTTAATTAACTTTTTTTAGAGATAACACAGCGTCATATACAAAGCACAAAGCTTTCACGGAAAACAACTTATTATTATTAACCACAAACCTAAGGGGTTGCAATCAGTAAGTACTTAAATTATAGTTCCTGACAGATGTAATCAAGTTCCAGACATTGTTCAGCCAGATTACCATGGCGTTATTAGAAAGTGTGGTGTAGGTGGAACATGTAGGTAGTTAGAGAAAACACTCGGGAGAAGCTTATCTATTTACGAAGAGTACTTGTATTAAAAATGTTTTATTATTATTGCCTTGAGCCTTACCCAAGCTTGACCTCGATATCGTGGTTAATTAATTTCTTTTGAACATTTTATCTTGACCAGCCGAAGCTACTACGGTCTAGCTAGCCAGACTTACGTAGGGTGACAGTATAATGCATAAGACCAGTTTAATGACTTCACGACCCTGACCTTGTTTAATAAGTAATCAGGAAAGAAAGAAAACATTTATTGCCAATTGTAACAGAACATGAACAATCACAAATTAGCTCTGAGGCACAATATCATATCAGGAAGGCAAAAGGACCGGGCTCGGCATATGCTGAGCAGTGTAAAACATGGCTAGTACGCTGGTCAACGCTGATTTACAGCCCGCCTCCATTCTTACAACACCTTCACTACATTATAGTGATCACTTAATAAATGAATTAGGGGAAATATCTGAAGGAATATTTGCTGACAAATAAATTCACAAATTCTTTGTAAAGTTTGTTAAAAGTATCATGTAAATATAAACAAACACACCTAAAACTGTATAAATTCGGCAAACTTAACTTTTAGTAAAATAATCTAATTTAAAATAAATAAATTTTGCTCTTATCTTTAATGTTATAGGAGTCAGAGTGGTTTTCAGCTCCGTGAATCGCTATTCTGTTTAATCATGCACAAATGAAATAAAGTTACATGAGCCGATGAAGTTGTAGCATTAAAGGCTTGCTTTTATTAGCTCTGGATCGATTCGAGTTCGTTACATAATGTAGAATTACAGTAGCTACGTAGTAAGAAATAAATAATTACAATCATAAATGACTGTATTTATCTTTTTCATTAAATCGCTAATTATTTACACGTGTAGTACTACTGTAGTACAATGGTAGTACACTTGTAAATAAATAGCGATATAAGGCATTTTTTATACAACCCACTCGCGATGTATTTTTGAACATATTAATTTTGACATAAAATGCTTTTCGTCCATTAAACAGATGGGTGAAGTTCGCTCCTTACTCGGATCTTAGACCAAAATGTGTAAGCATGTGTGTGTATAAATACTGTAAGCAAAACTACTTGCTTTACCTTGACTAAACAATACATGCAATTTGTATATGTGTATATGGTTGTATGTACATGGCAAGCATACGGTATTAATTATTTTTTACTAGAATCCCAATCCACTATTTAAGGTTTTATAAAATTTTAACGGTTTAGTGTTCATTATTGTTGGGGTTAATAAGGTGGAAACCAAAGAAAAGAACTGTTTTAGGGTTTGAATAATAACAGTTTAATTACCCTTTGTTTTATATCTCGGAAAGGTGTGTGTAGCACGAGTGATTCTATCTATGGTTGACGGAATACTGTACCGTGACCAGCTAGCATTTCAGTTTCAAGTGTTGACAAGGGCTCAAATAATAAACTATATAATTAATGGTTAGAGAGAGAGAAGGCTATAGTGTTGAATAGTATTGAATTATTTTTGATAAACTCCAACACGCCCCCTCAAAAATAAATCCCTTTCTCTTTAAAAACATCATCGTAATAATACGTATCTTCTACCATCTTTATACAATAATAAAACATACACCTTTCTTTCTTTCTGGGAAAACAATATCATCATGGTCCAACATTCATTGCGCAGGATTAGGGAAACCCAGAAAAACCTAATCAGACCAATCAATCATTTCATCTCTTTTCATTAATGAAATATTAAAGTTATTCGTGTACTTATTAACAAACTCTTATAATTAAATATCCGTATAATTATAACCAAGCTTTTATTATTAACACATTATCTACTTATGTGAGTAATAATATTTTTAGTTATAACCAAGCCTCTTATAATTAACTTATCCTTTTTATTATAACCAAGCCTTTTAACTAACATATCCTTATTACCATGTTGCATATACATATTTGCAACAACACCCCGAACTTCATACTCATTCAGAGACACACCGCGGGGAATTTGTCAGGATAACAGGCAGCTGGTTAATAAAAACATAAAACACATTCACACACTTTTTCTCAACTTATTTTTTTTATAGTTTAAATGTGTTTAGATCGTCTGTGACTGGTTGGATTGCTGGTGCTTTTGCATCCATTATTGTCTGTAACAATTTAATTATAATCTAGTAGCACAATGCCAAAACTCGACATCAATTACTTTAACCACAAAGTTTCCTTTACAACTTCATATTGAGCTATGTATGTACCTGCTCGGCTTCCATGTTTACCGTATATTTGTGGCATACAAATCACATTGTGCAATGATCAAATACTACAATTAACCCGTAGTACTTTTTCTATCAATTACGTCATAGCCTTTTGTCACAATGAACAAAGCCACTTCCAATAATTTAATTGGTTTATTAACTTGAGATTTATGGTTCGTTTTAAATTTCTCAAAAGTCAAGACCCTTTGAAGTGTGACCATAATGAACTATTGTTTTTGCTTGCATGCTGACTCAGAATGTTTATAGAAAAACTTAGGTCAGGTTAAGTGGCCAGCATGATAAGCTTCAAGCACTCAACGAAATTTCTATAAGGGGCACTTGTAATTTCACACGACTCTAATATTTCGTACTTCATAATATGGTTTATTTTCCACTTTGGGTACAAGTATTGACTTATTTACATTACTCATATTTAAACTTCTCAATAACTGAGTGTTCAGTCAGAATGTTTTAAAACTATTCATAATACATATTTCAATAATCTATAATCAAGAATTTATAAAGCAGCGATCGTCACAAGATCATCCACACGTAAAACTTAAATACAATTTGAAATATAACTTAACATACATAACATCACGTCTGTATTACCAAAACGGTTAGATAGAGGCTTAGTACACTATATTATAATACACACACATTGTTTTCAGTTATATAAATTATTTTCAAAACATAACTTAACATTACATCACGCCTGTGTTCCCCGAAGGGTTAGGCAGATGAACATAGTACATTATAGTACATCAACATGTCACCAGTTATGTTTAGGTCTTATGGTATAGGGGCGAGTCTATTGCCGCCAACCGGGCACAAGTCCAGACTCTAGGCTTTTACTTTATCTGCATTAAAAATGTTAATGCACCGATTTACTGATGAGTAATGAAAACCCCTTACTTTAAAAGCTTGTCCCAACATTTAGAAATTTCGGAACTAACAGCTTGCAAACTGCATCAATCAATGGACATAGTGCATATACATATAAACGTATAACATATTCAGTCAGGATATGCTTGGAAATTTATTTATAAATATGTACTTTTCTTGATAAATTTCCATTTAAAATGATTTAACACCCATAAGATGTACTAGTAAATTAAATTGAATTGTAAGTAATCTAAAACCACTAGCCATTTATTCATAGGTTTTCCAAACTCATAATCTTTAATTGTAAATGCCCCACTTACAATCGATCAAAATATTTAATATACATGATTTTAGTGTTATACATCAGGCAACATTTATTTACAATAAGTGATTTATATTCCTGATTGATATTTTCCCATACATGTTTATTATATATAGATTCAATTTCTGAATAAGTAAAGATTGAGCACACAACAAATCAGTAGATAATATTTACCAAAAATACAGTCTTCATAATATTAATTATTTGAAACAGATAACTTATTTTGCATCCTAACACTTAATCTTAAATTTTCTATGTTTCATTATTTTATGGTAAAGTTAACTCATAATTATTTTGATAATATGAAGATCGGTTCAAATGCTCCACTGTTTCTTTAACAGTTTTATTAGCAATTATACCAGGAATGAAATCCTTTTTATTCACATATACATTTTGATCTATTGTTATCAGATCCACACCACTTCCTCAGGGTGTAAAAACTCATGCAAGTTGCATGCAGTTATGCCAGGAATTAAATCCTATTTATTCACATGTACAATCTTATTTATTCTTATCAGATCCACACCACTTCACCAGGGTGTACCAACTCATGCCGATTGCATGTAGTTATGCCAGGAATTAAAACATATTTATTCACATGTACAATATTATTTATTCTTATCAGATCCACACCACTTCACCAGGGTGTACCAAGTCAGAATTATCAACAGAGTTATTGCTACTTTTAGCCATAATCCGTTCGGGCTCAGGTTTCACTGGCCTATTTGATAAGATCCATTATCACATCACTGACTCTCACAAACTAATTGTTTACCACAACCTACATCTTAGGTATACCATTTCGTTTATAACCAACGAATTATTTTCATATTGACAACACTGCCAAATTTCGTTTTCTTCTACTTATTACAAAGTAAACAGTAAAACCAAAACATTTAAATACTTTTGTGGCGTCTTATTTTGCCATAACACATAAGGTGTGTTATTAACCTCAGTGCTCTCCAGAACAATCTTATCCCTAAATTATTTGACACATTAAGACCCTAATAGTAATTAAAACTTATTACTAATTACATGTATGACTCCGTTCTATATTATACATTGTTCTTATTATCCATTCGACAATTCCATTCAATGCCGTTATACAAAGCACTGTATTGGTAACTAATACCATTTCGAGTTCAGAACTCTTCCATTTAAATGGATACAATTTCCGCTTGATTATCATAACATAAGTTAGGAATAATGCTCAGATCAAAATTAAATCCCAAAACATAACAAAAACATATGGCCTATCACAAAAACAACAAAACTCAGTTTTTGTTTTCAATAGACTCAAGTGTCGTAACTCATCAGTGAGCACTTTAAATATCTACTTTTAACAAAACTTTTGTTTTCAATTTGACAATTGCCAAACAAGTTTGTTTCACATAAATACAAGCTTCACACAATTTTTCGTAAGGCACAATATTATTAATTGAATCACTGTATAATATAATTTGCCTTTATAGTCTTACATTTCGTTCCACATTAAATCGTAATTATTATTAATATTTACAAAATTATTTACAAACATTTGCAAATTAAAGCGTTTATAAAATGCAGACAATTAACGTCAATTAGATTATTCAAAGACTTACCCTTCATTACCAGTTTAACATCTTTGAACACAATGACGTTTTATCAAAAACGACAGTCTGCTTGGTGCATTTTGCTTACCGATATTATGGAATCTTGCAGAAAAATACATTCTGGATCGCCCATCTTACAGGTATCCGGCAAATCTCCTCCCTTCGTCGCGTGTATAAACGCGCCATCATGACTGTCCGTCACTCAGTATATAATAGTAATCATTGCCCGTCACGAAGGCAAATCCAGACGTATATCATGTGGTTCTGGTTTTGAACTAAACATCAGCACCGTTGTATTGTTCCTTCTTTTGTTTCCAATGAATTAACATCTCTCGGGTTCTTGAACGGTTTATTGACTTTTGCACTTGTTGATGGTCTCTTGAATTGTTTCAGAAATGTGACTTATGGCCTCGAAATTGCAGCCTGAAGTACTTTTAGACTTAGATCATGATCTTCACTTTGTAATTTTGATTTCATGATCGAACAATCTCGTTTTCACAAACGCTAGTATTAGATTATCTTTAGTCAATTGTCATTCAGTTTCGATTGCGGTGACAATATTGCTTTTTGCATTCGCTAAAGTCATGAAAAAGGTTTATAACTTTTTAGAATTCCTTTAACTTTACACTTGTAGCTTACAGTTCAGCAATCTTTTTCAAGAGACAGCTACGTCGCACTTCAGCATATATTTTCGTTGAAACTTCACTGTCGATAACGTTCAGTAGGTACTTCAAGTTCACTTAATAATTTTCGATATTTGAAATGTCTACACACTTTACTTATTTCCATCAAAATGTTAAATGTTCATATTACTCATTTTGATTTTAAAGATTCTTATTCCTTTTTATTTGTTTCACTTGATGCACAACTCGTTTTTATTATTTATTGTCCAATATTTATTTTCACTGTGGCTTAGCGCTCTGGGCCCATAACCTGTTGGGGTTAATAAGGTGGAAACCAAAGAAAATAACTGTTTTAGGGTTTGAATAATAACAGTTTAATTACCCTTTGTTTTATATATCGGAAAGGTGTGTGTAGCACGAGTGATTCTATCTATGGTTGACGGAATACTGTACCGTGACCAGCTAGCATTTCAGTTTCAAGTGTTGACAAGGGCTCAAATAATAAACTATATAATTAATGGTTAGAGAGAGAGAAGGCTATATAAGATAGAAGGCGTATAGTGTTGAATAGTATTGAATTATTTTTGATAAACTCCAACAATTATCACCTGAACTTTTGATTGACACTGTATTGCCCATTACTAGAAAAAAAAGAAAATTTATGAACTCATTGCCCAACTCCGCAACTCCTCAACGTTTGTACATAAATTAATACCAAACTGCTACTATAACTTTATCTTCATAGCACTGTCTTCTGATCACGCTGATTGTGTGGTTTGTTACCTACACCAGTGCTTCATCTCACAGTATTACAGAAAAGGGAGCTTTATAGAACTTTCCATTGACTGTTATTTTTGCTGGATTCGTGCTCTTGGAGCTAAATTTCAAAACTTTAAGTGCTTGGAAGTTATATTATATCGTCAAAAAAACAGATGCACTAAAACAAGATGTTACATCTCATCAAAAACATAAATGTGAAAATGGGAGCCAAGTTCAATATTAAGAATATATGCGTTTGTTATTGAATTCGCCGACAAAAGAATTAAGATCGAAATGAGTGCCAAGTTCTGTAAATAATACTGTTTTTTATTCTAAAATAAATTTAAACACAATTGCTTGCTTTTTCTGCTATTAAAATGTTTGCTATTTAAAAATATAACTTCTTAAATTTGAACAAGCGAATTAATTACACAAAGCAGATAACTTAGGATACATTTAAATAATTTAAATAGTAATAGGAAATATATCAAGTATCAATAAATTTTAATAGATCACGATTTGGATTGGGTAGTTCTCGAAATTGAACCAAAATATTTAAAAGAAGCTAAATGACTGCAAACCAATATTTTCAGCGATGTTGGGGGATTTGTAAAGAACTGTTACAAGGAACCATCTCCCGACTGCAATGAAACGATTGCTTTTCAGTCATTTTTTTTTTTTTTTTTTATATTTGGTGTGGAGGCCTTGACGGTGATTAAAGAAGGAGATAATGTGACTTACTACTAGTAGGCTTTGAGCACCATGCTGGTGACTTATTTTTGTTCTTTGTGGTAGGTTGGTAGGGTATTTGTGAATGATTTTTATTTATGATTTTGTTTTCTTTTTCGCTGCAACCCACACACACACACACACACATTGTAGTTCACAATACACTTATTCTTCTATTATTTCATTGTACATTATTTATTTACACTTTATACACATCCTATTGTATCACCTAAGTCAAATATGTATAAATTATATTTTTTTATTTTATTTTGTTGCCCACGTCCGTGTGTCGCTGCGGGGTGCCAACTGAAAACCAGCGCTGGATGTCTGACGCCCAGCAAATGCTGAGTTGGTAACCCTTTCGGTATGGGCACGCTCAGCGCAATTTGTCTTTGCATTTCTTTTTTGTCATTTACTTCATGTTTGTTGCTGTTGTGTTGTGCCTGTGTCGAATAAATATATTTCTATTCTATTCTATTCTATTCTATTCTATTCTATTCTATTTAGCTTTTTGATAAGGCAGGCGTGTTTTTTTTTTTTTTACTCCAAATTATACATTTCTCGCATGCGTAAAGGAGCAATACATCTCCTCAGCCACAAACAGTTAAGTAAAGTATATAGCTGGTTTAAGAGGAGATTAGTGCGGCGGACTCGGACCAAAGGCTTCAGGTGACGGATTACTTATGCAGTGAGTATTAAGTGCTGCTGCTCAATAGGAACTTGTAAACGTTGTAAAGGATGCCGCTGTCAACATATAACGAGGATGAGCGGTAATTATTTTGTAATGATATAGTACCAGCTACTGAAAATAAAATTTACATCTTTGTCGTTTTCTTGCCAAACAATTTTACCCTAATTGGAATCTATTTATGTTGAAACACGATATTTTAAATAAACTGAACTGTACTACTCAAGATAATTATATTAAGTCGCGTAGCGTCAATTCGAACTCAAAATTCTTATCACATCATACGAGTAGGGTTGGGTTAAAGATTCGTGTCATTACCATACCTGCCCGCAGTCAGACTGCGAGATAGCGCTTAATATTTTCCTATGGGACATTCAGAGTTAGAGCAAGGATCACATGTGAAAAAGAATGCAAATTTCTCTGTGCGGTAACTCATAATAAGTACTTTAACCACGTGGACAATAAACGGTTTTATTTAATTGGGTCACGTCCTTAACATGTTACTTAATACATCCATATCGTGCACACAGACCTCCTCACATTTCAGACGACTGTGGTTTACGACGATAGTTGACGGCTCGAGTACCCTGCCCCCTCACCGGGCGATGCGTTATTCACATTAACCCAAAAATAATAACCTGTGTTCCTTCATAAATTAAGGACGAATTTTCTGACTTAAGATTAAATACCGTATTCCACATTGTGAAGCTAGCTTGGATACGAGTTGGTTCGTGGAACCAAATTATTGATAAATTGTTTCAATTAATTGTGTTGGAAACCTAACTGGTGTGATTCACAAAAATGCACCTCGCAAATATTTTGCTCCACATTTTCCAGCTAAGAATAGAGTTTGCAGTTATTTTAGATGCATAAAATGTGCAGTATTCCACAAATTAATTGTAAAGACTTGCATAGAATGAAGCGCTGACAGTTTCTCATAAGAAAGTTGTAATAGTGTCAGCGAACAGTTAAAACGCTTTTGTTTAGCGCTACACCTTAATGTCTCCTCAGTGAACGACAAACTTCAACAACGGCCGCATTGTACTTGTTCTCTTCAACTCTTACAAAGTACTTCTTTCTCTACGATGCGCCGTGAGAACAACTCTAAACTAAACGCTAAACTTTGTTACTGGAGCCTGTTTGTACACTCACTCCATTAGGCTTAGGCAGCGCGGCGTTACTGTAGCAAATAAGCTTCTCTCTTTTTGTTTTATTTTTCGCCTTCGACTTTATGCAAATCCTCAGCAAGGTGGCATTACAAACCTGTGTCGCGAAACTTTGTCTGTCATTTTTCTAAAAAAATGTCTAGTGACATGGTTTGTAGTTAAAGTTGGATTTTAATATTTTTTATGCTTTTCGGTTTGTAGCTAGCTGCTACAAACTGAACTGGGATAAATTGTGACAACCTACCGTCCTGTGAACTACCTATTTATATTCTCATCGACACACGAACGTGGCTACGTCTTGCGGCAGCGGTGTATCTCACCGTGGTCCGTGACACAACCGCTATGAATTGTGACGTTACATTTCAGATTGTACGGATGCCAGGCGCACATTGTTTATAGAGATTCTCCTGTAGTAGGTATTAGTGGTTTTGATCGCATTTAATTTACTATTGTAAACAAAGAATGAGAGATGTAATACAAATTACAATGGTGCTTAACGTTATGGTTTTAGACTTCAGGTAATAAATTCTGTTAAGTCAGTCTCAGTCTCGACCGGCGGTCACTTGGCACTACGCAGCAGCATAGAGTGACAGTGTCTGCTCAATAAAAATTGTACCTCTGCCACTTTCTTATCGTCACCTTGAACGACACAAAAATCTACAACCGTTGTAATACCTATACGTTACCATGAACAATTGACAATATATTAAACTCCGTTTAACCCCAGATTGGGTGAGTGTTGCAAAACTATTCTAGATTTAAGTGTTCTTTGCATGACTTGCTAAATTTTCGCAATTTGTAAATTTTATGATAATGTCTACATTGGATACTTGAACCGTTGATTTACATAAATTGCGCTGGTGTATCAACGGTGATTTTTAATTTAAACACCATATTTTAAGTTTTATATTTCACCGAATGACCGTAACATAGGTGCAACGGGTCATGACGGTTACTTTAAATAATCTTCTTTACTTTCATCTTTTGTTTTCCATGTTGGTAGTAAATCAATGTAAGTAATTGTTTTGTAATTTTCTGTAAATTATTATCGTTATTTTTTTCCCTCTACCTCACATCATTAGATGTTATAAATTTTAAATGTCATCATGCTTTTAAATTGTACGAAGCTGCTTAGACTCCTTCATCTTGATAGCTAATTGATGATAGATCACAGCTTTCCACCGTAGATTCCATGTTCGACGGTTGGCAGGATGTTGCAGTCAGTGGAACGAATTCAGTCATTTGCTAAAATGCCTAATTCGGGATATTCCAGGGTTCTTCTACACCGGACACCTTTCGGTGTTGCTGCAAGGTGTGGCTGGACAACCTGCGTGCTACCCTCCGACACGAAGATCAACCTTCCTATCTGGCTGCCATCAGTTACCTACGTTCTGGGAACTACGGGATAGTACTTTTCTTACGGCGGTCTTGAACCTAACACGCGCTCGATGTCGAAAACTCACCCCAGTCTCCTGCTGGGTTACTAACAAAATTTTATATATAATATTTTTTTTAAATAAATTGTAGTATCTAGCCTCTCTTCGAGTGTTTAATTTACCTGCCTGGCCCCTAACCGTTACAGTACTCCACATAAGGATATGTGGTGTACAATAAAGTATATAACAAATAAATAAAAGTTGTGATCGCACTCTTTGAGAACAATTTCCGTCTTTGGCAAGTCTCTTAAGCCGTGGCGAAGTAATACGGAGACTGTACATTGGCAGTGGTATGTAGATATAGTTAACAAAAGCAATCGGCTTAAGTGACATTTCCAAATAAAATGATTCAATTTAAAGAATTAAATATTTACATTTCTGCCACAGCATCGCTTACCATCAGGTGAGATAGTGGTCAAACGCGAGCCTAACAATAATAAAGAAAGGTAATATTTGATGATAATTGTAATTGCTAACTTGTACAAAAACTGTCAAGTTTTAAGTGTAAAAACTGTCAAGGTAAGACTTGGTGAGTCTGTTGCCTAATGGTTAAAGGCCCGAGACGGCGCGGGTTTAGTTGCCGTATTCCCCGCATGCCTAGCTAGAGTTATTGCGGCCGTCAGCCACAGAGGGTGACACGAATACTTGTTCGTAGGAGCGTGACAAAATGAGGAAGCACTCCAGCGTCCCGGTCAAAGGTAGCTGCAGATCACCGTGAAGTTTAGTCAGTTAGCGTCTAACTGACCCCTTCGCCCGACCTCGGGGTGGACGACACCCATGAGGATATTAAAGTCGTTAAAAATAAAGGTGCATATGTGCTTATCATTATAATGGTGTTGATAAATAAAATAATACTTATGCAGACGTATAAAATCCTCTTAAGTGAATTTTTCTTCACCAAAAAGAATTACAAGATCTAATGAATAATTTACCAGATTTATTTTTTTATTTATTTACTATTATTTGAATAAAAAGGCTTTTGTGAAGTCACTTCGTCCACCCGAAAGTTTCGAGCGATAAAATGGATGAAACCTTTTTTATTCCGACATTTTAATAAATGAATTGGTAGACACACTGATTTAATTTTGATGTAAAAGGAATGAGGATGAACTAATTTACGTCAGCTAAAACTTCGAACGTTCACTAAAGTCCATAAATATAGATGTTAAACGTTGTTATAATGCGCACGGAAGCAAAGTTTGAATAAAAATAATTTCTGATGCCGTAGAGGTGCGATTACATATAAAATCAGCCCCTTTTTTCGAAACAAAGGTGCTGCGCAAAACTTTTTGATAAACTAAAAGATTTTATATTTAACAACATTTTCCGAAACATAAAACTCAATTAAAGCAGTTGTTGGTAAATCCAGTGCCTATCTTAATGTGCCATATTTGGAAATTATTCACAAAGATACAAAAAAAAATATTATTTTCGCCTCCAGCGGCGAATTAATACGCGGTAACCCCTATAAAATGAACTGTTTGAGTTTTTGTGTTTTTATTTCAAAATCAAGGAAAAGGAATGTGTTTGACGTTCATTAACAAAGTGTCTCGCTTGTCCTCGTTTTTATTTAAGTTAAATAATTTATAGAAATTCAGCATACATCAAAATGGGCTGATAGTATTGGATCATACTTAACGAACAGTTCTCCGTTAGGAAGTCCTAATGAGTGTGTGCTCACGGTCGACTGATCAAAAATCTCTTTTCATCGCTAGTCATCCATGTGAATCTTCTAAATGTGCCATGTTCCGGCTTGATGCATTTAATGAATGACTAACTAATTAATTTATGACTAGGCTCTGGATAACGGCTTCTCATTAAACTTTCTAAAATAAATTGGTATATGCAATTAAGCATACTTTATTTCAGGCTTGGTACTTTTTCATTTCATTTCATATTCCCAAATAAAAATTAGACCCAAGGTAAAGTAGCCTGCCAAACCCAATATTTCTCTGTCACAAGCAGGCCGCTTGAGGGTCATCAAATTGATTCTCTTCCTCTCTTATTCAATAACAGTTGCTCATAAATAATGTTCAGTAGTTGTAAATAGCTGCGTGTGATAAACTGTCACGTACATTTATCAAGTGTGTTAGTTATTACGTAGAGAGTACATTACGTGATCATAAAAAGGAGATGTTGTTTAGCGAGGTGTTTGTGTAATTTGTTCCGGCCATGTTACTGGCGTTATAAACAATTTAATATATGAGAAAACGTGTTGATATCAGATTTTATTTTATCACTTTTATAAAAAAGTATATTTTTATTCATACGTTTCACGTGCTATTCAGAAAAAAAATTGTTATTTTACTAATATCTTATTTCTTACTAATATATAAATGTATATAAATGTCAAAGTTTGGATGGATGTTTGTAACTCAATCATGCCAGAACGGCTCAACGGATCTCAATAAAATTTGGCGCAGAGATAGATTATAGTCTGAAATTGCACATGGAACTACTTTTTATCTCGTCAAAATGTGCGGTTTCCGTGGGACAACTTGCGACTTTCCCGCGTGTGATGCCTCTGGCAGAAGTTAGTTAGATTATAAACCAATCCTTTTCAATCCAATCAATTACGTAAATGGAATAGATAGCGATTTTGTTGATAAGGATCATTAAATTAAACTAAATTGAAGAAATGGCTTAAAGAGCACATTTTATTTGCGTTTTATTACTGGACACACTAATTCGGAGCTGTTAGTTCTTTTTTAATTACGAGTACCTATTGACCTATCTAGGAATAAACTTAAGAAAGTATCTTTCTTTGTATCCTAACCTATTAAATTTAAGTTAGGTTTTCACTCAATAAAAATAATAAACAGTTTACAAAAACTTAAAACTGGGTTAAAACGTCAACAATATTTCATCTTCTAAAATGCGTGATAAATACGAGTACCTACTTACTTAGACAAAATCGATAAACATGTAAGTTAAAAACTCATAATTCGGTAATATAGCGCTTCAGCCGACGAGACCAGAATATCTACGAAGTTTATGAGGTTTATGTATATTAACCGAGTTTTGCGCGGTATAGACGATGGAGGCTGCGACCATCAGGAGATGTAGATATGGCGTAACCGACACTTTCGAAACTCTGTCTTACTGCAGGCTACGTCATGATACTAGGTCATTCGCACAACCACTGCCGCAAGCAAGCAAAATACATACCTACGTGTATAAGCAAAGGTAACATAAGCTATGGACGCTTAACTTTTTAATTTTTATACCACGTTAACGTTGTAATATGATATGAAATAAATAGATATTGTTCAAACAAAAATATATCTCACCAAAATAAGAAAAGCTTCTCATGAAACATTTGGCTAAAAATGCGAACGTTATCCTTTCTCTTTGTTGTTCAAATATCAGTGACGTATCATAAAGTGTTCTGTATTATGAGAAGCGAACTTTTTATGATTTTCTTTTATCCCAACATGTCTCCTGAAGGTATCATAGAACTTCACATATGCGCTGTAAATTACCCCTGTTTGTATTTCAGGTTAAACTTGTGTCATATTGTATTTCAGCTTTCATAAAAGCAATTTGTGGAGACAGCAGATCGAGCGAACTCTTTACGTCACTAACATGAATCATAAATGACTAGCTTTTTGCCGTGGCCTATATCACAGGTTCCGTTATATTTTTTGGCTAAAAGCCTGTGGCGTTCAGGAAATAATCTAGCTTCTATCACTAAAATTAATTGTCTTAATCGAAGTAACACTTCTTGACTTAATCTCAACAACCTAACACAACAGTGAAGACTGCAGAGAATGCTTGAAAGCTTACAAATGATTTTCTTTTGTGTATCAAACAAGCATTCTCTGTCAAAGCTCACTCGTGTATTTTTCTACAAGTTTTATAAGTATTACCATCAGAGGGTACATATTAATGTGAGCTCTATTATATAGTTACCGGCACATAACACAGTAACTCGTTTCTCTCGAAGCTAATGTTGCTCTTCTGGTGCACTAAGTCAAGTTTATAGCCGCAATGCTATCACACGTGACACATAACACGCACATTCACTACCTTGCTCAAGAAAGGCGATTTCTGCTTTTCCATATAAAATTGATTATTCTGACCGAGGTGCTGCACAGGTAGCGAGTCACATCTGCATAGACAGCCTTTTTAGTTTACAGCCTTTCCGTCAATTTGTGAGAAATACATGTGATATACATGGAACTTTTTTATGCTGAATGTGTTGAACAAAAAATATATGCTGTCAACTTTCAAAGTAATGTCGTGTTTTATTGTTGTAAAGACATTACGTTGAAAATTAATAGGTACTGTTACATAACAATGACATACATGATTTCTACTGATATTTAACAAAACCACTTAAAGCTACCAATTAAAAATAACTAAAAACCGGCCAAGTGCGAGTCGGACTCGCGCACGAAGGGTTCCGTACCATTTTCTTAAAAAACGGCAAAAAAAAATACGTTTGTTGTATGGGAGCCCCCCTTAAATATTTATTTTATTTTGTTTTTGGTATTTGTTGTTGTAGCGGCAACAGATATACATCACCTGTGAAAATTTCAACTGTCTAGCTATCACGGTTCATGAGATACAGCCTGGTGACAGACAGACAGACAGACAGACAGACAGACAGACAGACAGACAGACAGACGGACCGCGGAGTCTCAGTAATAGGGTCCCGTTTTTACCCTTTGGGTACGGAACCCTAAAAAAATAAAAATAACAATACCAATTAAAGAATCAATCGAGAGAATACGCCCACTTGTTTTCAGAAAAGAAGCGTTAAAAGATTTGCTTCTTATGTTACTTGAAACGTAACGAAAATCGCAACGTTAGCTATGCTACTTATCGAATTTTTGTAAAGTTACCATGTTTAATCCAACCGACAATCTTCTTACTTATATATATTATAAATGCGAAAGTTTGGATGGTTTGGCTTGTTACTCAATCACGCTAAAACACTAATCCACGCGGGCGATGCCGCTGGCAGTAGCTAGTGTTTAATACATCTATATTCTTTTCTCAAAATAACGAATACCTCTTATACATTTCCTCTTATCTTCGCTGTTCGTTTGTGTTCGACCAGCTAAACTTTCAGTATGTATGTATGATTAAATGTAATGTTCAGTTTCAATTAGTTTTGCACGTTTTGTGACTTAACTTTGTTCAAATTATTCGTTCAAAATAACTGAAACAAAACTAACTTCGCTGTTACAACATTGTCGGGTCTAATATTGTTATCTATAATTTAATATTTATTCCTAGTTTGTGTTGTAAAAAACATCGCAACACCCTTAGTTCCAAAACTCTTCTTATTAAAGAGCATAATGAGGAAAGTTACAGTAGATTGTGATGTTTCTGCGCTGATTCAAGCGAAAGTCATCTAAGTCTGTATGTTTAAAAACGAGTGTAAATTAGTAAATTGTTACTGAGGAGCTCGTTATACATGTACATCAGTGAGCTTACAGAGCTCGGTGGGCTGATGAGTTCACTCAACCGATATAAACCTGTGTGTCGAAAGATTACCCAGTCGAGTGATTTAGTAACAAATCGTAGAAATTTGTGATTTATGAATTTACGTAAATGATAGGAATTGTAATTATTTCTCAAGTTATGTTTAAGATTTTAGTAAATCATTTGAGAACACAGCTGCTACTGTACGTAGATAAATACTTAGTTCTGAAATCTGTGTTGAGACTTGACAGCGAATTGATCTCGGATAGTTGAAGTTTAAAGAACTTTTACTATTGAAGACTCTCTGAATCTAATTGAAAATCGAACATTTAAATGGGTTTTCAATTAATTACATTCCAACTTGACAAACGATACAATGCTCCGTAATTTGAAGGGCTCGGTGTCGCCTTCCTCTTACAATTTATTTGTAAATAGAAAATGGAACGGCGAGAAGCTTTGGATCTAATTAGAGTATGGCAGGATTAAGTTTTACTCTTGAGTTGCTCAAAGTTGTACTGTCTGGTTACTTCGGAAAAAGGAACAGCTTGGGTCGCCGGTTGTCTTTTTGTTTAATTGTATCAATTGAATGAAAGTTTGTATTTAAATGGACTGTATAAAATAATTTATATAGTAGCCGGTTTGCTAGCTATGCCACAGATTTCATTTTCATTATATTTGGCTTGGTATCAATCTTTCATACTTTCTTTTCTTCTTTCCATCATTAGATTCGCCTGTATCGTTTCATATCATTGCCACCAGCTAGCTAATGGTAATGATGGTCCACACATCGGAAGCAACAGAATAGACAAACGAACCTTTTCTAAGAAAATAATGTCTTGAATGCCGAAAGCAGAAGTCAATATAAAGAAAATTTAGTATTGATTCACGAATTGAAGCTTGGTGTATAATAGACGATTTGTGAGTGTAATTGCAAGTAAAAAGTTTAACGAGGCTTCTTCATATGAACTTTATATTTAATATATGAAGACATTATAGATATTATGTTTTACAAGCGATATGTGCGTGCTCTAGAGTAACGTTACGTTACTATTTAATTTATTATGTTCCGGATAAATGTTTTTACACATAGCCATATACAATGCCATAAAATATCCGCAGATATTTCAATAAGGGTTCTATGCATTTTCTGTACCAAACAGTTTTTCTCTTGTGTGATATAAAACCCTGCGCAGTTACCCTACTGCCGGATGCTCATTGTGGTAGGTACATACATCCCACTCAGTGATGACATCCGCCACATTCACTATTCTCGGGTTATATTTCGTTCGTGTGGGTAAAGTAAGAATGTTAAATAAGCAGATTCCTTTCCTTTTATAGCATTAAAAATAAGGCAAAAATGTTCAACAATATTTTACTAGGAACAGTGAAAATAAAATAATTCTACGAAGATGGTATGGTCACAAAGGTAACTTATTGTAGTTTAACTCGTCCACAATAAGTTACCTTTGTGTAAGTTACAGGTGAAAGCCAATCGAATGCTGTATTATGGAATTTTGACGGATTTAGAGAAATGTAAAATTGGTGGATTATGCAATTTCTGACGATATAATAGTTAACGAGTGGTTTTAGTTGAACATTTACTGGATTGATAAAAAAATAGACATAGCCACCAGAACTATCTGTTTGTTTCTCAAAAACAAACAGATAGATAGAGAAAAAGTGTCAAATACCACAAAGTACATTGTGTAATGATTTAAATGCCCTTGTTACATACCTACACAGCAGAAGATATTAAAATCACGGTAGAAAGTCATTGACGTGTAAACAACTCGTGCAAAATCCTCTAGAGATGCTCTCAGTTGGAAGTACGAAGAATGGTTCACTTTATACCTCTGGGGATGTGAACAAAAGGAAAGGTAATCGGGTTAACATCAATATAAGATAAGTACCTATGTATATAATAATAAATGTAACACTAACGAGAACTTTTTTAGAACGAGTGTTGTTTCTTTAAATAATACCGTTCTGAGTTTGAAAATACTTAGAGATGTTTGCATAAAAAAAACTGGCCAAGTGTGAGTCGGGCTCGCGCACGTAGGGTTCCGTACCATAATCGCAAAAAACGGCAAAAATATAACGTTTATTGTATTGGAGCCCTACTTAAATATTTATTTTATTCTGTTTTTAGTATTTGTTGTTATAACGGCAACAGAAATACATTATCTGTGAAAATTTCAACTGTTTAGCTATTACGGTTCATGAGACACAGCCTGGTGACAGAGAGACAGACTGACAGACAGACAGACAGACGGACCGCGGGGTCTTAGTAATAGGGTCCCGTTTATACCCTTTGGGTACGAAACCCTAAAACACAACAGTAATGGTAACCTCAATATCATATTATTCTGAATGAAACAAAAAAAAAATACATCCAAATACCTGGAACCGAATTATATCTTCTTTTCCTAAAGCGATTTTCTTTTTTTGCCTCAACAAGGACCCCATAGAACAGACTGCTACAATCGCTTACAAATTAAATTGGCCCTGAAATACAATAAATATTTTTCGCCGAATCGTTGTTGCCAAACTAGATGATTTTTATTAGTTAGTTTTCCATTTTAGTTTTTTTATTGTTGTGTGGGTGTGACATGGGTCATGCTGCCTTTTGCGAGACCTTCGTCAGTTGACTGCGCAAGGAACCGGCCGAGAAGGAAACAGTTGCAAATAAAAGTGAGGTCAAACTTCAAATGGTTGAATTTTCATGGATGAGTTTACATGAGTTACATGGTTTGGTGTTGTTATCTGTAACACACTACAGTAGTAGCATTGTATACAATATAACGGTAAGATTGTAAATTTGATATCAAGACTGTTTTATTAGTTTTAATCTGTACTTAATACATAATGTAATAAACAGGCAAAGATTATAAGTTTGTGTGTAGTAAGTATTCTCTGGAACTACTGAAGCGATTTCAAAAATTGGTTCACCAGTAGAAAGCTACATTATCCTTGAGTGTTCTGAGGGGTCGAGCACAAGAGCAAAGCCGCGGGCAAAATCTAGTTGTCCATAAGATTATTTGAATCCAACCCAGTTGCGAGTTATTTTAATAAACAAAGCGCAGGTGTCCAGGTTATTGAATGTATAATAGATTGTAATGCGATTTGGATCTGATGTTTTTATAAAAAGAGAGATTCTTCAGGGAATCTAGTATTGTATAAGAGATTGGGTTTTATCGCAGTATTTAACAAGATGTGTACCTTATCGCAAGAAGGCTCGTAGTTTTGTTTAACTTTTCCAAGACATAACTCCACCCTGTCTTGTTACTTACGTCAAAAAAATTAAACAAAGTTATAAGATGTTGGCATGTTGTGTTACATATTTTGCGACCCCTTTTCGATTTAAGTTTCTGGTAAAAAGATTGCCCGGCTAATACGAGAGCGTCCTTTTGATCGCCCACCCTACGTACCCCAAGATCTTTTTTAAGAACAAAGTTTTCTGAATTATAACAGTTTCATGTAATAAGACGATACATATGTTTGTTAGGTACCTTTTTCTCGGCGTGAGCTTTGTATCTGTTTCTATTGTAGTTTTTCTAATAGGTATGTTAGAAAACAAAGTGATTAAATGAAAATGGTTAAGTAATTTTCCACTCTTAAAAATCCTTTGATTCTAAAGCGAACAGTATGAATCGTCGTTTGTATGTATTCAATCGTTCCATTTAGCTGTGCCGAGCGTTAGAGGACAAAATTGACAATTTGTGAGCACATTTCACAGCCACACTCGTCGACAATTTTACTGGAATATTCTATGTGCGCTGAATGGGATCAGGATTTTCATTCCAATTGAAAAAGTTCATTCGGTAAAAAATCTAACAAAAATCAAGTGGCAAACTAAAAAAATAGGTATCTACGTTGAAAACTGAAAATGTTATTTACAATCAAAACAGTCAATAGGTAATTTACTTAAATAAGGTAAATCCGTATGTTTAGTATATACGGGTTTACTTGATTTTATACCGGCAATATTTACGCAACATAAATATTGTCGAGACTAATCGATTTTAACTTTATATTCGTGGATCGTTCTTACCTGTATTGGATACATACACAGATAAACTTACGGCTTTTATAAAATGACGAAGGTCAGATCGTCGTCATCGTCGAGTTGTCAGAGTAAACTATCCTGCCAATCCATTTGATTGACAGTTGATTATATCCTCAAATAGGTATCATAAAACTTTATTCATACACGTTATCACCCGCCAATGAAACCGTAAAGAAAGAAAGAAAGAAAGAAAGAAAATCAGTTTATTTGGCGCAAACAGATACACACAATGTACAAATAAAAGGAAAGGTAATTTAAAAAACAATTACATACATAGTGTGCCCCGCGGCTGCGCCAAAAAGGTCCAGTTCAGCAAAATGCCAGACAACTAGGAGTATATTTAATTGTTCCTTGTGAAAAATATAGCCTCAATAGGTAGATACTGAAACATTTTAGTCGTGTTGTCAGTCGGTGGAACTGACAATTGAATATGCAATGAAACGTGTGGTAGGTTCATAGCTACGCTTCTCCTACGTTGTGTTCATTAAATAGTAACAATAAAATTAATATTATTATCGTTTGTAAATTAATTTCAGTTAAGCTGATGAAAATACTTGCCACATCTGACATTTATTCAAAAAAATATTAGCATGTCCTAATTAGAAATCAAATTAAATTACTTATAACAAAATTAATTAATAAAGGAATTATTTTACTTAGTATGAAAACAGACAGACGATAAGGGAAAATACCGGCACATACCTAAACGTTAGTAAGTTATTATCCAACAGACTAATTTACGCATTTAAATTTAATTTACTCTAAAATTTATAATATTATTCTGAACCTCCATATTTCAATGTAAAAAGGGTTCCACTAAGTAACTTAACATTTCTGTTATGTGAAAACAATTTTAAATGACCTCATAACTTACAAGGTAAACACCGGTAGGTACATAATTAAGCAGCTGGACTAAGATAAGCCTGTGTAATTGTTATCACTTCTGCGTGCTGCGATCATGTTGAAGGTGCTATCAGTCGGCTAACTTGATGATCTTGTGATATAATATTATTTAGCTTTTGGGAATTATTTGTTTGTTCCCGTTTTTTTCTGAGGCCTGCTTTGTATTTATTTTGCTGATAAAATTGGGTAAAATATCGATTATTATTTTTCCGATGTATCGGTTATCTTCTTGGAGACAGGGTATTAATATTTAAATTAATAACAGAATGTAATGTACATCATATCATATCGGAACCTCGAAACGTGGGAACTGTATAGGCTAAATTGAGTCATGAAAAATCATCATTAATCATAATCTAACTATACAGCAATTCGATGATTAGCGTCAAAAAGGTTAATGACCACGTTTTGCTTAAACTCGCTTTTCTAAATTCATACGATGACAGAATTATATTATTCTAAAGTTAAATTATACAAAACGCGTGTCTAACTTAAGATAATGATACGATGTTTCGGAATTTCAGGTACTCTGTAATAATAATACGGAGACCTCTTTAAATTAAACGTTCATTCTTGTTGATATATCATTTCTCGGTACCTGTAAAGGGAAAATTACGTGATGCGAGGCATAATAAAGAGAAAGATTTTGTAATTCACCTCAAGCTTATTTTGTCAAATGACGATAAACAAAGGAATAGATAAAAATCTTTTTTTGCAAAAAAATACTACCGACTTCCAAATGAAAAACTACAAAGTGAAAAATAACTTAACTTTTGGAAGTCGGTGTCTTTCGTAGGTACCATTTTTTTGCGATATGGACACCGACTTCCAAAAGTTAAGTTATTTTTCACTTTGTAGTTTTTCATTTGGAAGTCGGTAGTATTTTTTTGCAAAAAAAGATTTTTATTTTTCCCTTTTTAGTTGTATCTACCTAAAATAGGCAAGTTGTTTAGTAAGGTACCTATAACGCTAGAATAGATCACCCGAATAACATGATACTTGTACTTAACCAGTGAAATGAGAGATCTGCGTACCCCTTTAGTACGTACTGGCGTGATGTTATGTTATGAAATGGTATATACAATAAACAGACATGCGATTGCAGCAATCCCGAATGATTTGCCGTTATTTATTGAAGAGTTCTGTTGTATATCTCCGAAGATCTTCATCAGATCTTCACCAAATTAAAATGGGACCAATTTCGAAACATACTCTATCAAACGAAAATTTTTTTTTTAAAATCGGTCCACAATTGACGGAGATATCGGTGAACACACATAAAAAAAAAAAAAAAAAAAAAAAAAAAACATACAAGAAGTCGAACATAGAACCTCCTCCTTTTTGGTAAGTCGGTTAAAAATGAGTTTTAATTAAAACGAATTCATGAATACAACATGAATTTTGCTGGAAATTGCTACACAGATGATTAAATTAATAACATACATACATAAACTCACGCCTATTTCCCATGCGGCTAGGCAGAAACCACAAAACGCAACCTGCTACGATCCTTTTACTATATACTTCTTTTGCTTCACTAACGTTCATACATCTAGTTATACACGCACGCCGGTTATGAGTACTGCGCACTTGGCCTTTCTCAAGAACATCATCAATAAGGTCAATGTATGTCTTTCTATGGCGTCCCCTCCTGGCGTTTCCTTCACATCTGCCTTGTAAATACCATTCGTTAGTCGCCTTTTATCCATCCTGGCAACATGGCCAAACCATCTTAGCATCCTCTTTTAAATTTTAGTCACTTCATCTTCTTTTAAACCACAATTATTACATCATTCCTCAATCTATAATTATAAGTTACATCACAAATACTTTGCAAGGAATACATTCTACTGCCATACCCAAATAAAAAAACCACCTTGTGAACATACTATACTTCCCAATTATACAAACTTATTCACTTTCTCCACACTTTTATTATTTATTTTCACTTCAAACTCCGATACATCGTCTTCTCTTTCAAACACCATTTTCTTTAGTCTTGTTCTGAAGACCCCTTCGCCGAATCCAATTAGGATTTTCCAACCGGGATATATAAAAAAAGCTCTTTGTTAGCCCACAAGCTGAGGTTAGCTCACAAATTTAGTAAAGCTCATAAGGTTAGCCCACAAGGTTAGACTAGAAAGAAATATATTGGTTATTGGTATATTTGAAATCTACATTTGTATCGAATACAACGTTGATAATATAATAATTCGTTTTCTGAAATTGAACGGGAAAGCCTGTCAAAATGGTGAAGCCTTTTCCCTTGGTAAACAGGTTAAGTGCCGTACGTATGAAGTTTACTATAAAGGTTTAACCAACAATCAGAATGAAGTAGGTAATAATAAAACTTGTACTTTGCAAACGGCAAAAAAAAGTGCCTATACAAAATAGCATACAAATGGAATTGATTTGTTTCCTTTCGAAGTAAATTTTAGTGAAAATTTCTGTTCACAATCCACGACTAAAAGTATCGCGTTTTCGTGAATTTATTTAAATAAATATGACTGCTGGCTATCACTTCATTTTCAGCCCATCGCTAAGGGACACGAATGACGAGGGTACTTCCTTGAAAGTGTGTTTATTATTTTGGACACTTTCAATTATAATATGTTGCTGTATCAAACATGATTTCAATCAATTATGTTTCTCAGCACGTTTGGCGCAGTGGCTGAGTGATTGAGCATTTTTTTTTTAGAATGAACATACATGCCTGCCTGTATCAACAGGACGCTTTTGAGACAATCCAGAAACTATGCTTTTTATTATTATTACTGTAGAATTTTATTTATACGTAAGAATTGCTGGTATGTTAAACAAAATCCCACTTACGTGGTTTTGTGTTACGTCACAAAATTATAATCAACATACAATAACGTATTCCGGCATAAAGTAACCAAAACGCAATAATACTCTCAAACTTTTTGGCACAAAGTATAAGCAGTATAATTTAAGTACTTAACAAAGAATTTTCTTCTTAGTTAAGTACTAAACTTATATATTATACTTATATAATAGATTGGGCGTAGCTGTTCGTAGCACGTCGTAGCGGTTCGTAGCACAACGCATCCGAATGCATACAAATCGCTTACAATGTCCTTGCCATGCATAAACAACCATTCCGCCGACATTATCAACCTATATCACTATTGAGACCGGGAGGGGACGCCCTTAGAAAGACATACATGGACATTATAGGTGATGTTCTTCAGAAAGGCCAAGTGCGCAGTACCCCTAACCGGCGTGTGTGTATGACTAGATGTATGAATGTGTATGAAGCAAAAGAAGTACGTAAGGATCGTAGCAGGTGGCGTTCTGTAGTTTCTGCCTACCCCAATGGAAAATAGGCGTGAGTTTATGTATGTATGAATGTATCACTATTGATTGCAATGTGCAATATCTTGATACAAACTAATTCAAACGAAAGAATAACGGCCTGCATAATTAAAATATGTTCCTTTTTAAATTTAAATGCATAAGTAATTGTATACAAACTGGGGTATTAAATCTAATAAGCCCTGTTATGTTTCGTGTACCACATAAAAGTCTCATCATATCGCTCATTTGTCAAATTACTACCGGCTTGTTGATCAAAGGTAGTCCCAATTGACGCTATTTATCATTAGCAAAATTACATAATACTGACTTCAAGGTTGCTTCGTGACTCAGCTACAAAGATGCAACACTTTGAAATAGAAAGCATTAGCCATGATTACCGCGGTTTAAAATAAGGCCAAATAACAGTTTTGAGCCAAAATTTGCGTAGCAAGTTTTTGCTTGTTTCGATCGCTGTCTCATACAAAATATTTAGGTTATTCTGCACTAAGAATGTTGCCTTAGTAATTTAAATCTAATGTATATGAAAGACTCCGTTCAGATCCCAGTATTAACCATTCCTAACTGCGTCATGTTTGGGTAGTGCTTCAGAATATTGATACCGGAACATTGGGTCACATTAACCCTCCATAATCATATTATAGCCCTTCATAGAAAATGGAATCACGTTCCAATTGAGACCTTTGATCAACAAGCCGGTAGTAACTTGTCAAATTATCGAGATGATGAGGCTTTTATGTGGTACTCGAAACATAACAGGGCTAATTAAGTTAATAATTTCGACGTTGGCGATATTCTAGTTTATGTTGATACCCCACTACGTATACAATCTATACTAATATTGTAAAGCTGAAGAGTTTGTTTGTTTGTTTGAATTATTTTTGTGTTGGGTAGTTCATTTAATGAGGAAGGTTATAGGCTATATAACATCACGCTACGACTAATAGGAGCGGAGCGGATGAATGAAAAATGTTGTCAAAACGGGAAAAAGTATTCCTTTTTCTCCCGACTGCCGAAGGAGAGTAATGTGTTTATCAGTCTATGTATGTATGTATGTTTGTAAGTATGTATGTATGTATGTTTGTTCCTATATGGCGTTCCAGAAACAAAACAGATTCATACGTCAATCGATGCGTCTTAACCCTGCGAGTGTCATAGGCTACATTAAAATTGGACAATAGAAAAATAGCGGCTTTTGGGTGCCATATTGTGGGGGCCCAAATTTTTTTTTCTTCCAAACTCATCGTGTGGGGTATCAAAATAAAGGGTTTTAAAAGGTGATTTCAAAAATATATAAAACTTATATGTTTAATTGTATCTAATTCGAAAAAAAACTAACTAAATAGTTATAAAAAAAAAACTTAATTAAAAAAAACAAAAAACCCGACTGCTTCAAAAGCGAACTAAAAAGTCGTAAACAAGGAAGAAATCATTCTGTGCAGGCGGAGGATACCGCGAATATGTATCCTCCGACTGCATGATTTTTTCCTTGTTTACGACTTTTTAGTTCGCTTTAACAGCTCTGTTTCATATGATTGCAAATTCAACCATGAAACTTCAACCATTTTAAGTCTGACCTCACTTTTATTCGCCAACTGTTTCCCTCTCGCCCAATCCTTAGCGCAATCAACTGACGAATGTCTCACAAAAGGCAGCTTGACCCCTGTCACACCCACGCAACAATAGAAAAACTGAAATGGATAGCTAACTAATAAAAAATCATCTCCTTTGGAAACAACGATTCTGCGGAAAATGGTTCTTGTATTTCAGGGTCAATTTAATTTGTGAGAGATTGTAACAGTCTGATCTAAAGGGTCCTTGTTTGATATAAAATATAGATATCGCTTCAATAGTACAGAATAATGGGGTTTCAGGGATTTGGTTGCATGTTTTGTATCATTTCGTGGAATCGAAAATATTCTACATGAGGCACGCATGAGGTTACCATTCTTGTTGTATATCATGTATTAGTATTTGGTAACGCCATCTCTTGTAAATGTCATAAATCAATGACCGAATACATAGACAAACGCATTTAAGATTTCGCGGGCGATCGATATCCTAATTATCTCGTTCCTTCCTCATTCCTTTTCCCTTTATGTACGCCTTGATGACGGGTCGCCAGAACGAACCGAAACTTCTACGTGAACGGGCCTCGTGTCTCAACCGCCAGCTTTCCAAGCCATCACATGGCTGGAGACTGATGCATCTAATTAGTTAGATTGCAGAGAACCTTGTGAACCGTGTCTATTAACCCGCCTCGCGGATATAAAACAATTGTGTGAAGTTTGTGGATCCTGAATGACCAGAAAGTCGTCGTCGCCATTTTGGAGTTGAAGAACACCAGCTCGCCGCCACACGTGGGCTAGCATCGACCACCACAAGGTAAGGCGTACTACTTCCCTCATTCCCATACTAGATCGCCCGAATTGATCCGTGAATATTTTCCCGCTTATTTCAACGCACTATTACCAGAACCCTTCAAATACAGTCCACTTTTTATAATAGACACAAGGATGAAGAGGTTTCTCAAACCGCTATAACATTTTTGGTCCTTCGAGCCGGATATGTTACTTTAATATATCCATTTTCCTTTATTTCTTACGTAGGAATCTATCATAATTTCCTACTAGGGTCGTGGCACCTAGCCGCCTACCCACATAATCAAGTTGTAAACCCAATACGTGGTTCCATCAACGCCGCTATAGCAGGTATATAATTACCTATCTGCTATTATTAAAATAATTCTTATTGAAAACTAACTTGTCGTATTGTAAATTTCCATATTTCAAGCGTCTTTTAGTTTAACCGCCCTTATAGGAATCACCTACCTCCAATCATAAATTGTTAGGAATAAGTTACTTTCCGAAAAGTGCGAGGTAGACATTCATTCTATAAGAGAAAAATAAAATAGGTGTACTACTAGTAGGTACCTACGCAGTATAAATATCATAACTTTACCGAATACGTTTCGACGATTGCGGACTATAGGTTGCATATTTATACCTACTTATTTATCTTAAACATATTCGAACTTAAAAATAAAACTGGCTAGAATTGTAATGCTATTAACATTTTGTGCAATCTAATTACTTTAGTTAGTGGGTACTACGAAAAATCTTATTTCGTTAACACGCAAATATTGCGAAACCCGTTGTCACAATACAGTCACACTCAGTAGTATTACTTTTCTACATATAGTTGTTCGTTTAAATAACTACCGTACATTGTTTTGTTTGTGTGGTTATTTGTGTAACTACATTACATAACAATGCCGCGTGATGCGAAAGCAATCGCTTCTTCGGAAGATCAACAGTTGGTGATTTTAGAAGCTAAGCGTAATATACTTTTCGAGCGTATTCAGTCAATTTATGATCGCTCTAAAGTCGCTAACACTTCCGAAGCAGTGAGAGAAGGCTTTCTCAGCTCTTGTGTAACATTAGATGATATTCGAACGGACTTTCATAAATTATTGGATGATTATAATGCAAGGTTACTGGCTGTTTATCCCGATGCGAAGCCTAGCTATCAAGCCTACGCCTCATTCGAGGATATGTATTGTTCCGTGAAACGTGTGATGTCTCAATTAGAAGATAAGCCGTCCGGGAAGCACAGTATGAGTGATTCCGCAACATGTAGACCAAGGTTGCCGCCAATCGAACTCATGTCGTTCGACGGTGATATACGAAACTGGCCGTTATTTTATGCAAGTTTTAAATCTACAGTTCATGACAATAAGTCGCTGACGGATGCAGACAGGTTGTACTATTTAATAGGTAAGCTGTCGCCGAAGGCGCAGTCTGTGTTCGCGGGAGTCACACCATGTGCTGAGAATTACCAAGTCATATTCCAGGCACTCCTTTATAGGTATCAGGATATTCGCGTCCTCGCGTCTACCTATTTGGATCAAGCTTTAAATCTTAAATTGTCTGGTCCCGCGTCTGTTTCGAATTACCAGCTATTCGTGGACAATTTTACTACCGCAATTAATTCTCTAAAGAATTTAAAATGGGTGTTATTTAATACTTTAACTGTAATTCCCCTTTTTTCAATCAAAATATTCGAAATTACTACCAAAAATACTGAATTGCACACTAAATTTGCTCATCAAATAAATGAATTATACTATACTGCTAGATTTTTAAAGCTTAACTGTTTTACTGAATAACTATCTGTTAACTAAAAGTAAATCTAATAATTCTTCGAGTGCAACAAAATATTTAAGTTTTAAGGGAGGGGGGGAAACGAAACAAAGTCGACGGAGCCCCGCTGCGCAGGGCTCCTATTTCTGTCTGCAGGGTCTAAAGTAACCTAACATGAAGGAGATGACGGGAGCTGAGTTCGCTCGCTTTGCTCGCTCACTTCAGCTCCCGTCATCTCCTTCGAACCTAACCTATCCGTGTCGGGGTGCCCTAAGCTCCCGAGCTCGCTTCGCTCGCTCTTGGACTAATTCACATTTATTTTATATTTAATTGAATAATTTGTGTGCAAATCAGTATTTTTGTTTTACGGTGAGTAATATTGTTTTGCAGTAGGTTATTAGTGGAGATATTTTGTTTGCTTAAATTTCTAAATAGAGGTGCAGTTAAAAATTCCCCATTTAAAATTAGTTGACCTTCTGGATTTCATTTTATTGCACCTCGCAATAAAAAAGTTTGACACTGAAACTATTCGCGCTTTCGAGATGACAGAACGTAATCGTAAGATTCCCACTCTAGATAGTTTTGTCACCTTCATCAATGATCAGTGTCGGATATTCCGTAATACCCCTCATCTAACAATAATAAATCTGATAGTTCTGACAATTCACATAGGTCTAATAAATCGCGTAGTTTTAATAATAAAATTTCCGCTCCTAATCCACAAACTTATGTAGCTTGCTCTGAGTCTAATAATTTAAACAAGTGTCTGTGCGAAACATACGTGCATGAACACTTATTTAAATGTCCCGCTTTTGATAATTTGACTCCGACAGCTCGTTTTAAATGTGTGAAAGACAACAATGCTTGTGTCAATTGTTTGAGTATTAAACATAAAACGGTTAACTGTTCCTCTAAATTAAAGTGTCGCACATGCAAACAACGTCATCATACATTGTTACATTTTAATAAAAACCCGCAATTATCAACTGTTGTGACGTCACAGCCGAAACCGGTCCCGACGCCTATGCCGACTGTTACGTCACAGTCTGAAGTATCGTTGTGTACGACATCTGTCGCTGACGCCGCTCGAGCGCGTTCGATTGACAGTCGGTGTGTTGCGGCGTCGCCTTCGGCGTTAGATGGCCCGCAATGTACGGCGTACACAACTGTTCTACTCGCTACTGCTCAAGTAGTGATGTACGATGCAAATGATAAGCCGCACATAATACGTTGTTTACTAGATAGCGCTTCACAAAGTAATTTTATTACTTCTGAATGTTTTAAGCGTCTAGGACTTTGGAAGAACTTTCATACTTCTAATTTAATAGTTAAAGGAATCGGTGGGTCGGAAAAACCAGTTAAGGGTTCCGTAGATATTAAATTATATTCTCGTTTTAGTAGTAATATTAATTTTAACGTTTCTTCGCTTATTGTTGAACGTATAACGGAGACATTGCCGACCGCTTTTGTCGATGTCTCTAAACTTACACATCTCAGAACATTACCGCTCGCAGATTCGAAGTTTGCGGAGCCGAGCGGTATTGATGTTTTGATTGGTGCTGCTATATGCCCGCGCTTGCTTTTGCCTAACATAGTGCATAGCGAGCAACATAATATACCTCCCGCCATTGAAACTGTGTTGGGGTATGTGGTTATGGGTTCCGTACCTACAGCACATACTTCACACTGTACGAATACAACGTCATGTTGTTCTGTTTTTCAAGATCCCAGTTTAGATTCGCTTCTCAAGCGATTCTGGGAGCTTGAAGAAATTTCCGCCTCGCCCTCGCAGAGCCATAAGGATCTCGAGTGTGAAGAACATTTTCGCGCTACCACTGTTCGCGATGACAGTGGTAGATATATTGAGTCGTTGCCATTTTGCGACGACCCTTATTCGTTAGGCGACTCATACGCTACCGCACTTAGGCGTTTTCATTGTTTAGAGCGCAAACTTGATGCGTCCTTAGGGTTACGCAGCGCTTACAATGACGTCATGCGAGACTATATAAATAAGGGATATTTGAGCCCGGTTGTAAAAGATGACAACGGTTTTAATCTGTCATATTATATTCCGCATCACGGTGTCGTTCGCAAAGATAAGACTTCCACTAAACTTCGCGTGGTTTTAGACGCTAGTAGTCAAACTACATCGGGACAGTCGATTAATGACACTCTACATGCAGGCCCCAATCTACAGGGTGATTTATTTAATATCATAATTCGTTTTCGTCTCTTTCAAATAGCCTTGTCTGCTGATTGCCGCCAAATGTTTCTCAATGTCGGCGTTCGTGAATCGGACCGTAGATTTCAACGCATCTTTTACAGATTTAGCAAACATGAACCTATAACGGTTTACCAATTTAATCGTGTTTGCTTCGGATTTAAGTCTAGTCCATATCACGCGTTACGTGTAGTCCGCCAGTTAGTCGCTGATGAAGTCGATAATTTCCCTGCAGCTTCTGCTGCTGCTTCTTCTGCTTTATATATGGATGACATTGCCTGTAGTGTCATGTCCATACCGGAAGCAATTTCGCTTTGTGATGAGCTTATTCAGCTCTTCAGGCGAGGCCAGTTCGACCTTGTCAAATGGACATGTAACTCGAAAGAGGTTCTCGCACACATACCTGATACTCATAAGGCTTCGCCCGATATCGAGTATGAAAAGTCTATACCGCATAAGGTTCTGGGTTTACGCTGGGACAAGTCTTGTGACAGTTTCCGCTTTGACGTCACCACACCAGATGATAAATGTACTAAGCGAACCATGCTTTCCACAGTGGCTCGGCTATGGGACTTAATGGGTTTTGTCGCCCCCACTATTCTGTACGCCAAGCTCTTAATTAAGGAGCTTTGGCTGTCGAAGTGTGACTGGGACGACATTCCACCTGACCATATAGTCACCGCTTGGAAGCAGTTTTGTGTTGAGCTTTCTACGCTTAATGAAATTATTATTCCGCGTCATCTGGGGTTAGTCGACGGATGCACCATGAATTTAATAGGTTTCGCTAACGCCAGCGAGCGTGCTTACGGTGGAGTCGTATACATGCAAATATGCATTGGTTCTAACTACTCCGTGCAGTTAGTTAGTGCGAAGTCTAAAGTTTCACCTGTGAAAACCATTTCGGTGGCTAGACTGGAGTTGTGCGCGGCCCTACTGTTGTCTAAGTTGCTTCGCAAGGTACAAGACACAGTATCGCCCCACTACCGCATCGATAGGGTATACGCGTTTACGGACTCTAAAGTAGTGCTCGCCTGGATAAATTCCTCACCGCACCGCTGGCAAACTTTTGTTGCCAATCGGGTTACTAAGCTGATAGAGCTGATGCCCGCTAATTGTTTCAACCATGTCGCGGGTACTGAGAACCCCGCTGATTGTCTGTCTCGTGGTGTCACGCCAGCTAAGCTCTTGCATCATCCATTGTGGTATCGTGGACCATCATGGATTTCTCATGACCCATCTGAGTGGCCCATACATACTTTCGACCACAATGCACTACATGAAGGCGTACCCGAACAGAAATCAGTCGCACATGCCGTGGTTTCTGACGTTACGGAATCACCAATTTACGCACTAGCACTACGTGTTTCGTCCTGGTCTAAGTTGCTGCGCGCTATTGTTTACGTCTTTAAAATTTTAAAACAACTGCCTAGTGCATGTACTGTATCGAGCTCTGATCTCAAATATGCAGAAATTAAATTGCTGCGAGCTGTACAGGATGTTCATTTCCGTAACGATATTCAAAATTTAAAAAACAATAAACCATGTACGCCCGCTCTCCATAAGCTTAAGCCGTTTCTTGATGAGCACGGCATCATACGAGTTGGTGGTCGTCTCACAAATTCGGACGAACCCTACGAATATAAACATCCCTGTATTCTACCACGTCATGACCATATTGTTGATCTTCTTGTTGACTTTTTTCACAAGAAAATCTTCATGCCGGTCCGGAGTTGCTTATGTCCTTACTCAGGCATAATTATTGGATTTTAGCTGCACGTCGAATAATTCGTCACAGAATCCACAACTGTAACACTTGCTTTAAATTCCGCCCTCGTCCTGTTTTTCCGCTAATGGCAGATCTACCTAGCCAGCGAGTTAACCAAGTCGACAAGGCGTTCACTCACACCGGTTGTGACTACGCAGGCCCGCTGCAGTACACACCATTTCGTGGTCGAGGTGTTAAGAGCCGTAAGGCTTGGCTCTGCATTTTTACGTGTTTGACAACGCGTGCCACGCACATTGAAGTGGCTACAGATTTAAGCACAGTGACTTTCCTTGCAGCCTTAAAACGCTTTCTTTCGCGACGCGGTCCTATTAAATGCTTATATACCGATAACGGTACTTGTTTCGTAGGTGCAAGTTCTTATTTACGCGACCTTCATAAATTTCTTAAAGATTTTCGTCCTCATCTTGAGGAAGAACTTTCCTTCAATCATATAGATTGGAAGTGTATTCCGCCTGCTTCCCCACATTTTGGAGGATGTTGGGAAAATATGGTGAAGGTAGTTAAAACTCACCTTTTCAAAGTTATAGGTCAACAAATCCTCTCCTACGAGGAACTTATAACTGTCCTTAGCCAAGTTGAAGCTCTAGTTAATTCGCGGCCACTTACTGTTATGAGTAGTGACCCTACTGAACCATCAGCGCTGACCCCTGCGCATTTCTTGCACACCGCGCCATTGTTGTCCCTTCCCGCTCCTGAAGCACACATGCTCAGCTTGCTTCAGAGACATACTCTACTTGACAAACTTGTGCAGTCGTTCTGGCAGCGCTGGCGTTCAGAATACTTACATCAACTTCAGGCTAGATCCAAATAGAATAGTCCTGCACCTTCTATACAGGAGGGTACTGTTGTGGTTATCATTACTGATAACGCTCCGCCTCTTGCATGGCCGTTAGGCATTATTGAGAAATTGCATACCTCAAAAGACGGTACAACGTGTTGTTACTGTAAAAACCGCAAAGGGTAGCTACGTGCGCCCTGTTGTACGTCTGTGTCCGTTACCGACTCAATAAGGCCTGGCTTGATAGTTAGGTCTCTTAGTTTTAGTTAGTTTGAGACGTAAAATAATTTTTTCTCTTAAAATTTAAGTATAGGTATGCAACTTAAAGTATTATGCAACTCGTAGTATTAATCTTTAATCTTAATAATTTAAATGTAAAATCTGCATCTTAGTCTGTATTACTGAATAGGTATGCGGTAGTACACCTCATAGGGCTAAGTTTAATTTTCATTAAAGGTGACCCTTTAAGGCCGGGAAAATGGTAGCGCCATCTCTTGTAAATGTCATAAATCAATGACCGAATACATAGACAAACGCATTTAAGATTTCGCGGGCGATCGATATCCTAATTATCTCGTTCCTTCCTCATTCCTTTTCCCTTTATGTACGCCTTGATGACGGGTCGCCAGAACGAACCGAAACTTCTACGTGAACGGGCCTCGTGTCTCAACCGCCAGCTTTCCAAGCCATCACATGGCTGGAGACTGATGCATCTAATTAGTTAGATTGCAGAGAACCTTGTGAACCGTGTCTATTAACCCGCCTCGCGGATATAAAACAATTGTGTGAAGTGTGTGGATCCTGAATGACCAGAAAGTCGTCGTCGCCATTTTGGAGTTGAAGAACACCAGCTCGCCGCCACACGTGGGCTAGCATCGACCACCACAAGGTAAGGCGTACTACTTCCCTCATTCCCATACTAGATCGCCCGAATTGATCCGTGAATATTTTCCCGCTTATTTCAACGCACTATTACCAGAACCCTTCAAATACAGTCCACTTTTTATAATAGACACAAGGATGAAGAGGTTTCTCAAACCGCTATAACAGTATTTTTTGAAGGAAAACGTATTAGTTTAACGAATAAACTATGTTTCACAAATAATGACCATTTTTTTTTCGAACCTTTTAACCTAGCCATTACTCAGGCGTATGCACGAATGTAATTTTTTTACGGCACTAAAGCAGAGTAAGGGCCTTATGCACATACCTTATTAAGATATTTAAATATTGAAGAAATATAGAGCAGGGGTCACCAATTACTTTCACGTGGGGTCCGTTTTTTTCTAATATTGCCGTCGTGTTCCGTATGGTTTACAGACACCTATCCCCGCCCCCTCGCCGGCCTTTACATCGTCACGTGTCTTTACTTTGAAATTAATGAACTTATTTAAATGTATGATAGAAATAGATGCATTATCAATGAAGATTTTTATGAGATGGTTCATCTATCGCCGTGTTCTATTATCCATTTACACTTGATTGTGACGGGGAAAGGGTTGGGAAAGTTTGGAGTCGTGATCGTGCGCAAGTGTCCGCCATAAGTTTGTGGTCCCTGGAGCTCCCTATCTCCCACAGCGTGCTCGGCGTACACGCTGAGCTGTACTGGCACCACCAGGTGACAAATTACCAGCCTGTAGCAAAACAAAATAAAATAATATTTGACATTTATTATTTTATTAAGCTTAGTCCAAAACACATAAATTATTCCAGTCATTTTAAAATTACATTGTTCGACCTCTCAGAGTACTATTGATCGAAGACCACTCCTCACTAATCTTCTATTGATTGGGATTGCAACCTACTGAACGATTCTAATAAAAGCTATAATTTACGGAAAAAGTAATGGAAAGAGGACACAGAATAAAATGAAGTCATTTTTCAATTGCGGCCACGTTACTTTAACTGCCTACTCTGTGATAAATGTTCGCCTCATCAATCTTTTTAGAATCCTTTAATTCAAAATGCCCCCCTTGACTCTTGTCATTACTTGAGATGGTAGTTTAAAAGGCTCATTTCTTCTCGTCCGTTTGAGATTATAAAGTTTTCGCAAAAGATTGCAGAGAGAGTTTTTTTGTATCAAATTAATTTGGCAACGTGACGAAGGTCAGAATTCCGTGGACCAATATTAGATTGAATGAAAATGTATCAGCACAAGCTGTATTTCAAGTGCCTACAATAATGTTTTGATAGATAAAGTTGTCACAATACTTGATCATTTGTCGGTGGGAACTCGGGTTTGTAAGTATCTATGGGAATTGCTCAGTGAAAGGAGACTTAAAATTAAATGTGAAAATGATAATACATTTATTGAAAGATATACAAACAGAGGCCTAGCACAAGGTGATCCTATGTCACCATTGCTGTTTAATATTATAACACATAAAATTTGTAAAGTTATTAGCAATGTAACTATTTCACAATATGCCGACGATTTTGTATTGTACTTTAAAAATGAAAAACTAAATGATAGTGTTATTCAACTACAAGAATCGGTTAATCTTATTGTTAATATGCTGGAAAAATAAGGATTGAATATTTCGATAAATAAAACTAAAATTTGTTTATTCACTAGAGGCAGAAAAGATAAAAACCTAAAAATTTAAGCAGAGGGTTCTCCCTTAAGGGTAGTTAAAAATTACAAATATTAAGGTATGTGGTTGGACACTAAATTACTTTTCCATAAACACTTAAATGAACTACATGCAAAAACGTTATATTTTTTAAATTTATTGAAGATATTAGCCGGACCCACTTGGGGAGTACATCCAAAACATTTACGTAGATTATACATAGCCTTGATTCGTAGCAGGATAGATTATGCGTGTTATTTATACGACAATAGCGCTGAAAGCCAAATTTCAAAATTCAGTTTGCTACAAAACCAAGCTCTGAGAATTATTGGAGGATTTATAGAAACAACTCCTATGCACGTCATGGAGTCTGAGATCTGTATACCACCATTGTTTTTAATATATAATATTGCATATAAATATTGTCTGAAAGCTCACTCTTTTTCGAACAATCCCACCATCATTTTGTTAGAAGAATTTGCAGCCTTATGTGGCTATAGATACTGGCAAAAGAAAAATGAACCATTGTTACCTATTGTAAATACAGAGGTTAAACACGAGAAGGTTTTTGCCTCTTCTCCTCGATTAATGTATAATTCAGATATATGGCCTTCTAAAATAGAAATAAGTGAGGTAATTGTAACTCGAATTGTAGTTCGGATTGCGTTAAAGCGTCTAAAAAATTGTATAATTTTAATCTTCTGTTAAATAATGTTCTAGATGAACTTAATATTAAATATGCAGGATGGCAAAAAATGTTTACGGACAGATCTAAGACAAAGGATGGTATTTGTGCCGCCTATGTTAGTAATAGTTTTAGAGTAAATGCGGGCTATAAAATTGTTTCTGATGTTAACATTATGTGCGCCGAGCTATTTGCAATCTCAGAGGCTTTTTAAAAAGTAATTTAAAATCTAAAAATTTAGTTATTTTTTCAGACGGTAAAAGTGCTTTAGAACACATAGCTTGCTCCACCTCTGGTTGCACAGGAACAGCGTTAGCTTATGTAATCCTAAATAAAATTAATACCATGCCTAATGATGTAACTCTGAGATTGCAGTGGATCCCATCACATGTTGGTTTGAGAGGAAACGAGGAGGCTGACGTTTTGGCTAAAAGATCTTGTACAGACGGAAGCGAAGTATTCATAACACCTGAATACACAGAATATTTTGCACGTTACACGAAAATATGGCAACAGAAGTGGAATGCATATTTTGACAGCAGATCTCGTGAAAAAGGAATATGGTACAAAACTATGCAATGCGAGCCTCCTCGAATTCCCGGGTTTTCTGGTGTTAAATTAAGTAGGCAATTACTTAAAACGGCATTTAGGATACGTTTGGGACATATGCCATTAAAGAAGTTTGCCTTTTTAATGAAAAAATCCCTTTCCCCTAATTGTGATGCTTGCAATAAACCAGAAGATGTACAACAACTCCTTTTGGATTGCATTAAAAATCATTTAGAAAGAAAATTTCTATGTAGACGACTAGCTGTTGCCCGCGACTTCGTCTGCGAAGCATTAGTAATACGAATTGCTTATTTTTTATATCGCGGCTTAATATTGTAGGTTTTCCATTCAAACTTCTACCCCTCTTTCCACTCCCTTAAGTATGATTTCCGTAAGTATGTTTGGATAAAAACTATTCTATGTCCTGCCCAGGGTCTAAAAATATCTTCGAACCAAATTACATTTAAATAGGTTCAGCGGTTTAAGCGTGAAAAGGTAGACAGAGAGACAGACAGAGTTACTTTCACATTTATAATATTAACTCCGCCCGCGACTTCGTTCGTGAGACGGCAACCAAAAATAAGCTGTTATTAAACCAAATAAAAATGTGGTTTCGTAAAGTTCTACGGTTTATAGGTTTGGGACGATTCGTTATTTGACTTAAAGAATAATACATTTTAGGTTACCGCTACAAAGTAAAATCCGCACCTTAAAACTTAATATACCCTTTTTCTCTTTTTAATTTTTTGTTTATTTTAGTTAGATTGATCATCTTACTAGATGTCTCAAAAAAACTAAAATCACTTAACCCTTGGACTCCTATTTGTCATGGACTGCCCATGTAGCTGAAGTCAGTCGCAAGATGCACTACACGTTTCATTCGACTGAAATGCCTCCAGAGCTTTTTGCCCTTGAAAACCAAAATTTCTCTAGCTCAAACTCTCATTCAGCCCATCATCGACTACGCTGACGCCTGTTATTTGGATGCCACTGAGGAGCTTTTAAATAAACTTGAGCGTTTGCAAAATATATGTATTCGTTTTGTCTTCAATCTTAAAAAGTATGACCATGTTTCTGGCTTTCGCAAGATACTCAAGTGGCTCCCAATTCGACTTCGCAGGAACTCTCGGATTTCGTGTCTTTCTTTTTTCTCTCTGTCTATTTCTTTTATTTTCTGTCTGCTTCACAATCCTAAAACGCTATCCTACCTCCGCGAACGCTTCTCCTACTCCCGCCCTGCGGATGCACCTTGCAGGTCACATCTAAAGAATCTCCTTGAAACCCCTTCCCACACAACCGACTTCTACTCCTACTCCTTTACTGTGCACACGGTGCGTTTGTGGAACTTGCTGCCGCCTGTCATTAGGGACTGCCAAACTCTTGCAGTTTTCAAAAGAAGAGTGAAAGAACACTACCTTTCCATTCCATCATAGTTGCATATAATATGTATAATTATCTTTTTATATATATTAGTATTTATTTAGTATTAGTTGTTATGATATGTATGCTTATATGTATGTATATGAAAGTATATTTTATTTGTTATTTTAAATTACATAACTGAATTGTTTTATGAGTTTATTTTTCCCCTCCACACACGATGTCTACATCTCTTTTTTATCATATTTCTTTCGCAGGTATGCTGGAAGAGATTTCATTAGAAATAAGCATCACCTCTGTACCTATTTTCTATTCCTTCTTCTTGTCTTTGTATTATGTATGTGTACAAAAATTGTTAAATAAATAAAAAAAAAACCCTATCAGGGGAGGTAGTTTTTTTTTTTTTATTATGTAATTTTTGATTATTTACTTAATCTCCACGGAATGAGATTGTTCATACAAACAAATTGCCCCCTTTTCACCACTGAACTGTCAACCATTAAGGGGTTAAAGGTTGACAGTTCAGTGGTGACTGCGAACGTGAACGTGTCCGACCTGGTCAAGGCTGCGGGAGTCCGGTGGATGCGAAACGCACAGGATCGATTAGTTTGGCGGCGCTTGGGGAAGGCCTATGTTTAGCAGTGGACGTTTTTTGGCTGAAAAGATGATGATGGTGAAAGGTTGATTTTCCGCAAATTCCTTCTTCGTGCTCCCCTAGATCCATACATCAAAAACGAAACTTTGTCCAGTATGATTCATAACAAACTTTAACACCCACTTAATACTATTTTGGGGGGTGGTTTCGAAAAAATATAATGACAACCTTTTATTGTTTACTTAGGTTGGTATTTATGTCAACTATCAAGTTTATTAACCCAAGACATAAAATTCTTTAACAAGTGTAGTTTCTAAAAACTTATAATGACAACCCTTATCATTTACTATTTTTGCCAAGTTTCAAGAATATTAGCTGAAGGAATTAGAATTTTCATACAAACTTTGCCCCCTTTTTCTCCCTTTTAGGGGAAGAATTTCGGCAAATCCAAAAACATACTCTCCAAGTTCCAGGTCTCTACGATCAGCGGTTTAGGCTGTACGTTGATCCGTCAGTCAGTCATTCAGGACAAAGCATTTTATATGTATAGAAGAAGATATTTTTTTATATGTATAGAAGGAGCAGAAGACGAATTTAGTATGAAAACGAATGCTGCGTAAATTACGCGACACAACACAAAAACCTAATACAGCGTAAATTACGCAACACTAAAACGTCACTCACATCTATGTTTACCTGAGACAAACGGTCCAGGTCGGGAGTTCCCCGTATTAGTGCCATTTGATTCTTCAAAGAAACTCTAACACCCCTAAATCGTCTTCTGGGGACAATTCCGAAAAACTAATGATGCCAACCTTTATTATTTTGCCAAAGGAATAAGATTTTTCATACAAATAAATGTCTCCCTTTTAACCCCTTCAAAAGTTGAATTTCCAAAAATCCCTCCTAAGTGCTCCCCTACATCTTAAAAAGAAGCTATGTGCAGTAAAAGTAATCATGAATCTTTATCACCCCAAAATCGTATTTTAAGAGTAGTTTCGAAAAACTAATAGTGAAAACCTTTATTGTTAATTTAAGTTGGTATTTAAGCAAAGTTTAAAATTTATTGACCCAAGAAATTATATTCTTCCAAAAAATTAACATCTCCTAAATCGTATTTTGGGGGTAGTTTTAAAAAAAAAAATAGCAACCTTAAGGTTAGTATTTGTGACAAGTTTCAAGTTTATTGACCCTAAATATCGGATTTTTCAAAAACACCTCCTAAATCGTCTTTTGGGGGTAGTTGCAAACAACTAATCATGACAACCTTTATTGTTTATTTAGAAATGGTATTTATGTCAAGTTTCATGTTTATTCAACCAAGAAATCAGATTCTTCAAAAAATTAAACATCCCCTATCATAATCATCTTTTGGGGGTAGTTTCGAAAAACCAACAATGAAAGCCTTTATTGTTTATTTAGTTTGGTATTTATGTAAAGTATCAAGTTTATTAACTGAAGTAAAAAGATTCTTCAAAAAAAAAAAAAACACCCCTAAATCGTCTTTTGGGGGTAGTTTCAATAAATAATAGTAGCAACCTTTATTATTCATTTACATAAGTATTTGTGGCAAGTTTCAAGTTTATTGATCAAAGAAATCTGATTTTTCCATACTAACTTCAACACCCCCTAAATCATCATTTGGGGGTAGTTTCGAAAAACTAATCATGTCAATTAGTATACTTTAGCTATTTTCATAGTGTAATGTCGTACGGTATTCTGTTGTGGGGAAATGCCGCCGACATCCAGAATATCTTTGTTTTGCAGAAAAGAGCTGTTCGATCAATATATAAATTAAGCCCGAGGCACTCTCTCAGAGAGAAATTTAAGGAGATTAATGTAATGACTGTGCCCTCTTAGTATGAAAATCTTTTATATGCTCATAAAAATATAAAATTGTTTAAAAAATACAGTGATATCCATAACATAAATACTAGGAACAAACACAAATTTGTAGTACCTACAACAAGGCTCAAGAAGATAGGTAGCTCGTTTAGATGTCAATGTGTACGCTTTTATAATAAGCTTCCAAGCCACGTACAAGATCTAAGTCTTAATAAATTCAAATAATTCATTAAACGTAAGTTTTTCAGAAAGCGTTTTATACTATTAAAGATTACGTTGAGGACAAAAAGGCTTGGGATTGAGCTGCTCCAATTAATTTAGATTTTTTTACATTTTGCACCGTGAATTTTGTTTTTAATTTTGATATTTTTTTTGTTTTCTTGCAATGACAAGAATATTTACTTTTTAAAGTATTATATTATTTTATTTTTATTATTGTGAATGTGAATACTATGTGGATTTTTGTTTTTTATTATAACTTAGTTAGTTTTTACTCATGGTCTGGCAGTTTGAGTAGTTTATGCGGCCTACCCGAATGTCCTTTCTTTGGTATTGTTCGTCGAATCGTGGAGCTCCGTAAATTCTGAGTTGAGCTGCTCGGTTATTGACAAATGCGTGCACTGACTGGACAGGTCCACTCAATCTGGCTGGCTCTTTCCTCAAAAGACCATTTCAGACATATGTCTACATGGTCTTCACATGATATAACCAAGTTTTTGTCAAGACTTTAAAAAAGACTGTGACCTCTGAGTTTGTTTCGGCCTTTCTTCTCAGAGTAGTCAGATAGGAAACGCCGACCTCATCTAGTTTTAAAAAATATGATCGACATGTAAAAGTGTTTGTACAAACCAACTTACAGAAATAAAATCATTTATCATTTATCAATCTTTATCATTTACTTAGAATACTATTTGTGCTAAGTTTCAAGAATTTTGGTCGAAGGAATTAGATTTTCCATACAAACTTTCAACCCCCTTTTTACCCCCTTAGGGGTAGAATTTACAAAAATTCTTTCTTAGTGCACACTTACGTCACTTGAAGAACCTTCCTGCCGAATTTCATGCTTCTAGGTTTAGCATGCTTTGGCTGTGCGTTGATTGATCAGTCAGTCAGTCAGTCAGTCACCTTTCACTTTTATAGATATATAGATTAAAATTAAATTTACTAGATTTAGGCAAATTTCAATCTTTGTTAGCTGTGCCCGCAAGTATTAAATCTAAGTTTATTTATAAGTTTATCCTAAATAGTGTAAAGAAATGTGTGTAACTAGGTTAGTGATTTGATGGGGCTGACATAACCTGTTTTTGGTTACAAGTCCCTAATAAAAAAAGAGAAAAAAAAAGCTGTATTTCTTTATTATAAAATCTTAAAATCTTTTCAACTTTATTATTTCTTGGAAAATATTGTGTTAGAGATTCGCGTTGAAAGTTTTCCCCCTTTTAAGAGGTAGCGCATTATGTCGTTTTTGTAAGAGATTTGGGAGTTATCAAATTGTTTAAAAATATGGTGCTATTAAAGTAGTTGTTATTTGTAAAAGCACTTAATAATTAGGTTTAGAAGGTAAAGTTTCCATTTTTATATTATACAAAATGTACTTGCAGTTTTATTCCTGTGTATAGTACACATAACTTATGACTATACATTATTTGTGTGACACATTACATACATACGTGTGGAGGAAATGTAAATATTTAATATCAAAGCAGTCTGTGAAGCACGTCCGTGATGTCATTGTGTTGCAGCGTAATGTAGACTCCGACGCTGCGGTGAACTTGAAATATTTTCAACAGTTGTGACAGAGAATTCGATTTCAGTTTCGGCAATCTGCAAAGATGTGTTTTGATGTTGCGTTATAGGAATTTGGGTCGTATCCGTCGCATGATCAAGATATTCAGCTTCTTTTTTATGATCTTGTATTCGTCGTGAGAATGTTGTGGCACTGATCATATTTTCCCGGAGGTATAAATAAAGATATGTAAATAGAAAATCAACAATCTTCTACATAATATATAAACACTACAAAGATTCACCGTAAGCAAGTAGGTACCAGGAAGAGGGCGATAAGACCAGATTTAGTGCCAGAATTTAAGGAAAACGAAACAAAAGAACGTCTAGAATCTGGAAGAAGAGGTTTACGAGGCAGACCTTTTTCTTATTACGCTTTTCAGTATTTTATCAACATTCAGAAACAGTCCCTGAGATGTAGAAACGAATTCAGTGTCAGTTGTATGTGAAAGTTGAGCACATTTGTCTCGGTGAAATTATCCAAATAAACTCGGACTGTTCAAGTAAATGGAATAGAAAATCTGTCTGGGGGATGGAACGTATTTGCAGTGGGAATATCCGCAGTTAAATAAGTTAAGTTTTTATTGAAGCCTTGTTCAAGAAGTAGAACAGTTATAATAAAACTTTGAACTTTTTAATTCTACCCTAGGTATAACTTAATTGCATGTCTGAAAACTGTTTTTATATGTTTAATCACGTGTTTTACTTTATAAAGCTAATATAAATACCTATAAAATGGCAATTCTGTTAAGGAAACAGAAATACCATGGAACAAATTGCCAAAAATGAACGAACATTTCAGATTTAGATCCAAATTGTAGGTAAACGAGTTCTGTAGATAAACTTTTATTGCGATAAGTTGAGACAGGTTGTAATAAGTAACTATCTGGTATGCTGAAGCCTAGACGTTAAGCTTAGTTAGTTCTCGTTTCGTTTGAATTCGAGAAGTTTCATGTGTGAATATGCACAAAAAGAAACAAACAGGAGCGTGATATCTGCAGATATATTTGTACACATAATAATAATAAAGCCAAACGTACGCACGTTACGTAGTATAATTAATCTGAAACTAACCTAAATTATAACTTAATATTATATCCTGATAGTGCTTCAAAATATTTGCTTTTGGAGAACTTTGACGTCAAACAACACGATTCTTTAAATTGAGTTATTATGAGTATTTGAACAATCCTTTAGATATAGAAAAAGCTTATGAAATGGTTTGGAAACACAGGGATCCAAAATTGTTTTAAGATATTAATATCAAAGGGAATGTCCTAGCGTTCGTCAGAAACTTCATGTTAGGAAGATAAATTAAAGTAAGAATAAATAATACTTTATTTAACTCTGTTCCCATAGAAAATGGGTTACCCCAAGGAGCGGTGCTTAGTGTAATTTTGTTTTTAGTAGCTATAGATGATGTTTTGTCTTGTATGGAAAAACCAGTTAAAGAATTTTTGTTTGCTGATGACCTGTAGTGGTAGAACACTGAATCCTACGTTAAAATTAATACAAAACACTTTTGTATTTTTTGTCTAATAAGAATAGTAAAACTAGAAACATACAATTAACCTTAAAAGAACATAGTCTAAAAGAAGTAAATAATTTAAGAGTTTTAGGATTAACTTTTGATAAAAAAATGACTTGGAATACACACGTAAATAAACTAAAATCTGAATGCCATAAAAGGTTAAATATAATTAAGGTACTATCATCATCAACTTGGGGTTCTGATAGAAAATGCCTGATTAATACATATCACGCTTTAATTAGGCAAAAGCTAGATTACGGCTCTGTTATATATGATTCTGCCAAAAGTCCTGCCTTAAACTCCTTAGAAAGCATTCAAAATACTGCTCTTCGTCTTAGTATTGGTGCGTTTAAAACAAGCCCTATTAAAAGCAACGTACAGCCTATGCCCAAGAAGGGCAGTCGAGCTGAACCGGCCAACTACAGACCCATATCTACGTATCTAACGTGTACTCAATATAAAGCTCCGGGCATACCTAGAAGCAAACGATATCCTTAGTGACCGCCAATACGGCTTCCGCCGAAATCGGTCTACTGGGGATCTACTAGCGTATGCCATTCACATATGGAGTGAGGCCATCGAGAAACACGGGGAAGCACTAGCCGTCTCCCTCGACATCTCGAAGGATTTCGACAGGGTCTGGCACGAAAGCCTCATTGGTAAGCTTCGCAAATTCGGACTGCCTAGTGGTCTGTGTAATTGGATTGCGGACTTTCTGAGGGATCGATCCATCCGAGTGGTTATCGATGGCTGCTCGTCTGGTCAGTTAGATATCAAAGCCGGAGTCCCTCAAGGGTCAGTACTCTCAGCAACATTATTCTTGCTGCACATTAATAATCTGCTAAAACCCGGAACCTTTGGGTACGCAGACGACAGCACTGTTGCTGAGAGATACGTGTACTAGGCACGGACTACTGGGCCTCAGATTCGGTATCTCCGGAAGGCCATGGTTGAACGCTTGCATCTATCCTTGAAGGCGGTCTCCGAATGGGGTTATGCCAATCTGGTCAGTTTCATTGCTACTAAGACCCAGGTCTTTTTCTGCTAAGAAGAGCCAATTCCACCCGGCTCCATCTTTCCGTGCTATAACCGTACCGTTAACGGACCATCTCGAACTTCTTGGTGTTACGTTGATGTTGGTCCATTCATTAAGGCGAAAGCTCAGTTGGCAGCAAAAAATTAATAATTCCTGCAAAGGTGGGACGGTACTTTACGCCTGAACAGATGCTCAACTCGTATAAAGCGCAAGTCGGTCGTCCTGTCAGTTTTTTCTCGGTTACATTTCGGGGGGTGTGCGACGGAACTGCACAATTTGATTCTGCCTAGCCCTTTCCATCATCGGACTACAAGACGTACGGCCATGCATCTTCGGTACATGGTGGGCATTCCACCCATACGCACAAAGCGTTTTGCTAATACTTTCATTGTGCGCACAGCTAAGGAGTGGAATTCACTACCGGAGTCTTTGTTCCCTGATAGCTACAACCTTGGAGTCTTTAAGTCAAGAGTAAATCGAATCGAATCGAATCGAAAACAATAAAAAAATCTCATATTTTTGTCAAATAAAGTACTGCATGACCTATAAGAATCGTCCTCTGAAGGTCGGTAAGGTTGTGTTATTTTAATGTCTGATATTAAAAATTTGATGAAATATTTATTGTTAGAAGTTTGAAATTACCAAACTTGGACTTTTATTACAAATTTCGCCAAAGTTTTGGTAAAGTTATTCGAACTTTATCAATGTCAGTTCAATATTTTAAAACTTTAATAGGAATTATTTTATGGATTTAGGTTGATAAAACAGTTGTATGAAAGTACCTACTCAAATTGATTCTCTATCGTATATCTAATTAATTTAAGAGCTACTCAGAGTAAAGTATTTTTTTGATCTTTGGTCAACAAATACGCTCTTGGGATAAAAGTGTTATTATTTATGAATTTGGTGATGTCTTTGAACGTTGTTGTTGTTCCAAATTATAATAATATTGTAGGGCTACATGCTAGTACAATAACCGTACTACTGGATATCGCTAGTGACCCAAGTCGAAGCAATGCTTGGTAGTTTTGACATTTCAGGCATTTCACCGCAGTTTGGTTAAGTGAGAGCTAGCTCACTCGAATAAACTCTGTCTCGACCATTTTAGAAATTAGATATGATCTTTCAGTTAAATACGTTAGCATTTTTCATCACATACAAGCTTAAGTCATTATCTTTGATGGAATCCTTTCTAGTTTAAAGTTATCCAGCAAGTTCGACTGACTATCATCGGTTCCTGTCAGTATAATGCGCTTGCCACCCATATAATTACACAATTGTTGAAATAAATTTGTCTTTTTAGCTCATAATTCAACACAGAGGTCCTAAAAAAGCTAACACGTGGCAAGAAAAAGCAAAAAAGAATTGACAATAGTGTCAACAAGACATCTCTCGTTTAAGGCATGATATAAAAAGCGCACATTCTACTTACCCTGCACTCGTACATCGGTGTGATGGTCACGTACGCAAGTAGCAATTTGCATAACGTTCAAAACCCGCTGAATTTTATTGGTACCGTGTATCATCTGTCAACGTAGATAGCAATTGTTTTGGGGCAACATAGAGCTTCACTAAGTGACGCACATTCTAAGTTCCCATAATAATTTGTTATGTAAGATCTGTCATTCTTTGTTTACAATAGTAAATTAATCAATATTAAAACCTCATTTACTATAGTAGTATCTCTATAAATACTGTGCGACTGGCGTCCATTCCGAAATATGACGTCACAACTCACAGTGTTTGTGACACCATGAGATACACCGCTGTGTGACTACCAGGCTGTATCATGCGGAACATGGTTGCGTGATTGCGTCTATGGAAACATAAATATGAAGTTCACAGAACGGTAGGTTGTCATAATTAACACAACATTAAAGCTATACTATACGTAGCTACTACAAACTGAAAAGCATACAATTATTAAAAACCCAACTTTAACCACAAAAAATCTCGCTATTTAACGTATTATTAAAGCCCTGTTATCATAAACACATACCGCCACCCTTTTACACACACATTCGTACACACATCCATCTTTATACGCACACACACAAAACACCATCTTACCCTCTCTCTCACACACACACAACACCACACCACACACACGACACTTTCCACTTCACACTCACCCTTCACTTAACATACTAACAAACATACAAATGCGTTTTTTATTATTTTGTTTGTACTATTTTTATTAATACATTTTCTTGTTGTTCTTTTCTTACAATAGTCCTACTTGTCTTACGTTCTACAATTGTGTAAATCCCAATCTCTGTGAGGGGAGCCAGGGGTCCATAGCACAGGGTAACCTAGTTTTGATTCCTGACTCCCACAAACCTTTGTACCTTCAATATTTGTAACACAATATAGAAACATAAATGAGAGAAAAATAAATAATATATATATATATATATAATTATCGAAACTAGCACAAAACATGTTCAGAAATCAATAATTAAAGGTTTTGCTTTAGAAAAACTTTGTAGCGCCAACTTTGTTGTGCATTTTGAAATGACTATCTCACAAGAAATATGCATAAAGTTCTCAGAGGAGAAATAAAAGAAAAGACAATAGAGCTGTAATTATTTCCTGCAGAAGCGCCGCTCTGCCTAAAAGTGTGTGTACAAAAAGGCTCCGAAACAACGTTTAGTAGAGTTTTCTCACGGTACACCATAGGGTAACAATTCCTTTGTAAGAGTTAAAGTGAACGAGTTCAATGCAGCTGTTGTTGAAGTTTCTCGTTCATTAAGAAAACGTGGATGAGGCATTAAGATGTAGCGGTAAACAAAAACGTTTTAACAGTTCGCTGAAACTATTAAAACTTTTTCGAAAGTTGCAAATCTTACGTATAGTTTGAGGAAAACTGTGGAACACTTAATCTAAACAATTAAGGGCGAGGCGTACGGTTGACGCATTGGTTTAGCGATTGACTGCTACACTACTTGTCGAGAGTTCGATTCCCGCAAGGAACAAATAATAGTTGTTCCGGCTCTGGGTTTTTTTTATGTTTGTAAACGCATCTACAATACTTAATAGATTACTAGTGTGGGGCAAAGATAAAAAATAACTTAAGACGAAGACACGAGCTTTTTGAGACTTTTGAGGCAACTTTTAGAACGCCAAAATGAAGATGTATACGGGTTTTCTGCTTATTATCTCTCATTTCGAGGTTTATCCCTATTTTATGCTTAAATGGCTCTAAACACTACCATCCCAAAGGGGTTGTGTAAATTCATAATTGCAGTTTTCGAAAATTAACTACTGCTATACGTGTCGAATGTTCGTATGTGGTTAGCATTATTATTTCTTGTGGCTAAATAATAACAGCCGCACTGGATCTTCCAGGTTAAGCAACGCTTGACGAGGTCGGTCCGTGGATGGGTGACCATTTTCAACATACCGAGTTTCCTCCGTGCCTCGGCAAGCACGTTAAGCCGTTGGTCCCGGCTGTCATTTGAAGATCTTTGACAGTCGTTACGAGTAGTCAGAACCTTGAGATCTGACACCAGTCTTGCCAAGGGGTACCGGGTTACCGGTTACTGGGTTGTGGAGGTCAGATAGGCAGTCGCTCCGTGTAAAACACTGGTACTTAGCCGAATTCGGTAAGACTGGAAGCCGACCCCAACAACAATTGGGAAAAGGCTAGGCAGATGATGATGATGAAACATTATCATGTCGATACTACGAATATGCATGTTATTTACATAGGGCAGCGTTGCTTACAGGTTTATTTCTTAGAATTACTTTGAATTTATAGTGGTTTGCATTAAGAAAGGTTATCAGAGAGATGTTGACAAAACCTCAATTTTAAATACCTACTTAATTTCAGAAATCGTCATCACGGCACGTAATAATTAAACACATAATTTTCTTGATAAACATCCTAGACAAATATGCAGTGTTTGTTTACGAACTTTAATATTATTTGATAATACAGCTCTTAGAAAATATTCGCACATTTTAAATATATTTCAACAGATAACCGCTGGTATATATATCAAAGTAATGAGAATTTAAATATATCGTCACGTAATCTCGAGCAGGGTCCTAGGTTATGTTTGAAACCCAATCTAGATTGAGGTTTACGATAAAATTCGGGATAGAAATAGTATTAGATACAACACCATCCATACTAACAGATAAACTGAATCTGCCTAATAATAAACAACTATATAGGATGCTTTTAAAAAAAGGTTTAAAATGTTGGAAGGTTTATCACTACTAACATCATTAAAGTTAGGTATCAGAAATACATATACCTATTATTATGTATTTTTCCAGCAAGTTTTAGTGCGTCCGTATTTTTTCTACGATATAATATAGCTTCCAAGCACTGAAAGGATGAAAAACTAGCTTAATGAGCAGGAATCCAGCAGGATTAGTGGAAAACCTGGAATTTTACCCTTGTCTGTATACTATGAAACAACAAACTTTTAGTATCCATAGTAACGAAATTAAATTATTCCAAACCTAACAAAACTAATTTCCTTTATCGTTCAACTGCAGCGACTCATTTAACTTTATTAAATTGCTGCATTATTAAACAAAAGGGACATCACTGAGCTGAAACCTATTCTGAATCCTATATCAAAATGGCAAATATCCATTACTTTAAATTAGATTATGTTACTAAAAGTAGTATAGGTTTTTAATTCATCTTGACATTTGCAGTTATCTACCTACACTAGTAAAATTAACTCAAGCTTAGATAATTTTCTCGCCACTACAAACTATAAAACGTAAAAGGATCTCAAGCTAGCGTTAGTTAAAATCTTTCATTTCAATTAATCTTCTATCGC